>CAMTDV010000028.1:78767229-79332438 GCA_947069175.1 Scalesia atractyloides
CTGTTGCTTTGGACCCCAATTATACTTAATATTCTTACGGGTCAAAGAAGTTAAAGGAGTGGCTATCCTTGAAAAGTTTTCAATGAACCTCCTATAGTAACCAGCCAGTCTTAAGTAACTACGAACTTGTCACACCCCGACCCGCAGCGGAAAAGGTGATCGGGGCATGATTGGGTTTTCATCAAAGCTCATGACATTTATTATAACGTTTCATATTTATTATCACAATTTTAAGAAGATCATACAATCATATCATACAAGTTCAACATGTCCTATACATCTTTCTAGGCTTCATTATTTTTCTTCCAAGGCACTTTCCTATGTTATCCATGCTTCATCCTGTTCACCTGTATCATGTGTAAAAATGGTTTTTGGATCAACAAAAAGTTGGCGAGTGAATCCTATGAAAAACATTTAAACAAGTTTATTGAATTGATTATAAAATAAAGTGCATAACCACATATGAGTAAATATAGATGTAAACTTATTCACAAATCACTTAATATTAAATAATGCACACACATACAATAATAGATTGTTTTGAGACACGCGTTGTTCAACTCGTCTCCCACGAGGAACTGATGGGCCTAATGAATGAGTTTTGAGGCACGCGTTGTTCTACGAACTGATGGGCCTAATGAATGAGTTTTAAGGCACGCGTTGTTCAACTCGTCTCCCACGAGGAACTGATGGGCCTAACAAGTAATTTGCATACAACTTGACAATATGTAATACCTAACTACAAACAATATTTACTTTCTAAGTTTAGATCATAATATGGTATAGCACGAATTTGAATAAACGAATAGTTTAAGTGACACATGATACACCCCAAAACGTGAATAAAAAGGGGAGTTGTAAGATTCACTCACAGTGGATGCGTTTCTTGGATTGATGATGAATGCGCACGGAATTGGATTTAACCACGAGAGAAACTAACCTAGATAATAACATAATGGTTTGGTAAATAAGCGGATTTTATTAATCAATTTTAGTAGGATTATTGGATATATTTTTGTGAGTTTAAGGCTATTTTCTAACTTTAAAAACGTTATTTTTAAGTATTTTTAATTGATTTTTAAATAAAATAAATAAATAAAAATAATAAAAAAAAATGTTTACTTTTTTTGACCTGACCGTTGACCGTTGACCGTTGACCGGTTCGGTCGGTTATATAGTTGCACTGAGTGAGACTCGAACCCGTGACCTCCCGTACGCGTGCACGCAGCTCTACCAACTGAGCTACGTGTCTAACCCGAAATATTTCTGTTTTTAATTATATTTATACACTAATTAAGTTAATCCGAAAATCATTTATTTTAAAAAGGATTTAATGTATCGACTCGGTGCTCTCCACAGGTCTCGAACCCGGGACCTGTGGTTTAGTTTGGCACACAGTCCACCGCTGGACTGTGTGTCTAACTTGGTAAATATTCTTGTTTTTATTAAACTTAACATCTTATTATTGTGGATCCGGTTCAGTTTAAAAAAAAAACATTTTATTACCGCGAATGTGTGTGTGTCAAGGATCGAACTCGGGACGTATGCATATTGTTTGCACACAGTCCACCGCTGGACTGTGTGTCTAACCCGTTCATAATATTGATTTTAATTAATCTTATATCATACACGACTTCGTCTTCTTCGTTTAAAATCACAGACAACGGTTAACTACTGTTTCTTGATTAATTCGGTTAACGAATAATATGAACAATTGAAAAGTATTGAACAGAAGGGTTTGGGGAAAGAAAGTACCGAACAGATTGTCTTCTTCAGAAATCCGGCAACGATTCGTCGGCTCTGTTTTGGTGACCTTCGGCTGTTAGGATTGATTAACAGTTTGGAGGGATTAGATGTGAAATTGCACTACTGAGTAACGATTATCAGTAGGTTTAAATGATCATACTGGTTAACAGCGAGTTTCTGGAAATTCCAGAAATTTTCCGGCGAAAACAGAAAATCCGGCAACGTCTTCTGGGGTTGATTCTGGGTGATGGAGTGATATTAGAATTTGTCCTATAATGGAATGAAACAGAAAAGTCAAGGTATTTACCGTGTAGATGAAAGTCTCGGTTTTCCGGCGACTTGCAGAGAATTCCGGCGAGTGAAATTTCTTGCGACAGAGATTCTTCAGAGGTTTAAGGTGAGTGGGGGTGATGTCAGTATGAGTTCTAAGATCTTATTTTTGGGTAAGCAGACGGGATGGAATGAACTCGGTTTTCCGGCAAAAATTTCCGGTTACTTTACAGAGAAATCCGGCGACTGCGGCGAGGCTTTTCTGAGCGAAATGGAGAGTGTAATCTTAATAAACTCGCGCTCAACTGATGACTGATGTATAATTCAGATTGATTTACATTTTCGGTTTCGAATTCCAAAAATCTTTCGGTTTTGGTTTGGTGATTTGAATGAGGGACATTAACGTTTTTCAGTTATAACCGGCGATGATGTAAATGCATCCGTTATGACAAAAGATAACGTCAATGTTTGATGAATTCGTCGGGATTTCCGGCGAGAATGATTTGGGCGCTGAGTGACCGAATTCGACTTCAGTTTTTATTATATGTATTAATTGAATCATTAAATTAACAAGAAACACAAGTGGCGGAGTGGTTGGGCGCGCGTGAGTTAAGACTTTGAGTTATCTCGGCTGACCCGGGTTCGAAACCCGGCTTCAGCATTTTGTTTTTAATTCACTATTTTTAATACATTTTCAAATATAAATTTTATATTCTAATATACTTATTAACTATGTATCGTTTAAAATTAATTTGAGCATTAAATACGCAACGAAATTTTTAGCTGGTTGTTCGGTTAACAAACGAAGCGGGTTTGGTTAACCCGGTTTTTGACGGATGTTATAGAACTTCTCTTGGGGTCTTGGGCACTTCCCAATTTATTATAGCCACAATTTTGGCGGGATCCACTTGGATACCACGCTCACTTACCATATGTTCAAGAAATCGGACTTCTCTAAGCCAAAATTCGCATTTAGAGAACTTTGCATAAAGTTTGTCCTGCCTTAATAATTCTAGGATGCACCGAAGATGTTTCTCGTGATCAGCTTGATTACGAGAATAGATAAGTATGTCGTCTATGAAGACAATGACAAACTTATCCAAATACGGTTTGGAGACTCTATTCATGAGATCCATGAATGCTGCTGGTGCATTTGTTAGCCCAAAAGGCATTACCAAAAATTCAAAATCACCATAGCAGGTCCTGAAGGCTGTCTTAGGAACATCTTCGCTCCTAACCTTCAGTTGATGATATCCTGATCTCGAATCTATCTTAGAAAAATAACTAGCCCCTTGAAGCTGATCGAATAAATCATCGATCTTGGGCTGAGGATATCTATTCTTAATCGTTAGCTTGTTCAGCTCCGGATAGTCGATGCACATTCGCATCGAACCGTTTTTCTTCTTTACAAATAGAATAGGAGCTCCCCAAGGTGAGGAACTAGGCTGAATAAAGCCTTTTTCTAAAAGTTCATCTAATTGCGTCCTTAATTCCTTCATTTCAGTCGGTGCTAACCGATACGGAGCTCTAGCAACAGGTGCTGCTCCTGGTAGGATATCAATCCTAAACTCCACTTGCCTATCTGGAGGTAGGCCTGGTAATTCTTCAGGGAAAACATCGAGATACTCCGAGATAACTGGTTGATCTTCAAGGTTCGGCTTTGGTTCATTTATGGTAACTTGTGCCATATAGATGACACATCCTCTTCTCAAACACTTGGATGCCTTAAATAACGACACTTTATCTGGCAGTCCATAGTGTGAGTCTCCAAAGATGGTGATCATTTCACCAGATGGGGTCTTAATCTCGATGAGCTTTTTATCGCAGGCAATGCGGGCTTGGTTATGAGATAACCAATCCATGCCTAAGACAACATCGAACCCCGCCAATTTCATTGGCAAAAGAGAGATAGGGATGGAATGATTCTTAATGGATATAGAGCATTCATCAAGAATGGAAGAAGCAGTTTCCAAGGTTCCATCGGCGAGTTCTATCTCAAAATTTTATCTAGAGTTCTTATGGATAAATTTAATAGTTTACTAAACTTATGATCAACAAATGATTTATCCGCACCCGAATAAAAAAGAACTCTAGCATAAATATCATTAATGGGGAAAGTACCTGTTATGATGTTATTGTCATTAACAGCTTCCTTTGCAATTAGCCGAAAGGCGCGTGCATTCCCCTTCTTGGCCTCTCCAGACTTCGGATTATTATTCCTTGAATTCTTAGGGCAGCTAGTTGCAATGTGCCCTTTTTCATTGCAAATATAACATACAGCATCCTTAAGATCCTTACAATATAGGATCTTATGCCCCCTTCTTTTACATATGCCACAAGGTCTAGCTTGTGGGTCAGGATTACACTGTCCCCAATGTCTTCGGTTGCAAGTCTTACAGAATGGCATCACAGCCGACTTGCCTTGGTTCCCTTTGAACTCGAACTTCCCTTTATTTTTCTTATTAAATCTATGGGAGTTGTCTTCCTCTCTCTTCCTTTTCCAGTCAGTTTCAGGCTTGACTATATCAAGGGTGAGGGAGAGAGATAGGTCAACGGCAGACCTATAGGTACTAGGCTGAGCAGCCTTTACCATGCCCTTAATCTTGGGCGCTAATCCATTTATAAAACGTGCAATGCGTTTAGATTCAGGGGTGATAAGATAGAAAACTAACCTAGATAAGGAATTAAAATCGGAAACGTACTTCCGACAGTCTAGGTTTTTCATGGAAAGAGACAAGAAGTCTGTCTCTATTTTCTCCACCTCATGGGTTGGGCAGTAAGTTTCCTTTACAAGGTCCACAAATTTGGACCATCCCAGATTATATAGGTATACCTTACCTGTTGACTGAATCATGGCCTTCCACCATGTTAGGGCATCGCCCTTGAAGGATTGTGATACATACTTGACCACATCCTTTTCAGCACAACTGGTGATGTCAACGATAGTCTCCATTTCGTCTAGCCACTTTAGAGCTTCTACGGCTCCTTTTTCCCCATTAAAGTCTCGGGGTTTACAAGAGACAAAGTATTTATAGGTACATTCATTCTTGGAAGAACGGGACCTATCAGCATAGTCTATCCTCTTAGGTTCACTTCTTGCATTAGACGAGTGAACCGAGCTCTCTTTATGAGCTGAGGATGGTGGAATAGATAGAGGTTTAGAGCGAGTGGCACTCGGCTCTCTTAGTCTTTCTATGGCCTTACTCATGGCCCTTTCCACAGCCGCATCAATGTGTGCTTGAAAGTTTTCATCCTCTATATTTATGTTTTCAGCTTTATTAGATTCAACATTTCTGTGGCTACTTTGAGCTTCATTTGAGTTAGCCATCTTTAAGTCTTGGTTTCGATATACCAATAAAATTTTGTCTTAGCCATGGTATACAAACCATATCGGCTTTTAATCATCGGATATAACAATCCTTTGCCTTAACTAGTGTGAATAATATCACCACTCTTAGGCTTAACATATCTATATTTGGCCTAGGTCTTAATAGGACCATCATAGGCAATTTACAATTTGGACGAAGTCCATATATTATTAGACAGGGGATCGCAATGTCACAACTGTAATTTGTCATACAGACAATTATACATAGGTCATAAGCCTGTCCCTTAATGGACATATTAATTGGGCACATTGGCCGGTCACATTGGACATAATATATGGCACTTAGGCCTGTCATTAATGGACATATAATAGGGCACATAGGCACAATATCACTAATGGATAATTATCATCACACTGATGATAGTAGCCGGGATCGAATAGATCACATGGGCTTTAAAGAATAGATTTTAACCCGAAAGGGTGATACATCACTAATGGATGTTTGATTATCATCACACTGATGATACTAGCCAGGATCACATGGATCACAAAGGCCTTTACGCCGGGATCACACAGATCACAAAGGCTATATAACCGGGATCAAATAGATCACAAAGATTATATTTTATTACATCTCTAATGGATGTTTTATCACGCATTGGTGATACTAACCGGGATCACACAGATCACAAAGGCTTTTAAGCCGGGACCACACAGGTCACAAAGGCTATATAACCGGGATCAAATAGATCACAAAGGTTATATTTAATACATCTCTACTGGATGTTTTATCACGCATTGGTGATACTAGCCGGGATCACACAGATCACAAAGGCTTTTAAGCCAGGACCACACAGGTCACAAAGGCTATATAACCGGGATCAAATAGATCACAAAGGTTATATTTTAATACATCTCTAATGGATGTTTTATCACGCATTGGTGATACTAGCCGGGATCACACAGATCACAAAGGCTTTTAAGCCGGGACCACACAGGTCACAAAGGCTATATAACCGGGATCAAATAGATCACAAAGGTTATATTTAATACATCTCTAATGGATGTTTTATCACGCATTGGTGATACTAGCCGGGATCACACAGATCACAAAGGCTATATAACCGGGATCAAATAGATCACAAGGGTTATATATAATACATCTCTAATGGATGTTCAATCGCCGCACTGGTGATATTAGCTGGGATCACACAAATCACAAGGGATTTTTAGCCGGGACCACACAGATCACAAAGGCTATATAAGGTTAGGACATAGTCCATTACCTTGAAGGCTAGCATGATTCCTCAAGTCACACTACCAAGAGTATGCACATTACTTGAATGTTAACATAAGAGGATCTTAATGGTTGATTATAAGTCCCGGTAGCATTGACCTTAATGACTTGGAGGCTTGAACTTTGTCCACCACCTCTAGATAGAAAGATAACTTCCCTTAACTATCATATATATATGGCCAAATATGTGGTTTGAGCCACTTGGCAAATTAAAACCATTAAAATCTTTTTGGAATTATATCGCAGAGCATAAATTTCGAATAAAATCGAGACGCTCGTTTTCAACAGGATGAATACATATATATAATTCCAAAAGCACTTCATTAAATTTTTATACGAAATTACAATACTTGAAACAAATAAATGAAACTGATTGTCCATGCAAGGACTAAAAAGAAACAAAATGTCCACGCAGGGACTAAAGAAATAATGTCCACGCATGGACTACATATAATTGAAAAAGACTTCACTCGTCTTTCTTTCCCTTGACAAGTTTGGAGAGTTTCTTGAAGAACTTATTTGTCTTCTTCTCCGTTTTCTCCGCCTGCTTCTGCATTTCTTTCATTCTCTCTAAGGCCTCATTAATGGCCTCAAGGGGTGGCGGAGGTTGTGGTTGAGGTTGTGGCATAATCGGATACTGGTACCCATAAGTTGGATATCCAGTCGGTGGATAAGTAGGTGGGAAAGGAGACGGGTAAAGTGCATTGTGCATAACCGCCTGCATGTACGGGTCTTGCGACCACGCTTTATAGTCTACCGGCGTAGACGGATTAAATAGATCATATCCAGACGTGTCTGGGTACGTGGGAATTGGGTTAGTATAACCCATTGGTGGTGGTTGAACAGCAGGTGTTGGTGTTGGTTCCACTATAGGTGGAAATTAGAGGGTCCACCCATTTGTGGGTACTCTTGAATAGTGGGGTAAGAATTGGGCAAAGGTGGCAGCGATCCCAACCTTTGTCCGGCACGTACTGACATGCGTGCTCCATGCTGACTCCTTGGTGGCTTAGGTGGTTGTTGAGGTTGGTCTACGGGTTCCATGTGGACATCTTCTTGAACTGGGAGTGGTTGAGAGTGATGGGAAGGTGTGTGGGCAAAGGTGAATTGATTCCAGTATTGGTCCCACTCGTTAGGACCTTGGTAGGGCGATCCGGCATATGAGTTTGAATCGCTCGAAATTTCAATGGGATGCACATTTGATCCCGACGGTGGCATCTCCGGGTCGGAGTCCTCGTCCATAGGATGTGGCTCGTCCAACTGATTTTGATCGGCTGGAGGCGTGTTTAAGTAATGGTTGGGGTTAAACTCTTCATGGTAGGAGTGATGAGAATGGGAATGGTGAGAATGATAGGAATGGTGTGAGTGGTAAGAATTTTGGGAATGTGAAGGCGAGTGTCTATTAGAGACGGAACGTCTCGCTGGTTGCCATGGAGATGAATCTCCTGATTCTTGATAATTATCTGAATTATGAGGTTGAGGAATACGCCTCGATGGTCCTCCCCTCATTGGACCTTTTCCTCGTCCACTTTGTCCTCTCACACGTGGTGGCATTTTCCTGTTAAAATCAATTAAAAAACATACTATAACTTAATAATGAAATGAGTAATCCTAGGTCAATGCCTAGACTAGTGTTTAATTCTCTCAAAGTTGGCTCTGATACCAACCTTGTCACACCCCGGATTTCCAACCCGAAATCCAAAAACCGGTGGGCCCGGGTGGGGAGTATCGTGACGTAAGTTGATAACATCATTGTCAATTAAACATAGCACAACGGAAGTCTTGGAGTAAAATTACTATTACAAACTGAAATATTCGAAATCTAAAATAATATACAAGCTCGTAATAGAAGATCCACAGGCGGATCGTAAAATGTACATAGAAAGAATACAAAACAGACTTTAGGCAGATCTAAGGATTTACAAGAATCCTCTTATTCTCTACCGAGCAGCTTCCGGCTTAATTTCGTGTTGTACCTGCAGATTAGTCTTTGGAGGATACGTCAGCTTACGCTGGTAAATACACCCAACTGACTCATTTTGAAAATATAAAAAAAGATGATTTCAAGTGCAAACGGCACAAAATCTTTTATTATCTTAGGAAGGTTAACCACGCAATGGACCATGCAATAATAATTTACCATATCCCAAGCCCTTATAGGGGAAATAAGTCGAGAGTATTTACCTGAGCTTGTCTTCTTCGTTTATTTTTAAATAACTCAGCCGTACACAAAAGTACCAAGTGCAGATAGCATTTACCGAGAAGGCTCTAGTCTGGATTATGGCATAAGCTAGCCAATTAAATACTAACGGTCTTATAAACCAAATAGTTTACATGATCATTACGTATAACGCTTGATTAAACGATGATCGGATAAAATGTTGTTTAAACCCGACAAGTACCTTGACTTGTATAAAACTGGTAAACTATAAACATTCTGGATTTTGAACTTAAAATGATAAGGTTAAACCTGTTTCGGTTAATTTCTGAAAAATGTTTATATATACGTAACCGTGCGCATAATAGCGATATCGGGTAACCGGATAAGTCATGGACGAGTTCTAGATGCCATTATACTTTAAATAAGTTAAGATATCGGTAGGATATCAATTTGTATGCATGTTAAGGTTTTAAAACGAAATTATGCCTTATAGGGGCATTTTGGTAATTCTATACATAGTTTATAAATTATTTGGGATTCTGAGTTTATAACATGTACCTACTGTAAATATGTTTAAAACAAGTTTTAAAATCAGTAGGTATCAAGTTTTGGTCAATAATATGGTTTAAAACCATATTATGCGCCGAAACAACGGTTATGTCGTAATATGACGTCTTTAAGCGATGTTTATGAAAACTGATATTTGGATCAGATTAAAATGTTTGAAATATATTACTTAATATAAAATATCATTAGGTAAGTGGTTTATCTTGAAAAGATTTGATTAAAACTATTTTATAAGCCACAGGGGCTAAAACCGTCATTTATTGACATAGTTTAAAGACTTGTTTAAAAACTCAGTTTATAACTTGGTTTAATATCCCAAATAATCCAACTTATAATATTACATCAGTAGAAATTCATTTTTAAGTTCATTACCATTTAAAACCTTGTTTTATGCAAAAATGGCATTTTGGTTAAAGATGGCATAATTATGGAATTTGTGCATAAACTTGGATTCTGATTATGGTCATGTAATATAATCTGAGAGGGCTATGCTACATTATATTATGATCATAAAGCAACTTTAGACTAGTAGGTAACTAATCTAAACGGGTCAGAATCGAAAGTCAAAGCAGAAGTCAAACTTCGAGACTTTCGGTTGCGAACCGACCCAAGAACTGAAATTGACGAGCCGAACATGTTCATACATGTTCTAATAATTATTACCAACTTGTTTAAGTGTCAAAACAGATTTCATAACATATATAAGACCAATTTATGATTTTTCCAAAAAATGGCCTGTTTGACTTTTTAATATCGTAACTTTGACCCGTCAATTGGTCTAGCAAACGTGATCTTCTGGAGGTGCCCTTTATAGGGACTAGCACCTACCTTACTATGATCACTTAGCAATGTTCATTTCGAAAAATGGCTGGACCATAATGGTCTTAACCGAAAGTCAAACGTTTTACGAAAACGCTTGACTTTTGACTATAATAACCTATAAACAAAATGCACAAAGAAGGAACACTTACTAGTGATTCCTAGATGCAAAAGAACTATGTTGGATTTCTCCTTTTATTTAGGAACTTCTAGAGGAGGGAGAAGAGTGAATAAGAAAGGTGCAAGTTGAAATGGTGAATTTAAGCACCTATTTATAGTTGGAGAGCTCAAAGGAGGTGAAGCCAGGTGTCTATGGGTGTAAGAAGAAGCTTACAAGTGTCCCAAAACGTGGCATAGCTGATTAGGAAGGCCATGGTTTCGATTTAATGGTTTTGGAGCTTTGCTTGGGCTCCAAAACAAACTTTCTACTGCAGGTATGTTCTCGTGGGGCGCGAGAGACACAGGCCGGGTCTCTCGCGGCCCGCGACCGCTCCTATTTCAGTTTTAAAATTTGACACTTTGGCCCCTAAACTATATAAAGCTTATAAAAACGATTTTTAATACTATTTTGGCACTTTTAGACCTCCGTAGCCAATACTTGGCGTACTCGGGATTATGCCCGGGCATTATTGAGCTCTCGGTTCGTTAAAAGGTCACTCAGCGGTATAAATTAACATGTTGACACTTTTAATCCCTCCAATATCCAACTTTCACATATTTACAGAATTGAACTCTCTCGTCCAACAATCGGTACGTATGAGAGTTAGGACTTCACAAAGGATCACTCAGAGGCTTATCACAAGCATGTTGATTCCGATGTCACTCAGAGGCTAGACATGTTGTCATATTAGTCACTCAGAGGCCAAGTTTCAAGCATGTTGACATATCAGTCACTCAGAGGCTAACGATTTAAGCATGTTGACGTATCAGTCACTCAGAGGCTATTATTTATGCATGTTTACATCGGTTCGTCACTCAGAGGCTCAATCTTGAGCATGTTGACGCCTTTAGTCCTTATTGGTCTTTAACAGACAATTATATAAAATACAAACGTGTCACTATACTATTGGACACGATTTTACAGAGTGTTACATCCTCACCCCTTAAAAGAAATCTCGACCTTGAGATTTTATTAAAAAAGATAGGGTATTTTTGTCACATAGTGGACTCAACCTCCCATGTATACTCAGGACCTCTAAAAGCGTCCCACTTAACCTTTACTATAGGTATCATCTTTCTTCGGAGCTTCTTAACCTATCGATCCTCGATTGAAATTGGTTTCTCAATGAACTTCAAGTTTTCATCAATTTGCACCTCATTGTGCGATATTGCTAGTGACTCATCGGCTAGACATTTCTTAAGATTAGATATGTGGAATATATCATGGATTCCATTAAGTTCCTCTGGCAACCTGAGCTTATAAGCTACAGTGCCGACACATTCGATTATCTCGAAGGGTCCTATATATCTAGGGCTTAACTTGTCCTTCTTTCCAAAACGCATCACACCTTTCCAGGGTGATACTTTTAGCATGACCTTGTCCCCCACTTGGAACTTAAGAGGTTTACGCCTCTTATCAGCATAGCTCTTCTGCCTATCCCTGGCAGCTTTGAGACGATCACGGATTTGCATAATCTTTTCCGTGGTTTACAGGACAATCTCTGGTCCTGATAGTTGGGCCTCCCCAACTTCTGCCCAGCATACGGACGTTCTACATTTTCTCCCATACAAGGCCTCAAAAGGAGCATTATTAGGGGTAAGTGGTCATCCCAACTTCCTCCTACATCAATCACACATGCTCTGAGCATGTCTTCTAGAGTCTGTATAGTTCGTTAACTTTGACCATCAGTCTGCGGATGGTAAGCCGTACTAAAGTTTAGTCGTGTGCCTAATGATTGTTGGAAACTTTTCCAAAAGTGAGATGTGTATCTAGTATCGCTATCGGATACAATAGATACTGGCACACCGTGTAGGGACAATATCTTGTCCACATACAACTTAGCCAATTTATCTGAATTATACGTTTCTTTAATTGGCAAGAAATGAGCTGACTTAGTCAGCCTATCCACTATGACCCAAATAGTGTCATTTCCACTTTTGGTCTTAGGTAACTTGGTAATCAAATCCATAGTTACCATTTTCTATTTCCAGGTGGGAATTTATAATTGTTGTAGTAGTCCTTACGGTTTCTGATGTTCAACCTTAACTTGCGAACACGTCAGACACTTAGCTACATAAGTGGCTATGGATTTCTTCTAACCCATCCACCAATAATTCTTCTTCAAATCTTGATACATCTTGTCACCACCCGGGTGAACATAGTATCTTGAATTATGCGCTTCCTGGAGGATTAGATTCCTAAGTCCTCCAATGATCGGAACCCAAATTCTATTACTAATTCTCAGGATTCCATCTTTTCCAGGCGCTAACTGATCAACAGTTCCACCTAATCCCTCATTAGGGATATTAGCCTCTAATAAGGCTTGCTTCTGCGCATCTAATAGCTTCTCACTCAAGCTATTTCTGAGCTCAATGCTCTTAGCATTTATCCTTATAGGTTTCACCTTTTCCTTGCGACTTAAGGCATCGGCAACTACATTTACCTTGCCTGGATGGTAGCGAATCTCACAATCATAATCGTTAAGTGTTTCCATCCACCGACGTTGTCGCATGTTCAATTCTTTCTGATTGAATAGCTGCTGGAGACTTTTATGGTCTGTGTATATAACATACTTTGTGCCATACAAGTAATGTCTCCCCAGTTTTAGTGCAAATACAACGGCACCCAATTCCAAATCGTGGGTGGTGTAATTCTTTTCATGCACCTTTAATTGTCGTGATGCATAGGCAATCACCTTGCCTTTTTGCATTAGTACACAGCCCATGCCAGTGTGCGATGCATCACAGTAGACTACAAATTCCTCAATACCCTCAGGTAGAGATAACACAGGAGCGTTGCTCAACTTGTGTTTAAAGTTAATTGAACAAACATGAATAAGCCCTGTTTATATTCATTCGGTCCATTTACATGCGTATGAATTATATGAAAACTTACCAAGAGCATCTACGTCAAGGGGTATGTGGACTCGTTCGGATTATACGGACCCTTGAGGTTGCGAACTTCCTTGATGTGGGGGTGGTTTGTTGGTGCTGATCGGAGGTGAAGTCTGGAAAGCTGAACATGGTGCGGATGGTGGGGTGAGCCTCCTACAACGGCTCAAAGCATTTAAAAATAATTAAAGTGGAGCGTGAGATGGATATTTGTCGATGTAGGAAAAGTGAGATTTATTGACGTTGATGCTCCAAATATTCACAAAAATACATCTTCTCATGTTCAAACTCTGTAAATTTTCTTATATCTTTTCATATTTGAGGAGGTTGCTAATACTACACAGAGTGGTGGGCATGTGAAAGGGGGCAAAACCCTGTCATGTAGGCGTCACCTAGACCTTGAGGGCTTTGCCCTCTACATCACAAAAAGAAAGAGGTGGTGTTGTGAGCAAGGGGGTAAGGCCAAAACAAGTTGGTGAAGGTGAAGAAGTGGGGCAACTCTCATGGAGATGTTGCCATCAAGAGGGCAACACCATCACAATAGAAGACGGAGTGGTGTAGGCGATGTGAAGACGCTTGCCCTTTCCTCTCTACGTCTTCACTCCATGAAGTCTAAGGCGCAAGTCTTTTTTTTATAGCATTACTGGACGAAAAAAGGTATAACAAATTATTAGTAAATAGTTAGCACAAGGACGAAATTTAAAAAAAGGTACGGAGTTTTTCCACAAGAGGAATTTTTTTTGTATATTAATTTAATAGTCTTTTTTTTATTCAAGCCATACTGTAAAATCATCAACTAAAACCACGAAAAGAAGCTTGCATCTCTGCTTCATCCTACAAATATTTGTACTTAATTGGCCATAAAGTTAATTTCATTTTTTATTAATTAGACAACACTCAAGTAAATTAGTTCTTAAGCCATGTTAACTTGCAAAGAAGCTTTTAGCTCCTATGATTTTTTAAGCCATGTTTTTTAGGCACTTAATATTTATTGATAATTATTAAATTTTGATGTTAAACATTATTTCATTACTATAAAATGTCACATTTATCGTGGATATTCATTACTCATTAACCATTAAGTTTGCAGATATATTTGTGGGTATTAGTAAAACGATTTTATGTTTATCATCAAATGTTGCTAAAAAACTACCCGTTGGAAAACCTGTTATCCGAAGATCTTAAACTAATCTAAAAGATTGACTTGAAAAATTAATAGTCAAATAAATTTGTTACGGAAGATGGTGGTGGTGGGTGGTGATGTTTAACACTCTGCAGACCTTAGAAGATCTTAAAAGTGGTTGGGCCAAGTTTGCACCAAGAAGAGCTCGCGTAAACATTTTTTTAATGAAACATCTTTAGAAAAACAAACAACATGCAGATGGTAATATCTGCGCTAGGTCTGCACATATCTTTTTATAAAAACAAACACTACCTAAGTTTCTGACATATAAAAGGTACTATTTGCCCATGGCATTATAGTCACGTTGCATTTTAGGGGTGATATAAGACTTAAAGACCATTTGGTCTTGGGTTCGATTCCCACAATGGGGGTTTTCTCAGATTTATTGTGTTTTCTCCAATGGTCGTCAGTGAATCCGAATTCGTCGTTCAAAATAAATAAATAAAACGTACAATTTAATATACATTTTTAAGATGTGCTAATAATATCATTCATATATTCGGCTTTAATGAAGGTAAACGAGTTTGGGTAATCAAACAGATTCAATTAATATTAACCCTGTCCCAAAAATTACACAACCCCCGATATTTCAAGTTTCGAGTTTACCGGTAAGATTCGAGTTCTTTTGTCATCTCTAGTGGTAATCGAGGATCTCAGTTTCCCTCGCCTTTAGCCCAAAGTTAACGTACGGAGGCCTAACAACTTAGGATACCTAGTCGAGTAGTTGATCATTGCCCAAGCACATGCCAGCGTAGCTAGCATGGGTTACACATGCATGTGCCACCAAGTGGACCTGAATCGAGTTTATGGTCAAACTGGTATTAGAACATGGACTTGATTGGATTTCTGCACTCATGAAAACCTCAACCGGTTCCCTTGTTTTCATCATGAAAATATTATAATAAATTCGTTGTCGTTATATACTAGTCATAATTTTGCTTAAGTTTTTAACTTATTATTAGTTAGCATACTTGGTGTAATATTATCTATTAAAATAATAATGCATAAAAGGTAATGAATGTATAAAAAATGGGGGAAATTGATGAAAGAGTAAACTATCAAAATGGTCTGATAGGTTTGGTCACTTTTATCACTTTGGTCCAAATTCAAATCTTTTGAATCTGGGTCTCTATGGTTTCAATTTTGTTTAACATTTTCATCCAAAATCAAAATCTGATGAGATTTTTCATTTAACATCCAGTTTTTTTGGTCTTTTTCCTCCCTTTTTATGAAGGACAATATGGCATTTTAACGTTTTGTTATAATAAATTAAAAAAATATGACCATTTTGCCCTTTATTAAAAAGGAGGAAAAAAAACAAAAAGCTGGATGTTAACTGAAAAATTTGACCAGATTTTTGATTTTGGATTAAAAGGCAAGAAAATTGAAACCACAGGGACTCAGCTTCAAAATTTTTGAGTTTTGGATAAAGTGACCAAACCTCAGGTAACATTTTGACAGTTTACTCTTGATAAAAAGTCAAAATAGATTAGGCTGGGTGATGTGAATAAAGGTCATTAGAGCACACCAAATCAAACCCTTAAAGCCCGTTATTAGGTTGGCAAACCATATGATGGCGCCTTTCTTTAACGAGGAAGGGGTGGTATGTGGGACGCTACCAGTAGAGGTGGGTAGGACATTACTCCACACAGCCCTGTGTTACTGTTCTTTTCTCTAACATCTCCCCCTTCGCACGTAACCTTTGATTATATGACATCTCAAACTAATCTCAACCTTCAGTCTACTTGATCTATGTTTCCAATTCCTTCTCACCAATTCCTAGGTTTTCTTTTAATTTTTTTAATTTTTGTTTCACCCTATACTACATGGTTGTTAGTTATTACAGTAGCGATGTTTTAACATATATATATATATATTATATATATATATCTAAATTACAATTGCGAATATCTATTTAAAATTCAAAATAGGGTAAATTATACGTTTTGTCCTTTATGTTAATATTTTTTTTCAGGCGGTGTCCTTTGGCGTGAAAACTAATGAGTTTTGTACTTAATGCTTTAAAATCTTGTATGTTACGTCCTTGGACTCCAATCCAGAATGGTCATATGCCTTGCACATGAAGGCATTCTTGTCATTTCACATTCCCAAAGACTACTATGTAAATAACTTATATTCAAGGACTATTTTGTACAATATATATATATATATATATAACACACACACACACGAATAAACCTTTACATTCTCTCTCTAAACTCCTCCCTCTTTCTCTTCTCTTTCTTTCTCCCTGTCTCCATGATATGAAACTCCCCCTCTCTCTCTCTATCTCTCTTCTCTCTCTCCACTCTCTCCCTGTCATATCCCATGATCTGTGGGTTTAGCGGTGATGGATGATGGTGGGGGTGGATGTGGCGGGTTGTGATGGTGGACGATGGTGGTTGATTTGTGTGGGTGAATGGTGATGGTAGTTACAGGGCGGCATTGGAGGTTGATTGTAGATCTATGGAGGTTGGTTGTTAGGAGCAGCGGTGGAAGTTGGTTTTATAGGACTAGTTGTTGGTATAAACCATAAAACAAACCGTTTGCCATGATTTGAAATTTTTGGAACCTACAAACCGAAAGGTGAGCGAAAAAACCAACCACAAAACCAACACCGAGGACCGGTTTCTGTCACACCCCAATTTCCAACCAAACACCCGTGGGCCCGGGTGGGGAATATCGTGACTTAAGTTGATATCATCATAGTCAATTAAACACATCACAACAGAAGTCTTGGATTTAAATTACTATTACAAACCGAAATGTTCATGTACAAAAATAGTATACAGACGGCTTGTAACGAAGGATCCACAGGCGGATCGTAAATTGTACAAAAATGTATAACAGACTTTGGGCAGATCTAGGATTTGCAAGATCCTCTTATCACTACCGAGCACTTCCAGCCTATTTTCGTATTGTACTTGCAAACTTAGTCTTTTGAAATACGTCAGTTTTCGCTGGTAAATACACCCAACTGACTCATTTTGAAAACATTTCAAAAATGTTTTAAGTGCACATTGGCACAAAATCTTTTATAACTTGGGAAAGTTGGCCTTACAACCTTGTTAACAGTTTCACATGTTTGTCCATACATACAAGGCCCAGTACAGAGACCGAGACATGATTAACGTACACACCACTTTGGACTCATGAAGGAGCCATTTCCCCCAACCTTGTGGGTATGCATTTTGAGCGTCTTATTGGGTGTATGCCTACACCCGCGCTAAGGTCGTGGCCATTATCTAATGTAATGAGCTGAGGATATCTAGGACACGGTAGTTAACCCCCAATGTTTAAGTTATCAAACAAAACTGATTAAAACAGAATATGCGGATTTACTAGCCACAAATGGGCATTCGATTGATCCCATTTCGGACCAAGCGATAATAATTTACCGTAACCCAAGCCCATATAGGGGAATAAGTCGAGAGTATTTACCTGAGCTAATCTTCGTTTAATTTTAATAACTCAGCCGTACACAAAACCACTAAATGCAGATAGCATTTACCGGCAAGTCTCTAGTCTGGATTATGGCATAAGCTAAC
Organism: Scalesia atractyloides; assembly: GCA_947069175.1. Lineage (NCBI taxonomy): Eukaryota > Viridiplantae > Streptophyta > Magnoliopsida > Asterales > Asteraceae > Scalesia > Scalesia atractyloides. The sequence goes on from CAMTDV010000028.1 coordinate 78,785,197, forward strand.
CAATTAAATAGTAACGGCCTTATTTAAGTCATAGACTTAGACCGAGTAGCGTACAGGATCAAAACGTATAACGCTTGATCAAACGATGATTGGATAAATGTATTTTAAACCCGACAAGTACCTTGACTTGTATAATATGGGTAAACTATAAACATTCTGGATTTTGAAACTTTAAATGACAAGGTTAGACCCGTTTCGGTTAATTTCCATAAACTAGTTACATATACTTAAGCGTACGCATATCAGCGATATCGGGTAACCGGATAAGTCATGGACAAGTTCTATATGCCATTACACTTTAAATAAGTTGTAATATCAGTAGGATATCAACTTATATGCCCGTTGAGGTTTTAAAACGAAACTACGCCTTGTTAGGCGTTTTGACCTTTATGTGTAGTATAAAAGGAACTTGCATGTATTCTGATGTTATGATCATAAAAATTCTGGAAAAATACTTAATTTGTGATATATTATCAATAAGAAGTCACATATAAGTGTGGTTTATGTTTTAAGAACAAACTATGCACCGAAAGGGCATTTTGGTCATTTAAAAAATATAGTTTACGATATTATACTAAAATTAGTTTATGATCAGAATACTAACATCATAATATGTTAATTACATTAACATATCAGTAGGTAATTCATTTGCAAGTTCATTGTCGATTAAAACCTTGTTTTATGTAAAAAGGGCATTTTAGTCAAAGATTAACATTTTACAGAACTTGTGCATAAACTCAGATTATGATTATGATCAAGTAACATAACCTCAGAGGGTTATGCTACATTATATTATAATCATAATGTGACCATAATTCAGAAGTTAACTAATCTAAGTCGGGTCAGAATTGAAAGTCAAAGCAGAAGTCAAACTTCGCGACTTTCGGTTGCGAACCGACTCTAGGACTGAAATTGACGGATCGAACATGTTTCCACATGTTCTAATAATTATTACCAACTTGTTTAAGTATCAAAGACATATTTATAACATGTATAAACTCATATTTTAATTTTTATGAAATCTGACCCGTTTGACTTTTTAAAACAATAACTTTGACCCGTCAATTAACCTAGTAAACATGATCCTTAGGAGGTGCCCTTTTAAGGGGTTAATACCTTCCTAATTACGATCACTTAGCCATGTTCATTTCGAACAATGGCTGGACCATAATGGTCTTAACCGAAAGTCAAGGCATTTGTTGAAAATGCTTGACTTTTGGCTATTAAAAGCCTATAAAAAGAAAAGAGCAGGGATGGAGCACTTACAAGTGATCCAAGAGAAACTTAGAACTCAAAGGGAAGCTCCCAAATGGTCAGGAACTTCCAAGCGTGTAATAGAGAGGAGAAAGAGTGAATGAGCAAAGAATGAGTGAGTTTAGGTTGCTATTTATAGTGTAAGAGAGTGTGTGAGGATGATGCCAAGTGTTAGGGGTGTTGTAGGATCACTACAAGTGTCTAGCAAGGTGTCAAAAGCTGGAGGAGTGTGGCAATTTACAGGCTAGGTGGCTTCCTCCTAAAGTTTTCGGATTTTGTACACATTTAGCCCCTCAAATATAGTTTTATTAAATGTCATGAATTGTCCCTTGACTTATATTCCATGACATAATGACACAACTAGTTCTTTTCGTTCAACACGAGATGTATTGAAGAAAAGTATGAATAACCAAACGTTAACGAGTGTCACACTAGGTGTCTTTACGACTTAAAAGTGTTTACTAGCTTAAACGTGAAGATACGAATACTTATGGTTTCATAGCTTAAATTTGCCAAACTAGTAAAGTTAAAGGTTTGGTAAAAGAGCGGAATGCTCGAGGATGGTTAATAAAAATACATCGTCTCAACCGAGAGACGTTCGGGTCTAAAGGTGGCTTGGTAACATAAGAAATATGGAAGTAACAGAATCTAGGGGCCTTTGGGTAATTTGTTGAAAGTTAAAATGGTGTAAATTAGAGGCTTCTAAGCCTCGCCGTAGGCTACGGTCGACAGACCGTAGCTTACGGTCAGTGTATAATCAAAGCAGCAACAATAGACTGTAGCCTACGGTCCAAGACCGTAGGTTACGGTGAGGTATAAAATAAAAATATAGTTTTGGACATGTTTGAGTGGCTAGCTCATTGAGGTATGATCCGAGGGTATGTACATGTGTCGGTATATTACCAAACACGAATTCTACGAGGTATTACATAATCCCTCATCGTCCAACATTGACGTATTCTTAGAATTAATTCTTCTCGTCCACTAGTGGCTCATATGAGAGTAAGAATTTGCAAAGGATCACTCAGAGGCTCAGTATAAATATGTTGACCTCGATGTCACTCAGAGGCTGGGCATGTTGACACAAATGGTCACTCAGAGGCCAAGTTTAAGCATGTTGACACCAATGGTCACTTAGAGGCTTGGTTTATGCATATAGACATCAGAAGGTCACTCAGATGTTTAGTTTGAGCATGTTGATACCTTTAGTCATTATTAGTCCATAACGAACATAAAAAAAAATGACACGTGTCACTATACTATTGGACACGATTTTACGAGGTGTTACAGTTTCACGGTTTTAAAATGAACCATGAACACCCCTAATGCTTACCAATTGAATTTGGAACTATAAAAGGCAACAACCACAACTTGAAGATTTTTCATGATCCAAAGGAACTGGGATGTTGGTCCCAGATTCATCAAACGATAAATAAAGCATTTAATAACTTCAATTAAACAAATTTAACCGAATGTTTTATACGGAAGTTGAAATCAATACCTAACAATCTTGGAAATATAGTTTTTATGTTGTAATTCAGTTTGTAAATGTTTTACAAGAATGAATAATGCATGTGTTTACTAGTTAAAATACATAATCCCCATATGAAACAGTTAAGTTTCGGGTTTGATGATTGATTGAGATAAAAGATTTTGAACTGTTTGAAGGATCTTTTCAAATAAGTTGCCTTTCTTCTTTGATTGAATTGTTATTCATAGGGAAAAGGTCATGCTTGGGGATAAATGAACAATAGTTTATTTATCCCAATTTATCAACATACACTTTATCCATTTAAAGTATGTGCACATATTGTCAATTTGTGCTGACTTCATTTGCTTCTAGAAGGCGATCACTTGGAGTCTTCCATTACCGGTGAGACTCCACATGTATTGATAATATTCTCTCCACGAATCACGTGTTATAGGTAGACGACTTAAAATTTTGCGTTGTAGCTTATAGCTTCTGATAATTACTGAAGTCATCTGAAGCTTTCTTTCATTGTCTGAATTCATCTTTAGACGTCGGAAGTTCTATTCCAGTCGACTGGTCTTCGATTCAGTCTTCTGATGTCTTTTCATTTGTTCCTCGTTTGAAGTTCTTCTATCTCAGCTGATTGCTTATGGAGATCTTCAGTTGTGGTTCTAAAGACTTCAAACGCTTCATTACCAAGCTATCTTAGGTCATTGGACAACATCATTATTTATATCTTTTACAAAAATAGTTCTTAGTGTTTGGTAGAGAATATTTTTTTTGTATAAGATTTAAAGTTATTTTTGTTTTTGTTTTCTGTATTAGGGTAGAACATTTCTTCTTATCAACTGATTTGCGTATAACATTTTCTTGAATTACGTTAAATATTTCTTTACATTCACACTTATTCAGAGAAAATATGTGATATGTTGAACAACTCCATTTTATATTATTTTCTTGTTCCGACTCTTGTGATAAAATCCCTAGGGACTTCCACCGCCCTTCATCAATTCCATGAGATATCCACCGCTCGAAGGCCCATTGTGATGAAATCCTTAGCTCACGCATGACAATTTATCATAAACGAGACCCCAACCAACAACGTCCACTAAAGAAAGTCACCAGATACCCTTAGAGCATTGACGCTTTTGTATTTTTTTTCTTTTATCGAAAGAACCTAAATGTAGGTTTGTCTTTGGACCATGAAATCATTAGTCGCATTTGACTTTGCTAGTTGCATTTTCATTTAAATATATAATATATAATATTAATAACCGACATGTTTTAATTGAATACCAAACTAATGCATTATTAAATATATAATAAAGAATTAGAACCACAATAAAGAATTCTATATGATTCATTTTCTGTTAAATATATAACTGGTGGTATTCTTCCGCGTTTCGTGATGAGAATTTGATCAAAACATGTTTGGTTCGTTAGAGTATCGGTACTTGCTATACTAATCGAAAGAGAAAATTGTACATCGATTGAAAATAATAAAATACTAATGTTGTTCAATTGATCTCGGTAGGTTGGTTTGCAAATACTTTTTTTTTGAAAACAGCTATAGTGTTGCCATCGTATCAAACTAAACCAAAACTGACTGTGCAACATGTATATCGGTACCAATATTTATTTTTTACTGTTTTTGTTTTCAATAAGGTAAGATCGTATCACTACCATACCGTATTAAATCGATCAACAACGGTACCTGTGTATATTAATTTTTGTGGTTTCTTGTTTGATAACAGATATCGTGCTACTACTATAGTGAACCGAACCAAAACCGAGCAAACAATATCGGTTCGATACCGGAATTTATTTTTTATAAACTGACATCGTATCGCTAGAGTACTGTACCAAACAAATCAGTACCGATACCTATATTCATTTTTATAGTTTTCAATTTCAAGAAATTTTCATTTATACAACTCTATCTTTGACGATAAATGAATATCGGTAGCAGTACCATGGCAATCTAATACCGTTCGAACAGCATCAATGTCGGTACTGTTCGAATTTATCGTTTTCGGTCGATGTAAAGTTAACGAACGTAAGCTATTACTAAAAAATCAAATTGAATGCTAAATAAAATACTACCAATAAAAAATAAAAGAAACATTTATTAATAATGAAATCAAAATGAATACTAAATAAAATATTACTAAAAATAATAACAAATCTTTAAAAAATGTCAATACTGTTCATGCTAACTTTCTGTGGTTAATAATAATAATAATAATAATAATAATAATAATAATAATAATAATAATAATAATAATGATAATAATAATAATACTCATAACCGAAATGTTATAATTAGTTAGTTTCGCATCCTATTTCTAGAATTAGACATTTTGGACCACACCATGTGTGGGTTTGAACTTTGGAACGCTATTGATGGGTTGTATGCAACATTTCCATCCATTCTTATTCCCCTTTAAACCCATGATTACTTTAACACTTGTTTTCTCAATTTAGGTTTCCATGTGACCACATTCACCACCAAAGCAAAATACACCATCAATATATCTTAACTTTACGGGAAGTTGAAACGCTAGACGAAAACGACACTGAAAGAGGTTATAAGTACGATACAGTGTTTGTTACAAACTAATCACATGAACGGTTATCATGCCCAACATTTGAAGTGCTAAAAATTCCAAAGCATAGATACATACACAAAATGTACTACCACTTATTAGAGTTAATGTAGCTAACTCAACAAGATTTGTACTCAAAAGGATATTGTTCTAAACGCTTGTACCACATGCGTGGTATGGTATAAATGCATATTTGTTCTGGTTGTAGAAATTGATGGTCACTATAACATATGGCTATAGCACCCAAGATTTTCAAACTTAAATGGACCATATGGTATATGGTCCATTCAAAACCTATGGGAATCAGTTACAACTCTATATAGATGCTGTTATGGTTCTTGAACCTTTAGTTCTTTTAGAGGATTAGAAGAGTTGTTTCCCATTACATTAAAGATACAAGATAGTAGATACTATAAGCAAAACAGTTTTACTATGGTTGGCAAAACATATGTTCAAAGGTAAAATATTGCGGTCCAAAGGGTTTTTCAGGCCAGGTTATTAACCATTTTTTGTATGGCCCAAAACAGTAGCCCATTAGGCGTTTTCAATATACTTTTTTCTTTTTTCAGAATTTAGAAAGAAATCAAAATTTATCTTTTTTAATTTTGGTTTTAAATAGAAAACCACAAATCTTTATTTAAGCTCATATATCTTCAATACACCTTAAATTTTTATTTCACAAACATTCAATCAAGATTATATTTTTATGCATTCTTGATAGGTACTATTTTTTCTTGGCCTAATTTACCATATGGGTCTTGCATCAATCAAGAACGCATTTTTTATGCTGTAAATTTTTATTTTTATTTTTATCATTATATGGTTGTTGACATTTTTGTCTTATTTCCTTGATCCCTTTTCAGAAACTTTAAAATAGGCATGATTACCTTTTAGGAAAAGAATGATGCAAAACCCTTTGATTGCGCTAATTAATTAATTAATCCACCATTTCTTAATTATTATTCTATTCTTGTATGTCTTCTTGATATTCTTCTTCTCTTTCCTCTATACATTGATTTGGTATGATGACAAGTTGAATTTTGAGGATAAGGCATGGATTAAAACTTTAGCTTTTCAGATATCACATTGCATTTTTCATTTTTATGCATCCTCATTTCTCTTTTAGTTATTTCACTTATGAGATTAAAACATAGGAAGTGCATCCCTTCTTGTTCTTCCAATCCCAGAGTAGCCATCTTTTTCTCTATGTTTTCTCTTTATGTTTTTTTTTTTTGGTTAGAGATTGATCATGAATATTTATATGATTGCTTCGGTTGCACGACAAGTCAAATAACAGTTTATGGACTTCATACATCTTCACCTTTTTTGTACTTTTGTAATCCTTAAAATTCTAAAACACCTGAGTAATCTTTAGTTAATGCATTATATATGAAGAATTCCGATGATTTATTCGCACTCTTCTAATGACTTCGTGTGTTTCTTCTTCAAACGTTTTTGCTTCCAAGTATGCACTAGTTTTCAAGTTTTCATCACATGTTTTCAAAAACAATAACATGATATGTATATATACTTTTTAATGTTTATGATCAAAGCCACTCGTGCGTATGCCACTGAATTAACATTTGCGCATTCGCTTGTTTTATTCGAAAACCAGGTTGATGAAGATGATTATCATTGGACACATAACAAGAGCAACATTTTGGCATGGTTACATAAGTCTCTTACCAGAAAATCTGAAATAGCTCAATGTATCGGTGAGTGAATTTTTGAACGTTATGTCAATATAACACCTAGCTCCCAAATAACTATTTGCCACTTTTTGTTCTTGAACTATGTTTGTTCGTAACATTGTTGGATTTAGCTACTGCTATGGTCGGTCCACGAACATGGCTAGGAGGGATCTTTAATCGTACAGGCCCCAAGAGTTCAGGAAGTAACAAATACATTGATTTTAACTTCACCCTCTTCAGGTTTGTTCTGTTAGTGTGCTTGATATGGGTCAAATATTTGAAACTTCATGTATACAATTCTGTCCAGGATGCAGGATATCAGAGGCTCCGTGAACGTACCAAGGTACCTTATGATGATACTTGCGTAGAACATCAGGTAAAAATATTTTTTTTATTCAAATTGATCAAATCAAGTAGATGGATTTGGTCATTATACTGGCTTATTAATGCCATCATGTTGGTTTGATGGTTTTAATGACAGAAAGCCCTTTTAGAATTATGGAATTTAGCATATCCAAATGTTCCACTTAAAGGATTGATCTCTGATCAATGGAAGGATATGGGGTGGCAAGGAGTTAATCCATCTACCGACTTTAGGTATACTGTACAGTCAGCGGTGTAGCAATATATAATATATATATACATATAGTGTTACAGTTTTTTTGTAATGATGCAGGGGTGGTGGTTTTCTTTCACTTGAGAATTTGTTGTTCTTTGCAAAAACATTTCCTGTATGGCCCCTAACATCATTTGTCTTTATCTTTTTTGTTTGCAAGTTTTAGATATCAATCATGAAATACTAATTTATTCAATTTCAAAACGAAGAATGCTTTTCGTAGGTTACTATTGAAACAACTTGGGAAAAGGGCGACATGGGAATATCCATTTGCTATTGCTGGAATCAATATTTCATTTATGTTGACGGATTTGTTGGAGTTATATCGTGGTATGGAAACACTTACCGATGAAATGAGTGTATGTTAAAGATGATCCGATCCGTGTTGATAGTGAATTGTGTTTTGCAGTTAAGCCTAGATATCAGCACTGTATCAATTTCGTAAAAATATTGGGAGGTAAGTAAGTATCTAGTCCTTAATCCTATAGTTTCTACATGTGACAAGTATACTAATGGATTTATTTTCATATGGATGATTAATCGCAGAGGATGAAAATGCCTTTGATGTTCTATACTGTATAGCTTTCGTATTGATGGATGCTCAATGGCTCGCCATGCGTGCGACATACATGGAATTCAACGTAATCTCTCTCTCTCTCTCTCTTTCTCTACTCTTACTAAACTCTCAACGCCTACTTCTATAAACACCAGGAGGTTGTACAAGTTACGCGCACACAACTGCAGAGAGAGCTTGCACTTGAGGACATCTATAGAATACATGATTTGCCTGCCTTTAACCTTCTGCATAGTTAGTTTTGTAGACTCGAATGGTTGTATAGTTAGTTTTGACATTTATGTTCCTTTGAACATCGTTTGTGACTTAGTAGCGATTGACCCTACAGAGCCTTAGCCGAGCCAGCATGAAGCTCGAACCTATTTGGATTATTGTTCATAGATTATTGATTGATTGATTGTGCACCTATTTTATGTGGTGACTAATTATCTGTTTTTATTTCTGGTACCAAAATAAAAATTGTAAAAACAAGAAGAAAACAAAATCTTGCTCAGTATATGACATCACATGGAAAGAACATGGGTTACATGAAACATGTATTTAAGGAACAGGGTAAGATTTGTTGTTACACATGCACTTGTAAGCCATGGGACATGTTTCAGCCTCTTCAATGGATGCACATACGAAGCTAACCATGACCAGTCTACATGGGGTACATGAGCCGCAGGCGTGACTGCAGTCTGGTAGCCTTGATCCAGGCACTTGAACCGTGTCGGCCGCTCTTTGCTTCCCTGGTGCGACCCCCGTGGCTCCATGGTGATATGGTGTCACTTGATTTTGATGGTGGTGCCCATGACCTGTTTGCGACACAATGATTCAACATAATTAGAACAGAACAGAAAATCGTACGTTTGTACCGATGGATTTTATGACATGTCATGATCATTCTTTGAATCTGTTATGGGTTATGCTGAATTAAATGCACTTGACAACATGTGGTTGTGCATCACAAAGTTGTACCTTATGACTCATTTTACTGGTGAACAACTTAACATGTACATTTTGGATACAGTACTACAACTGAATAAATGCACTTGTTTACGTATGTGTGCATTACAAGGTTGTACCGTGCAACCACGCGATGCATATTAACACAGACATTCGACACAAGACAAATGGTGTGTTATAACCAATCCCAATAAGTGAAACGATGGCTTGTAACGGTATAACTTAGTACTACGCAAGTAAACTTTCAGTGTATTAAATCGTGTAGCTTGATAAGGTGTGTAGTCAAAGTGTTTATTCCTAAGTGGTTGAGAGTTTATTTTAAAGGGTACGTGAGATAGCCATTTCTTAAAAAAAAAACAGTTGATGCAAAGTGAAAAACACATGTTATGGATATTCATGTTTAATGAATTAATGAGTTGCACAATACAGCCCGCACGAAAACATTTATGTCTGCATCGTCAGGCTGTATTGCGCAGCAAAAGATGATGGTAGGGTGTACCGTACGTGAATGTGGAAAGCCGATATGTCTTGCAGAGATGTGAAGAGGAAGAAGCAGCAGCAATGAGAGAAACACGACGTTGTGCAATGAATCCTTCATGTTTTGGTTTTGCAAAAAAAAAATGGATAAATATGGAATGAAGTTTGTATTATGTGATGAAGAAATAAAGGGATATATATATATATATATATATATATGGAAGGAAAAGAAAGAAATGTGGTATTGAAGCAAGTCACAAGGCAGAGAAAGAGGTCACATGAAAGAGTGTGAATCACAGGGCTTGAGCATGGTGTAATCAAATGGTTTATGATTTATGGTCCTCAAATTTACTGAGGTAAATAGCTTCTTGTGACACTTCTGTTAAAGAGTATCCAAAACATTAAATGCTACTTGCACTGTTTCTTTATTAAAAAAAAATAGATTTACATGAACGTTACATATATGTAGTATTAGAAGAGGACCACAAAATGATTGGCCAAATATATATTAGTAGAAAATTGGAACCATGACAACTCAACGAAAAAGGGAACTTAATGGTGTCACATTTTTTGTAACAAGGTACAAGATTTAATGCGGTTAGAACAACAAGGTAAATGTGATAACGAGCAACTTTGCGATGAACAAGAAACAAATTAAGGTGTCGTTTTGCATGAATATCTTTGTGAGACTTGAATGCAACTCAACTAGTTGAAGGTTTTGAAAGCAACCAAGCAAGGAGATGATTCACTTGTATATCTTTGTTGTAGAAGGGTGACTTTGCATAGGATTTACTATGTTTCTCAAGTATTTTGTAGAAATTGTATTAGCTTTACTAAACTAGCTATTAAAATGTAAAATTTATCACGGTATTATCAGATTAGGTATATAACGTAAGGTAGGTTATTGTATAGTTGAGCTTAATATATTTAACGTGAGAAGTGAAAGAGAGGTAATTTTTTTCCCATCTTGTTAAGCATGTTTTAATTAGTATCAGAATTTAAAAAAAATTATTGTATTTACATTAGTAGAGTTCGTGTAATTACATATAATTATTCTATTAGAGTAAATACACGATTTCTTTAATATTTTTCAACTAAACATCATACTTAGTAGATAAAGATACTTTTTATTTATTTATTATTTTTTTAAACCTTTCTTTAGTTTTCACGTTTAGTATGTTAAGCACATTTGTATTTTAACTTTATTGCAATTAATCAAATCTAGCTTTTTTTTTTCATTTCAAATTTGATAAATGTATTTTATTTGTAGTTAATTGATAAATATAAAATACCTAATTTATAAAATAATTTTTAATCATCCGTAAAATGTTATTAAAATTTGAATAGTACGTATTTGTGTTATTTTGACCAATAACTACAACCAATTTGATTTAAAATAAAAAATTTGATGTGATGGACAAGTCATTAAAACGTATGAGATACAAATTATTGATGCATACTAAATGAATCGAAGAAAAACCCCTCTAAACTTACATTGGCCCCACGTTTACTAACGGATGCAACCCTTAGAGCAACAACAAGGCTGCGTCCAAAATGGGGGTCCAAAAAGCAAACCAACCAATTCCGGACCACCCGTGTTGAAGGAGGTTGACCATGGTGGTCCGATTTGGTCTATCAAACCTGGTTTAGAATGGTAAGAATCACATACAAATATGTATTTTTTTTAAATGTAAAAATAGGGTGTGATGTGGAGGGAATGATTTAGTGTTGAAGGAAAAAAATGGGTTTGGAATGGTTGAAGTTTCGAATGATGTAATGGGATTAGAATTTTGGACTTTAACCAGTGTTGTAGATGCTCTTATCCAAGGGCAAAACATCCAAGGACATAACACTCGATTGGAAACCTGAAGGGCATTGCCATGTTGGCTAAAGCCACTAACCCACGAATAGTGATGTAGATGGTCAAAGGCATACATGTTATTATTATTGCCATATATGGTTGTTTATGAGCCAAGCACAACTTACAATCGACTTGAAGTTTGAAACGAGCTAAAAACATAAACTTCAGCTTAGCTTGGTTTAAATATATCGGTTTTGTTTGGCATAGTTAGATTGTTAGAACTTACAAGAAAGAATAGATCTTCGTAAAAGTTGACTAGGTAATGGTCGAGAGTTTGTATTAAAAAAATTGAAAGCCTTTTATTTGAGCTATAAAAAATTATTAAATAATGTTAATTTAAGCAAGCCAAACTTGGCTTGTTTATAAACAGAACCAACTTCAAGCGAGCCTTTTCCAAACAAGCGTTAACCCACGAACTATTTGTACGATCACATTATCAGCTTCACATAAGGATGGCAAAACTACCTGAGCCCGACGGGTATACCGAAACCTGATACAAATGGGACGGGTAAACCCGATACCTGACGGGTATTGGGCCGGGTGTGAGATTAGTTTTAAAAATTTTCGCGGGTATGGGTCGGGTACGAGATTTGGTGATACCCGGCCCGATTACCCGAAACCACACACCCGTTTACCCGAACTATATACCTGATCATATGCTCGGATTTCTTAATTTATATATTTATTTTTCATTAACCTTTGTCTATTAGTGATTTATTTTACTATGTTCATAATGTGAAAAAATAAATTTTCTTTTGGTATATGTATTTGATACCAGTATTTATCTTTTGTATGTTGTGAAGTATATGCATATAAGTGTATAAGTATTATAAAGTGATTACTAATTTATGATAAAATTTATATGTTTGTAGTGTACATTTTTTTGTTTATAGTAGTTTCTGTATAAATAAATTATATAATAATTATAATAGTAAAGAAACGTAGTTGGAAACCTCATCATATATCCTTTAACAAACTAAAGGGTGTACCCGATACCCGACGGGTATTAGGTTGGGTCTGGGATATGATTTTACAACCGGGTTTGGGTATGGGATTACCAATACCCGACTCATTGCCATCCATAGCTTCACATGTCATTAGACTGTGTGCTCTGTTCATACTCAATTTTCTTTAGGGCGGACACCTTCAAACTAGAGAGGGAAAAGTTAATTTAGTTACAAGGTTGGGTGTTTTTTATAACACCTTTCAAAAGTGTAAATGGTGGGATTTAAACACGCGATGCAACGAGAAATCATATATACACAAAACGTATAATAATGCTTACAATGGTATCATACTTAGGCGAATAAAAGTTACAAACATAAAGTTATTCAATTGGTATATTGTTCTATTTGTTATGGTTATGATACCGGTAGTCAGTATAATTTACCATACCAAAAAATACTTCAGTAAATGTATTTATTAATTGCACAATAATAATAATAACAACACGCATCAATAGGCTTAGCCATATGAATGATAGAAAGAAAAACCTAGTATTTATATGGTAAGCAGAGGTGCGTACAGAATCTGCAATATCTCTCATTCAAACATTGGCGGCTCACTTGATGGTTGCAAGTTTGACTAGAAGTCTAGCACATGTCGGGTGCAAGGGTTTCTTGTTAAATTGTTCATTATCATTATCATTATAATTTTCTTTTAAATTACAAACATACCTGCATCTTACTAGGTACATAACGCCGATTTTGATTTCTGTTATTAGGAACCTCTTTGCGGTTCAATATCAAGTCAGCTACGAAACAATCTTCGGGCTGTAAATATTGCAAGTTAACTGCTTGAACATGCAGTTCAACATGTTGCAAATGACAATCTTGACTTGGGCTGTGCATATATCTTGCAAAAGGTGAGCTTTGTCTCATTGTATTATTCATTTGAGCATTACTTATAATTTTTTTTGTTGAATACAGGCGTAGAAAATGTTGGAAAAATGAAATGGTCCGATTAATTAACGCGGCCGACCGAGTTATGACCTGTAATAGTTACACCGTAGGCAACAAACTAAAATCCACTTAACTGGTTTAACTGGGAATTACGAACGACATGCGGAATGGATCATTATTATATTTAAGATCATGAGCAGGTTTATATTATTAATACTCGTTATTAATAATATAATTGTTTATCTTAGCTAATAAACTTGTTGCGGGTATTAAGTGAGAGACAGGTACACTCATCACGCACTTGTCGCACATGCACCCATCCTACGCCACTTGTTGCACATACATGAACTCCTAGCCACTTATCGCGCATGCACCCTTGCATCGCCACTTTTCGCGCATACATGAACTTCTTGACTCTTGTCCAACTTCCATGTGCATGTCCGCCATTTGTCACACATGCATGGATCTCCATATTTTATATAAAGGAATGTATGGACTAGCTTTAAGAGGTTGAATAACTTGCACAAAGCTCTCAAAACACCCACAACCACCACCTCGGGCCGCCACCACCCCTGCCGCCGGCCACTGTCGTCGCTGCCGTTAGCCATCGTTGCCGCCGCCGCTCGCTGCCGTCAGTACTGCCGGCCACCACAGCGCTACCCGGCCTATACCTGCGTTTTGTTAGTTCGTGTCACTAGCACGTGTTCGTTGAAACCCATTAACGTAAATAACCACAAGTACAAGATCATACTAAATTGTGGTATTGAACTCTAATAAAATGTATTGCAATTGAATATGTGATGCACTTTTATATGTACACATAGTGTAACGCTTTGTTTTTTTTGTACTTTCCTTATTTAGAAAGAGTAATCGTATATCTATTTATGGAAACTCGTATTCATATTTATTCGTATTTCAACTCAAACTTTGTAATCCGAGAAATTTGATCGTAATAAAAACTCATCCTTTATACATGCTTGTTATACTTACAATTTATTCGTTTATACGCAAACTGATACTTATTATGTGTGCCTATACTTATACATACATTCTTGATACTCAAATTATACTTGCATACACTTATACTATACTTTATCACACGTTAAATACCTAAAAATATGCTGTATTATGAGTTTCTAGCATAAAATAATGGAATTATCAAACTCTAGGGCTCAAACTGCAAATTCTAGAAAGTTGGTAAATTCTGCAGGTGGTGCACGACCATGCAACTGAGGCGCACGGCCATGCACATTGCGATCCGCATGACCACGCACCTGATGTGCACCACCCTGCGATCAGCGATCCGCACGATCGTGCACTTGATCCGCATGACCGTGCAAAATGACCAGGTCTGGCAGAATCTTTTAAAATACGGGAATTCTGGCTCCATTTCCCTTTTTCCAACTCTTAACCACCACCAACTTCATTAATTAAATAAACCCTAAATCCCCCTTATAAATGGGAGCCTCCATACACTCTTAAACACTTTCCAAACACCAAAATCACTCTCAAATATTCTTGGTTACTCTATAATTTCCAAGACTTGGCAGAAAGTTGCAACCATTCTAAGTGAGTTTTAGCTCACTTTTCTTCTTATTTTCTTATGTTTTCTTCTTTCTTTCTACATGGATAACCTAGGAAGGTTTTTACAAACTTGCCTTGGCAAACTAAAGTAGGATTAAAATCTGCTTTCATTTATACTTTTATATCTTGGTTTTCTTGATTAAAACTTGTTTGAATCTTGTGCCTACTTGTTCTTAAACCTATCTAAGGTTATGACACTTGTTAGGAATAGATTCTTATGAGTTTAAAGGTGCAAACATCTCTAAATTTTTGTTTTTGCAAGGGTTTATGCAACCCACAAGTGATGAAACCATCCGAGCTTGCCATGAAGTTGATGGCATTACTTGTGTTTTGGTATAGGTGTGAATACTTGGAAGCCTTGGCTATCCTAACTTTATTCCACCCCCTCACTTGATGTCTTTTACCTTGCTATCTCAAGTAGTTTGCTGGGACTTAAAGTAACTTAACCCCGTCTAGCCTCCGACACTTAGTTAACTCTTTCCATGTCGGGAATGACTCACCGGGTTAAAGCTTATTGGCTACTTGATATAGTAAGAAGTTGTATATTTCCTTTTCATTTACCATCCGAATCATCCTTGTGATGATTTGTGTATTGGTGAATCATACAATAAGATTAATCCTCAATACTTGACTTACATGCAATCTATGATACTCTTGATGGACTTAGCTTAAAATTATTATATAAACTAATACACACACACACACATAACCGAATCCTTGAGGATAATCGACATGGTTTCTTGTCATGGTAATGTGTTATATTATCTAAGACTTGAACCTCTTGTTACGATTCTAATGCGCACTTAACCCATGAAATCACAACAACCCATAAGGGATATGATGTGAAAAAACGAGTGTTTAAGGCTAGATAATTACTTTCTTGAATACATACTTTTAATACTTTAATTCCGAATTCGAATTCTCCGTTATTATCCAAATACTCACACACCTACGTTTCTTCATGTAGGATAACTCGGTGCTCCATCCTTCAAACTCTCCAACTCTTCACTGGATTACCAAATGAAGCTTTGCAAAATCGTAAGTACATTGGAAAGCCTTTTTTACGCTTTACACTTTTAGGTGCAATGTGTTTAACTTATCAAAATACACGCAAACGCACTTATACTTTATGCAAACACAAACAATCCACCATACATGCTTAAATACGTGATACTTGATTTATATTCTTAGAACATTCTTATGTGATTCGCTTGTCATTAACTTCGTACGATCCTTCCCTTAACATCATAGCGCTATAGGAGTAATGCACCACCCGTAGTCTTGTGGTCATATTAAGTCTTTAATTCTTGCAGTAATCAGATGGTTGACGTGTCACACCCGACCCGCAGCGGAATAAAAGTCGGGGCATGATTGGGTTATCACCAAAGCTCATGATATTTACTAACAAGCTTCATATTTATTAAATTCAAATTAAATTCAAATGTTCAACACAAAATCTCATACAAGCATAAACAATAAAACAAACGATTGCTCCAACGAAATAACTTGATTATTCTTCTAAGGCCATCCTAGGTGTTTCTTTCCTCAACTTGATCACCTGTATCATGTGTAAAACAGAGGAAATTTTGGGTCAACAAAAGTTGGCGATTGAACCTTCATAAAACATTAAATAATTGGATTATATTGTTGTGAAGTAAAAATTGTGCATGAATCATATGTGAGCAACAAATCACAAACCACATTGAATGAATATATGACATAAATGATGATGTATCTGAGATCAAGGCTCAATCAGACGGAGCCGATCTAATGAGGCACCTGATGCTCAACCCGTATCCCACGAGAGAACTGATGGGCCTAATGTAATGAATGCACTGAAATGATGAAATGTATCCACATAATAAACACATAACAAACAACACACATTTTGAACACGACATGATATTAGCACAAATGTTGAATAAAATAAAGTAATGGTACGACACATGATACACCCCAAAACGTGATTAAAACGGAGAAGTTGTTAGAGATTCACTCACCTTGGGTGCGTTCCTTAATGATAATAAACGCGCACGAAAAAGAATGGAGGATTTGATCAAAGAACGAATACTAACCTAAGGAAAAATATTACAATAATTCGATAAATATACCCAATCTTCATTTAATCTTTTTGCTTAGAATTTTAAAGTTGTATATTATTCACAATTGCACTACTAGCTTTTTTTTAAATAAATTTTAATTAAAAGTATGCTTACAAATAAATACATTAAAATAAAGAAAATAAAATAAAAAAAATGTATTAAAAAAATTACCTTCTATCAGTCTGACAGAGGGGTAACGGCCGGATTTTTATAAGGATCAAGATGCGCGTTTGAGATTCGAACCTTAGACCTCCCGTTGTGTGTACGCACTCTTCCAACTGAGATACGTGTCTAACCCGTTTGAAACAAGATTTTTATTATTCTTATTCTCTTTTTAGGTTCATTCAGAATTTACTAATTTTAAAAAAGTTTAAAATTTAACTGACCAGCCAGGTTTTTATCAAGATGCGCGTGTTGAGATTCGAACCTAGACCTCCCGTTCGTGTGCACGCAGCTCTTCCAACTGAGCTACGTGTCTAACCCAAAGAAACCTGATTTTAATTATACTTATACTCTCCTTAGACTATTTCAAAAATATTTATTTTTTAAAAAGTTTGAAAATCAATCGAACCGGCATGCCCTCCCACGGTTCGATCCCGCGACCTCTGCATCATTTGCACCCAGCCCATCCAACTGGGTTGGTTGTCTAACCCGAAAATAAATCAAATTATATTACATAAAAACACATACTGAACTTCTTGTTATTCCCATAAACAACCCAGAACACGATCTCGATTTCAATTTCAAATGAACTTGATTATTATACTGAAAGGTTTAACATATATATATATATAAATGGAATTAAAGTGTAAGTAACCGTTACTGGTTAGCAGGGGTTCTCCGGCGACTTGGAACCGTCGACAGCCGCAGTTGTTGTCGGGTGGAATCGAGGGGGATTTTGGAGGCAGTTTGCAGAGGAAGGTTTGCGCGAGTTGGTGTGGTGATTGGGGGTTGGTATTTATAGGCGGAACCAAGTGGGGTTGTCTTCGGTTAAATTGGAAACAAGAACTGTTGATTTCATTAAATTAGATTTGATTGGCTCCGATTTGGAAGGTGTCTACGCGGATTGCCAGCCGGAATCCAGCGAGACTTTGACCGGTGGAATTGGCGGGTTCGCTGATTTGAACCCGCCGGCATTCGCCCGTTTGAATATAGACAAATGTTTCAATTTAACCAAAGTGTTGCGTGTGGTGTGGTGGTGTTTGTGGCGTGTGTTAACCCTGAGAACCCGGGTTCGATCCCGGTTTAAACCCATTTTTTTGGAGTTTTTATTTATTTTAGTTAAAACAGTTCTAAATATTATATATTTAATGGATTCTTTATTTTATTTTATTAATATTCTTTTAATCTTTGTATATATTTATATATATATATATATTATATATATATATATATATATAAACTGCTAATGTATAAACAAAAATGCTAAAGAAATCACTCGACTTAAATAAATACACTTCAATTGATAATTTGGGGCGGGTTTTCGAAACCCGATTTACACAGATGTTACAGTACCCCTACTTTTAGAAATTTCGTCCCGATATTTAAGTAGTAGTTGTAACCGGAAAAAGTTGCGGGTATTTCTCGCGCATTGAGTCTTCACGTTCCCAAGTAAACTCGGGTCCTCGTTTTGACTCCCAACGCACCTTAACAATTGGAATACGACTTCGCCTTAAACGCTTCTCACCGAAATCCATGACTTCTACTGGTCTTTCAACGAAGTGCATTGATTCATCAACTTGAATGTCTTCTAGAGGGATATGGAGGTTTTCGTCAGCGAGGCACTTTTTCAAGCTTGATACGTGGAACGTGGGGTGAGTTCTGTTAAGTTCTTCTGGTAGGTCAAGCTTGTATGCTACAGGACCTACTTTTTCGAGTATCTTGAAAGGTCCTACGTAGCGTGGTGCCAGCTTGCCCCTTTGGCCGAAACGAACTACTCCCTTCCACGGTGATACTTTCAAAAGTACTTGATCACCAACGCAAAACTCCAAAGGCTTTCGTCACTTGTCAGCATGACTCTTTTGACGACTTTGAGCGCTAGAAGATTGTTTCGAATTTGATTGATTTTGTCGGTTGTTTCTTGAATCAATTCAGGTCCGGTGATTTGTGCCTCCCCAATTTCGTGCCAACATACCAGAGATCGACATTTACGACCATATAAAGCTTCGAAAGGAGCCATGCCGATACTTGAATGGTAGCTATTGTTGTACGAAAACTCGACTAACGGTAGATGAGCGTCCCAATTCCCTTTGAAGTCTATGACGCATGCTCGAAGCATGTCTTCAAGGGTTTGGATGGTGCGCTCAGATTGACCATCAGTCTACGGGTGAAAGGCGGTACTGAGGTCTAAACGTGTACCCAAAGCAGTTTGTACGGCTCTCCAGATACGTGAAATGAAACGACCATCACGGTCTGAAATGATGCTTAATGGTACACCATGACAGCTTACGATTTCGTTGATGTAGATACGAGCTAGCTTCTCGTTCTTGAAGTCCTCGTGAATCGGGATGAAGTGAGCTGTTTTTGTGAGACGATCAATGATTACCCATATGGTGTCATACCCACTGGAGGTGCGAGGTAACCCGGTAATGAAGTCCATGGTGATGTTTTCCCACTTCCATACAGGTATTTCGGGTTGAACCAGAAGTCCTGAAGGTCTTTGATGTTCAGCTTTTACTTTGGAGCATGTAAGGTACTTGGAAACAAAAACAGCGATATCCTTCTTCATGCCAGGCCACCAGTAGGTGTATCGCAAGTCCTGATACATCTTACGGCTCCTGGATGTATAGAGTGTCGTGTCTTGTGTGCCTCATTCATGAAGAAATCACGAAGGTTGTCGCGATCGGGAATCCAAATACGGTTTAAATAGTACAGAATACCACCGGATTTGGTTTCGATTTTGGGTTCAGCTCCACACGACAACTCATCGCGTACGTCTTTTTCCGTTACGGATGTATGTTGAGCTGCCCGTATTCGATCTTTGAGTCGGTTACAATTTGAGAACATAGAAGATGAATAGAATTTTCATAACCTTTTCGACTGAGCGCATCAGCCACCACGTTTGCCTTGCCAGGATGATACCGAATCTCACAGTCGTAATCGTTGAGAAGTTCGACCCATCTTCGTTGCCTCATATTCAACTCTTTTTGATTGAAGATATGTTGGAGACTCTTGTGGTCAGTGTATATTTCACACTTGGTACCGTAGAGATAATGTCTCCATATCTTGAGAGCGAACACGACGGCTCCAAGTTCCAGGTCGTGGGTGGTGTAATTCTTCTCATGTACTTTGAGTTGCCTAGAGGCATAGGCTATCACTTTTCCTCTTTGCATCAGTACACAGCCTAAACCTTGCCCTGATGCGTCGCAATAAACTACAAAGTCATCGCAACCCTTAGGGAGTGTAAGGATAGGTGCGTCACAAAGCTTTTGCTTCAAAGTTTGAAAGGCCTCCTCTTGCTTGGGTCCCCAATTGAAGGGTTTTCCCTTGTGAGTCAAGGCTGTGAGTGGAACGGCGATACGGTAGAAATTGGCAATGAAGCGTCGATAATAACCAGCCAAGCCAAGAAATGACCTAACTTCGGTAGGAGTACGCGACGCTTGCCATTCTTGTACTGCCTTGATCTTTGAAGGGTCGACATGAATCCCTTTGTCATTAACTACATGGCCAAGAAATTGTACTTCTTTCAACCAGAATTCACATTTTGAGAACTTAGCGTAAAGCTTTTCAGTCCTTAAGAGTGTGAGAATGAGTCGAAGATGACGCTCATGATCGGATTTTGACTTGGAGTAGATAAGAATGTCATCGATAAAGACTATGACGAAACGGTCGAGATAGGGTTTGCATACCATTTTCATCAAATCCATGAAGACAGCGGGGCGTTGGTTAAACCGAAAGGCATACCATGAACTCGTAATGACCATAACGAGTTCGGAAGGCAGTTTTTGGATGTCTTCTTTGCGCACCTAAGCTGATGATAACCAGAACGAAGGTCGATTTTAGAAAAACAGGTGGCGCCTTGAAGTTGGTCTAGGAGGTCATCAATACGAGGCAAAGGATAGCGATTCTTAACAGTCAACTTGTTGAGCTCTCTATAATCAATGCACATGCGAAACATTCCATCTTTCTTCTTTACAAAAAGAACAGGTGCACCCCAAGGCGACGAGCTAGGGCGTATGAATCCTTTGTCAGTCAACTCTTGTAGCTGACTGGCCAACTCTTGCGTTTCGGATGGGCTAACCTACATGGAGATTTTGCGACTGGTGTGGCGCCAGGCACAAGATCGATTCGAAATTCGACTTCTCATACAGGAGGAAGTCCTGAAACGTCGTCGGGAAAGACTTGCGGAAATTCTTTCATGATGGGATGTCTTCGAGCTTCCTTTCTTTGCTCTCCGTCTTGACGATGTGAGCTAGAAATGCGACGTAATTCTTGCGAAGATAACTTGAGCTTGAAGGCAGGACATTAATTTGAGTCCTTTCAAAGGAGTTTCTCCAAAGATACGTAGGGTCTGGCCATTGGCGAGAGGAATACGAATAAACTTTTCATGGCACACCACTTCGGTGTGATGCTGGCTGAGCAGTCCATACCGATGATAACATTGAAACTTCCCAATTTCATAGGGACGAGATCAGTCGAAAAATCGTGATCATTTAGGGTGAGAGTACAATCACGTATAATAGAATCTAATGAAATGGGTTTCCCGTCAGCAACTTCCACCGTCAAAGATTGAACGAGACTATCCACAAATAGATTCGAATTCTAAGGATAAAAGCTCTTATCCGCACCAGTATCGAATAATATGGATGCATAATTACCATTTACGAGAAACATACCGTTGACCACATTGTTGTCAGCCCTTGCTTGGTTCGCGTTGATATTGAAAGCCCTGCCTCTAGCAGGTGGAGGAGCTTAGTTAGCTTGGTTCACCGGGTTTGCTTGGGCTTGGGCATTGATGATGTTACCAGGCGTGGGCAAGCATTCCTGAAGTGGTTCGGGTCGCCACAATTAAAACAAGCTCTTATGGGTTGCATCATGGGGTAATTGGGTTGGGCAGGTGGTAGAAGTAAGGGTTGTTAGGCTTGGCCCACCATTTGGTTTTGGGTTTGGGTTAGAGGCTGATTGCGGTTTGATCGCTGATGTGTGTACGGCAGATTTGGATAGTGTGACCAGCACGGCCACAACTTGTGCAATGTTGGCAAGGGTTCTCAGGAGGGTGATGGTATTGGCAACGGTTACACTTTGGGTGTGGGCCAGTGTATGGCCTTTTGAATGGTGTGGTCGGAGGGGCAACTTGGGTGATTGGAGCAGCAGTATGGGAGAGTTGGTTTGGATGACGACGAAGTTTTTGCCATTTCGCTTCCTCTTTCCAGCAAACTTTGAGGAGGAACCAGATGGGGTTGGGGTTTCTACAATCATTCTCTTCTTTTCATCTTTAAAATCGCCATTATGAATCCGTTCTCTGTAAGTTCCTTTGCTAATTCCATTGTGGCTTCGAGTGTTGCAGGAGAAGTGCTTAAAACCGAATCTTGGATTTTCGAGGGGAGGCCTCGAATGTAGTGCTCGATTAAACGGTATAATGGAGTGAACAGATTGGGAACCATCTGGTTTAACTCGAGGAACCTCTTGTTGTAGGAGGTGTGATCCCCTTTTTTTGCTTTAAAGAATAGAATTCATCTTCAAGCTTCTTGATCTCGCTTCTAGGACAGAAGCGTCTTGTCATGATCTCTCTTAATTCCTCCCATGATAAGGCCATGGCATCTTCCACACCTCGCTTATCTTTTTCCGTGTTCCACCAGGTAAGGGCTACCCCAAACAATCTTCCAGTTGCGTACGTACCCTACGATCCTCAGGACAGTCGCAATTGAGAAAGGTGTTTTCAATCTCCTCAAACCAGCGGAGGAGAGCGGTGACACCCTCAGTCCCTTCATATTTGGGGGATCGCAAGAAATGAAGTGCTTGTAGGTGCATTTAGTGGTTTTTGGAGGGGGGTTGGTGACGCTTTAGTCTTCTTGGTTGGGAGGGTTAATGGGATTAGCAGTGAGAGCTTGATGAACTTGTAGCACGATGTCAGGAAGTACTGCGGCCATTGTTTAGCAATTTGCGTGGCCAAACGTTCGCTCGACTTTCCTGACCTTCTACCTCCTCGTAATTGCCTAGCAGACATCTACAGGAATACATGTAGGGAGATTGGAGTTTGAGAATTTTCTAGGTGTATGTGTCGTAGAAAGAATGAAAACAACATTTATAAATAACTGAAAACAACTTAACTACATCCATAGAATGTCTTGGGCTTGCTATGTTTGGGCCTCCAAATGTCTTCCATACCATAGCCTGTATAGTCATGTGGGCCCCCATGACTATTGGGCTTGGTAGGGTTCACATTGGTGTCGGCTGGTTAACACTCGCATCACCCGAATGAAAATCGTAAAACATGATTGCGAGATGTAGTCGAAGGGTGTCCATGTGTGGACACAATGACAACTCAAAGTGGGGTTAGTTCACAGACGTTTGGTATAGCATGCTTTGGCTTAATAGGTCCTTCGTACTCTCATCGTTAGTCCCCAGGTAGACAAACTGGTCCTTTATTTTGGATTTATACGAATGCCAAGCCTAGACAGGGGCGTTCCGACTACTGGTACTCGTACCCTTCCAGTTACTACATGCCCGTCGTGAAAACTCACTTTGATGTGATTGAAAAATATGAAAACATTGCAAAAATCTTTGAAAAGAAATCATGAAAGTTATGAAATCGTGAGGTGTGTGCTTTCATAGATATGATATGTTATGGAGGTATGAACTATGATGAGCATTGCATATTAACATGGACTTGTGAGTGTGCTTGCATAATATTGTGTGTGAAAATAAACATGAAACATATAAACATCATTAATTTTGCATGTAACACATAAACAATAAAAATCTAATTCAACTATAGTATAGGCTCTAAGGGTCTAATAATCTATCCTATATCCGTATAGTCATAAGCTCTGATAGCAATCTGTCACACCCCGACTCGCAGCAGAATAAAAGTCGGGGCATGATTGGGTTATCACCAAAGCTCATGATATTTACTAACAAGCTTCATATTTATTAAATTCAAATGTTCAACACAAAATCTCATACAAGCACAAATAATAAAACAAACGATTGCTCCAACGAAATAACTTGATTATTCTTCTAAGGCCATCCTAGGTGTTTCTTTCCTCAACTTGATCACATGTATAATGTGTAAAACATAGGAAATTTTGGGTCAACAAAAGTTGGCGATTGAACATTCATAAAACATTAAATAATTGGATTATATTGTTGTGAAGTAAAAATTGTGCATGAATCATATGTGAGCAACAAATCACAAACCACATTGAATGAATATATGACATAAATGATGATGTATCTGAGATCAAGGCTCAATCAGACGGAGCCGATCTAATGAGACACCTGATGCTCAACCCGTATCCAATGAGGAACTGATGGCCTAATGTAATGAGTGCACTGAAATGATGAAATGTATCCACATAATAAACACATAACAAACAACACACATTTTGAACACGACATGATATTAGCACAAATGTTGAATAAAATAAAGTAATGGTACGACACGTGATACACCCCAAAACGTGATTAAAACGAGGAACTTGTAGAGATTCACTCACTTTGAGTGCGTTCCTTGATGATAATAAACGCGAACGAAAAAGAATGGAGGATTTGATCAACGAACGAATACTAACCTAAGGAGAAATATTACAATAATTCGATAAATATACCCAATCTCATTTAATCCCTTTTGCTTATAATTTTAAAGTTGTATAATATTCACAATTGCACAACTAATTGTTTTTTAAATAAATTTTAATTAAAAGTATGCTTACAAATAAATACATTAAAATAAAGAAAATAAAATAAAAAATGTATTAAAAAAATTACCTTCTGTCAGATATGACAGAGGGATAACCGGCCGAATTTTTATAAGGATCAAGATGCGCGTGTTGAGATTCGAACCTGAGACCTCCCGTTCGTGTGCATGCAGCTCTTCCAACTAAGCTACGTGTCTAACCCATTAGAAACAAGATTTTTATTATTCTTATTCTCTTTTTAGGTTCATTCAGAATTTACTAATTTTAAAAAGGTTTAAAATTTAACTGACCGGCCGGGTTTTTATCAAGATGCGCGTGTTGAGATTCGAACCTGAGACCTCCCGTTCATGTGCACGCAGCTCTTCCAACTGAGCTACGTGTCTAACCCGAAAGAAACCTGATTTTAATTATACTTATACACTCCTTAGACTATTTCAGAAAATATTTATTTTTTAAAAAGTTTGAAAATCAATCGAACCGGCATGCCCTCCCACGGTTCGATCCCGCGACCTCTGCATCATTTGCACCCAGCCCAGCCAACTGGGCTGGATGTCTAACCCGAAAATAAATCAAATTATATTACAAAAAAACACATACTGAACTTCCCGTTCTTCCCATAAACAACCCAGAACACGATCTCGATTGCAATTTCAAATGAACTTAATTATTGTACTGAAAGGTTTAACATATATATATATATATTAATATATATATATATATATATATATATATATATATATATATATAATATATATATATATATAAATGGAATTAAAGTGTAAGTAATCGTTACCGGTTAGCAGGGGTTCTCCGGCGACTTGGAACCGTCGACAACCGCGGTTGTTGTCGGGTGGAATCGAGGGGGATTTGGAGGCGGTTTGCAGAGGAAGGTTTGCGCTAGTTGGTGTGGTGATTGGGGGTTGGTATTTATAGGCGGAACCTAGTGGGGTTGTCTTCGGTTAAATTGGAAACAATAACTGTTTGATTTCATTAAATTAGAATTGATTGGCTCCGATTTGGAAGGTGTCTACGCGATTGCCAGCCGGAATCCAGCGAGACTTTGACCGGTGGAATTGGCGGGTTCGCTAATTTGAACCCGCCGGCATTCGCCCGTTTTTGAATATAAGGCCAAACTGTTTTCCAATTCTAACAAAAATGTGCGTGTGGTGTGGTAATGTTTGTGGCGTGTGCTAACCTGGGGAACCCGGGTTCGATCCCGGTTAACCCTTTTTTTGGAGTTTTTATTTATTTTAGTTAAAACAGTTCTAAATATTAAAGATTTAATTGATTCTTTATTTTATTTTGTTAATATTCTTTTAAATCTTTGTTATTATCCTCTCTCTCTCTCTCTCTCTATATATAATATATATATATATATAGAACTTCTAATGTATAAACAAAAATGCTAAAGAAATCACTCGACTTAAATAAATACACTTCAATTGATAATGGGCGGGTTTTCGAAACCCGATTTACACAGATGTTATATGACGTGTAAAATTGCATGCCTTGATACATTAATCTAGTTAACTATTTTTGCCATGTGGATTCGTTTAAACCTTTTTCATACTTATGTTATATTAAACTTGTGTATTCGCCAATGCCTTGTGTATTGAACTATACTTTTAAACATGTTGCAGGTTGATGATGTTGATATTGACAAAATCTAGTAGGGACGACTTAGAAACGCATCTAGAATTACTAGATTTTATTATTGTATTGTTATTGAGTTTTATTATACTTTGAGGTTTCCAATTGTTGTATTTTGATTTCTTGTGATGAACTTGACAATCTTATTTATGAATGAAATCGGTTTGAATTAAATATGTCACAGTAGTGTTATGAAGTTTCGAGTAATCTCGTTCGTCTCACTCCGATATTTCCACCATTAGTTAGGGTGTGACACATAGAAAGGATTGTATGTGATATTGGTGGATCCATCTTAGGAGACCGGGGTTAAGCAACTCATACTTTCTTTTAAGTACTACTGAAAGCAACACTATTAAGTAATTGAATTAGAAAATGATGGATTGTTGCGGTGGTTAACCAATCTCCCTTTAATCAATTGAACAGGTTTAAAACTTTTTGGTTGTAATTTTTTACTTTCTGTTTTCCATATCAGGTCCTTGAAAAAAACCATGTGTTTATTGTTATCATATCATTTTTAAGGCGACCTTCAAGCTGTTTGATAATTTGACCCTTTTTCCTTTTAAGCTATTATTTTTTCATTTTATTCACAGAGTTTTTTTTTAATTACAGTGAAAAATTTAAATATTTAGTTAAAACTTAACAACAATTACAATGCTAGTTCGTGTTAAGGATTAAATCTGTTACAGTCTCGACACTAAGGATTAAGGATTTGAATGCACTTTTGAAAATTACATTCAAAACACTGTATGGCCTTAATCATCCTTGTAATTTCTATTATATATTTTATAACTTCTGATACGTCATTGTACGGAATACAAGAGATATAGCAAAAGTTAACAATTTAACAGTAGCTAGTGCTAAGAATCGAATGTGACAGACTTGCACTTCTGAGCACTAAGGGACGTTTGGTTTGCATGAATTCAATGAAATTTAAAGGAATTGGAATCTGAATTCTATCTCTTAAAATGTTTGATTCACAGAATTTGATGGAATTGGAATCTCAATTCAAATCTTCATGTATTTGGTTGACAATGGAATTGAAATTGGAATTAGGCATGGATTCCTTTAAATTCCTTTAACTAAAGGAATTCAAAATCCTTCCTATGTAAAGAAACTAAACTAAATTCATTGGAATCTTTGACTGTTTCGACACACACTGTTTCGACCCGAACTGTTTCGGTGCGAACCGTCTCGACGTGAGCCGTTTTTCTCATACCATTTTGGCAACGATTTCGACTTGTACCAATTCGAATCGAACCGTTTTGACATGTACCGTTTCGACTCCTTCTGGTTCCACTCGTACCGTTTCGACCTGAACCGGGGGTTGTGGGTGCCGAGGTGATGGATTCCAATTCATTTGACAACCAAACACAACCAAAATGGAATTGAGATTCCAATTCTAACAATTTTTAATTCATATTGGAATGTTTGAATTCCAAATCCAATTCCTTCAAATTTTAATTTCTATACAAACACCAGTTCGAATTACAAAACATTCCGCAAACCAAACACCCACTAAGAATATGAAAGTAATATTTAAGAGTTTATAATCAAAACTTTATACATCTATAACACATGGACTATCCTTCTAATCTTTATTTATTTATTCCAAACTTTTTTTATGCTATAATTTCTATTTTTTTTAATTTCTTTATTACTTTACTTATTTTAGGCATGTATAATTATTTTTCTTCTTTCATTCATTAAACTTATCTATACTTTATATATTTGATTTTGTACTCAGTTCTCTTTAACAAATTCACTTAGGCTAATGGGTGTGGAGGACCCCATCACTTGGTGATGTATCTTCGCGTGGACAGTTACGTTATCAGGTATGAGTGATGGACCTAGAATGTAGGTGATGAGCTCCATCACTATATACAAGATGTATATATGTATATGTGTGTTGAATACCTTCGGCAATGAGCCGACGATTCCGATGAAACGAAGCTGGGGGTGTGGACGGCCCGACGGCCAGGGACATCCCCCCACCCAGCGGCCTCATATGTTTCACCTATAAAAATGTAGAATCTCAATTTCTTCTTTATATGAATTTTTGTGATATCTTTTTAGTTAATTTTCAAACCTACAGAAGCATAAAAGATATGAAGAAATCATAATAACCATCTACGATTGGCCAGTGAAACGGCAACGTGTCACACTCTTCCCAATAAACCCATCGCTAAAACCATATCATCGTTCACAACAAAGAGCTTTGTGTTGTATCGACCACATAACAGCTTGTGACTTGTACTCACAAATAACTACATTTTGAGTAAAAAGCAAAAAAGATCTTCGGCTTATCCATGGCTCTTCGAGCAGCTTCCCTTCTTCCATCATCAATCTCCGTTCACAAGGAGGTAACATTTGCATTATTTCACGCTAAAACATGCTTCTGTTTTGCCATTTTGTTCTAACCTCTAATGTGAATTGTGAAACAGGGAAAGCTGACATCATCTTCCAAGGATACTTCTTTCAGTGGAGCTTTTGTTTCAAAAAATGTCAAATCTGATTTCACTCCTCTGTTGATCGGATCTAAGGTACTGTATTTGCCTGAATGTTGCTCGAATTCTGTCAATTACTTGTTACTTTCCATTTGCGGTGACCTATTTTATTATAAAAACTAGTGGGCTAAACTCGTACTCTGCAGTCAGATTTGGTTGGTATCGATTCGGTTTGCTGTGTATAGCAACTCTGAAAGAAAGCCTTAAAAATATAGTTGTGATATGTAGTATATTATTTAAGGTATAAGAGGTGATATTGAATTGTAACCGGTGACCGACCCATAAATTCTTTTTATGCGGACGGAAAATATCAAGGATCGGTTCTCTATCGTTACATATTAAGTTTTTTGGTCCGCTTCACATAGTAAACAAGATAAATTATATTACAAATCCATAATAAAAAGTACGTTAATTGCCGTTAAAATGCAAAACAGAGAATACAATATCCGTTTTCATTCTTTCGAAATAGCCGTTATAATATCTCAATTTTTTTATCGTTACAAAAATCCTTAGTTTTTATGCATTGTAATAATTCATGTAAAGTTTAAAATTATAGTTATCTAATTTTAAAGAAAAATATGAAAATACTATAAATTATAAACATATTAGTAAAACACAAAAAGTAAAAAGTAAAGAACAGTACAATGATGAATAATATATAATCCCATATTGTTGTAATATTGTTTATGTAGTTAAAATAATAAAATCAATGTGAATATAAATGCTATAAAAAGTATTTAGATAATAATAATAATAATAATAATAATAATAATAATAATAATAATAATAATAATAATAATAATAATAATATTTTTCTCATGCTTTAAGATAGTTTGAATAACATAAAGAATTACAACTCCACACTTCTCAATCTACTGGAACTCAATTACTACAAATGCACTTTTCTATTTAATTGGCATTAAATTGTCTACAACGTTCACCTTCTCCATATTCTCACTTTCAAAGGATCTCCGGCACCCTCTGCAACTTCATGCCGTCTACCATAAAAATTTTGATAAGTTCCTACTCTTTCTTCTTAGTTCATGGGGTGCGGTGTAAATATTTCATGGGGTGCGATGTCAAAATTTTATAGGAGACACTCCACACGTGTATACTAACTGGAAAAAAATCATGGGGTGTGGCCGCCCCCTTGATGACAACCTAGGTCCGCCCCTGATTGTAACAGAAAATAATACTATAACAATTTATAATGAAACAAAATTAATCTTTTATACTATATATAATAAAAGAAAACATTTAGGGACACATGACGCTCTATGGGAGAACCTCAATTATTTTTTTTAATCTAAATAAATATTTACTATGGAAAACGTTGATCATCAATTAAACAATTTAAAATTTTGAGGATAAATGTTGATCATCAATTCTCAATTAAAAGATATTATTGAATCAAATCAAATCTTATCCTTATTATATATACTAAAATTACCATTTACTGACATAATGTTATATTATATTCACAGCTATTTTTATATTACCATTTACTAACATATTGTTATATTACATTCATAGCTTAATATATCTCCGGTTGTAATTTGTTGTTGGGTGAATAAACGGGTATGCTAGAAAATAATAATCTGCTTTCTAGATCTTAAATATAAAATAATGATAATTAAATTAGGTTCTTTGTATAGTCTACAAATGCCTTACGTAAAACAAAAATATAAATAAAATACCTTTTTGTTAACGGCTAAGTTTACGCTAAAATAACTTATATGAGTATACAGTGGCGGATCTAGAAAACTTTCATATGGGTAATATTTTAAAAGAAAGGGGTATCAAATCGAAAAAAACGTCAAATTTTTCCAAAATTTACACTACCGCCGAGCACCAAGGGGTAGCGGAGGCTACCCCTAATTATGAGGTACATCCGCCCCTATGAGTATAGTCTACGAATGCCTTATATAAAACAAAAATTATAAATAAAATAACTTATATTTCATATTTAATTATATAAAAAAGTGATTTCTAATTTATAATTTATGATGATTGATAATGGGTATGCATGGCATGAAGCTTTTAAGAGGTTTTAGTAGCTTCTAGCTTTAAGCTATTAAGAAACATCTTCTACTCAATAAAAGCTTTGTTTGGTTGAAGGAGCTTGAAGCTTTTGGTTGAATGCTCCTACTAGTAGCGTTTAGAAGGAGCTACAAGCTTTTGGGAAAAAAATAACTATTTTAACCTCTAAAGCTGCAGCTACTCTGCCAAACGCCTAAATATATTTTATTGTTATGTCCATGTTAGTCATTTTATACATTTTATTAAAAGCTCCAACTACTCTGACAAACACCTAAATACATCTAAAAAGCTACAGCTACTAGCTTCCAGTCACTAACCACGAGCTACTTTTGCCAAACATACCCAATAAATGTATGTGTAGATCAATATGCAAGGCTAATAAAGTAATAAAGATTTCCAATAAATGAATAATGTGTATATCAATATCTAAGGGTAATAAAGATTTCCAAAGGCTTTACTATACACACATAATCTTCACTTTCATATTTATTTGCAAAACAAACGGTTCATATAATCATGAATCGTTTTATATTATTTGCAAAACAAAGAATTTTTAAGAGTATACTTATCCAAATATGATTTATGTTTAGCTTTTGGATAGTTGAAACTTTATAGTTGGCGCAAATATGATCAAATTCTCTTATGTATTAATTCATAGGCTAACCATGTAAAAATAATTAAGAAGTGTTCTAAAGAATTGATGACTATGGCAAGAGTTGTTAAACACTTTAGAAGTAGGTTGGGTGTTAATTACTATAAGCAAGAGATTGCCTAGTAAGTATTATAAATAGAATATTTTCCATTTTGTACCTGCATTTTTGAATTGTTAATTACAGGAGCTCAAAAGGAAGGCAATGTTTGGACCAATTCGTGCACAAACAGCAACTGCGGCTCCATCAGTCAACGAAGCTGCACCGGATGGCAAGAAGACGTTGAGGAAGGGAAATGTGATCATTACGGGTGCATCTTCGGGTCTCGGTTTAGCGACAGCGAAGGCGTTGGCCGAGACAGGAAAATGGCACATAGTTATGGCTTGTAGGAACTTTTTGAAAGCAGAAAATGCTGCAAAATCCATTGGCATTGCTAAAGAGAACTATACTGTTATGCACCTTGACCTTTCGTCTCTC
This sequence comes from Scalesia atractyloides, assembly GCA_947069175.1. NCBI lineage: Eukaryota > Viridiplantae > Streptophyta > Magnoliopsida > Asterales > Asteraceae > Scalesia > Scalesia atractyloides. Next base: position 78,817,462 of record CAMTDV010000028.1, read on the forward strand.
GAAAGTGTTCGCCAATTTGTGAGCACGTTTAGGCGGTCTGGGCGACCGCTTGATGCACTTGTGTGCAATGCCGCGGTGTATTTGCCTACGGCAAAAGAGGCCACTTACACCGCGGAAGGATTTGAACTTAGTGTTGGGACTAATCATCTTGGTCATTTTCTCCTCTCGCGGTTTTTGCTAGATGACCTTAAAAAAATCGGATTACCCACAAAAACGACTCATCATTGTTGGCTCCATAACAGGTACTAGTTCTTACAAACTCCAAAATAATTTAAAGAGTAATGTACACGGATAGACCCTGTGGTTTTTCAAAATTTTGGATTGGGTCCCTAGCTTTCCAAAAGTACACGGATAATCCCGGCGGTTTACACTTTGTAACACATTTAGTCCCCAACATTTGCAAAAAGTACGTGGATAGTCCTTGTGGTTTGCATTTTGTAACGCATTTAGTCCCTAACTTGGACCTCCGGAAACCATTAGATTTGTTAGATGGGGATTAAATACGTTACAAAATGCAAACCACAAGGACCATTCATGTACTTTTTTAAAAGGTAGGAACCAAATCCAAAATTTTGAAAAAAACATAGAGACCATCCGTATAATTTACTCTAATTTAAAAGAACCGAAAAACTTTAATAGTGAATAATATTTTATGTGTATTGAAAAACCGAAAAACTTTAATAAAGATAAATAAATAATAGATTTATTTGTGGACAAATGAGTAGATTTAAAATGAAGATTTAAGGGTGTTTAGGTGTGTGAGTTAGTTGGGCAAAAAATGATAAACTAAAATAATAATAACCATATAATAACTACAATTGATAATAAAGTGGGCCCTGCTTAAAATCTGTTCTTGTGGGTCTGTGTTAGGAAACACAAACACATTGGCTGGAAACGTGCCTCCAAAGGCTAACCTGGGGGACCTGAGAGGGCTAGCCGGGGGGTTGAATGGGCTAAACAGTTCTACCATGATTGACGGTGGAGAGTTCGATGGTGCTAAGGCCTACAAAGATAGCAAAGTCTGCAATATGCTGACAATGCAAGAGTTCCATAGAAGGTACCATGAAGAATCAGGAATCACCTTCTCGTCCCTGTACCCCGGTTGTATCGCCACAACTGGTCTTTTCAGAGAACACATCCCGCTGTTTCACCTCCTATTTCCGCCATTCCAGAAGTACATCACGAAAGGTTATGTGTCGGAAGAGGAAGCAGGGAAAAGACTCGCTCAGGTCGGTTTACGTTACAACTTTTAAAACAGGAGGCTGTACAGCTGATCAATGCTGATATTGAACTTATTTTCGCAGGTTGTAAGCGATTCGAGCCTAATGAAATCAGGTGTGTACTGGAGCTGGAACAAGAACTCGTCTTCATTCGAGAATAGTCTTAGTCAAGAAGCCAGTGACGCGGAGAAAGCTCGGAAGCTGTGGGAGGTCAGTGAAAAGTTGGTTGGTTTGGTTTAGTCATAGTCAAACTCAAAAAATAGCCTTAGTCAAAATCAAAGAATAGTGAAATTGCGGTTTGGTTGTGATGTTATGTTGTAACTTGTACGTTACAGTGTAACAATGCATTTTTTATTTTATTTTTCTGTATATGTTATGCTTGTGCCATGATCCAGGGGCGCAGCTTAAGAGGGCCCCGTGCGCGCGGAGGATGGGGGGAGGTTGGGTGCTCGACCCCCGAAATTTTCGCTCAATAGTGTTATATATGTAGTTTTCGTATATAAATTTTTGGGTATATACGTTTTTGACCCCCGTCGAAAACGTCAAGCTTTGCCACTGCCATGATCAATTTGGTAGGTAGCATTTTGAAAACGGTTATATAAAATATGAAATTTTCAAAACTAAATCAAGCAATAATAAAGTTTTATTTCAAAAATAACATACTTTCTGTTTTATGCTAGTACATTCTAAAATAAATTAAGAGTTGGAGCTTAAAAGACATGCAATATTAAAAATAATAACCTGATTACTCTGTTTTGAACCGGGCCTAGTTTCCTTTGAAGTGTGCAAACATGTTATGTTACCGTTTATTTCAAGAGCCAGATTATATAGCTAAGGATATATAAGCGTTTCTGCACTAGTGAATAACCAATTAACCAATGGAGAAATATAAACATAAATATCATTTATGAGGAAATAACACTTGGGTCAGATCTTGAAGCTAGCATATGACTACAAGAAGTCTGAAATGTACCAAAACATTTAAGCTAACAGAGCCCATTTTATCGTATAATTGATCGATGTTAGATGTTCGTTTCAATATTCATGCCATACTAGGGACAGAAATGACCTAATCTAAAGTAAATTGTGTTCGGGTTATCCAACTAAGTTCAACGGTTAGGCTACATAGTGTGGTTTAGCTAGCAATGATTAGTTAAAATGTCAGGCAGTCAGGCTTTAGCTAACTCATTTGTTAACTAACCCGGCGTGTTTAACTAAAGGTTTAGAAAAGAAATGTGATTGGTTGTATTAAAGGTGCCCTCACACTTGGAATGGATAATGCTTGTTAAGGGCTTGGCGGTGCCCCCCTTTGGCTAGCATGAGACGGTGTTGGAAGCATTAACTAGCGTTAAAGGGTTGAGTTGAAGAGGACGCTGGCTCATTTAGCCTTGATAAAACTTTCAAATTATCATATTTGTGTATTTTACCGGATGAATTTGATCATAATCAAATTAGAAATTTAATTAAACGCGTAAATGCATGGAACTCACAATTTATGTGGTTTTAGAAATACAAATAAAGTGAAAAAGAAAATTCATAAATAAGGGGATATCTTTAAAAATTTAAATCGGATTTGGGTACAAAATTCAGCAAACAACCTATATTTCTAGTAAAAATTTAAACCGAATTTGGGTACAAGATTTAGCAAACAACCCATATTTCTAGACGATATTGGATTTAAATAACCCTAGCTATCATCAATTGACCGTTAGCACTCCCAACTTTCGATTTATACCGCACCACTCATAACTTTCAACTTATTGGCTGATACCACTCTCAAACTAACCCAACACTAACTTAGTTTGCTCACATTAGCTGCCACGTCACCAAACCAGTGTCACCTCACCTACCACGTCATCAAAAAGCCAATCAGATGTCACGTCAATAAAAAATTCCATGTCAGATGCCACGTCAACACACAAGTGCCACATCAGCAAAAAACTAACAGGATTAGAGTTCAGTTAATTTGAGAATACTATCAGTCAATAAATTGAAAGTTAAAAGTGAATTGACACAAAAAAAAAATTGAAAAGCTATTAACTAATTGTTAAAAAGTAAGTTTATTTAAATTCAATATTTTTTTAAAGAAATTTAGGTGCCATTATCCTAAATAGATCGATAACAAGTAGGCCCACTTTCTAGTCCATTTTCTCTATCCATAATCCAATTGCTATATAGGCATGTAATTTGCTAACTTTTAGATCAAGTTTTAACTTTTATTAATTTTCTTACATTTGAGCTTTAGTTTAGAAGTCACACACCATGATCGAACACATGATCGAATTTCTTAAATCATCTTATTTAGTAATCAAGAGACTGAAAAATAATATTATCAAAAGGATGCATATTTAATGAACAATATCAACAGTAATTAACACGGCAGTAGATTATCAACAGGGCGGTCCTAGGATGGGCGGGGAGGACTACCGGCTAAAGTCCGATATTTTATAAGGCATGTTATTTAAAAAAAGCCCGATATGTATATGTAAAAGAAAAAATTAATAGGGTATACCTATACAAACATCAACGTAGGCTCACTTACAAAACTATTCTTATGATATAGATTAGTTATTAGCCCATTGACATTAGGTTTATACCTTTAGTGAGCCTAATACACACTTTCGTTAAGACCTAATGACACGTTTTTTCGGGCTCAAACAGAATACACGAATTTTCAGAGACAGCTGATTATCAAAAAAGATATAGCAAACCCCAAACATAAAAGGATAAAGTGAAGTTCAATTCCAATTAATTTGCATGTGATCATGCAAGGTAATGATACATTAAAGATCAATGCACCAATAAAGATTGTCACATATCTTGGACAAATTCAATTGTAAAACATTTCAAATTCAATAGTAAAACAGATCACAAATTATAGTATTAAAAATGCAACTCTTAAGTTTCAAGCTTTCCCCTCCATTTTAAGACTCTCAAGAAGAATGGTCTTCATTTTAGCAAGCAGTTCTTGCATCTGCTCTCTTGAATGTAGTGGTGCGGGGTAAACACAAGCGCAGTCCAACTGTCCATCTCTTACGGTATCAAAAAGACCAATGGATGGACCTATTCCGTGAGCTGAGGCACACCCAATATAGTCATCTAGTCCAAGTTCACGTTCATGGTCGCTAGAGTTCTCAATGATGGGATCTTCGAAGGTGCTTACCAATGAAGATCTCAAAGAAGATGAAGGTGTTAAACTAGGATTTTCTATGGCTTTGGACATGAGAAAATTCAAGTCAGCCATGTCTGAAAAATGCTTATTGTTCTTCTTTGAGTTTTCAAAAGTCATGTACACTTTAGTTGCCAAGTCCCATAGGGTTTCTTCTCCTTTCACTTCTTGACTCGTTGAGATTGCGGAGTGGTAAAAACCTAAAAGACGTTGTATATCAACAAATTTCGTATTTTTTAGAAAAGTTTTAAGATCACAAAAGTTGAATAATGTATTTTGTACTTTCTGTTATCGAAAAAAAAAACCACGTTCTGTCAAAGCTAGAACACACTCCTATGTATGAATGGTTTTATAACCTAAACTTTTTAACTTTAATTCTTATTCTTACATATTTTATTGTTGAATTATGTGTCACGTATGATACACAGTTGATTTTTTCTTGATGATATCTCTGAAGTCTTTTAATATGAAAACAAATAAAACTAAGGTGTTGTTTGATTTTTAAGAGATAAAATGTTTACAGTCTCTGTGGACCATCTTTGCAGACATCCATAGAGGAAGAGTGGACCAAACCTTTGCAGTCTGTAAGAAGAAGACTGTTTGTTTTTTAACGTATGTAAAAGTCAAAAATAAACTGGTGGTGATGGGTGGTGGTGTTTAACGTTCTGCAGACCTTAGAAGATTTTAGAAGTGGTTGGGTCAAGTTTGCACCAAAAAGAGGTTGCGTATACGTTTTTAATGAAACATTTTCGGAAAAAACAAACAGTTTGCAGATAACAATTCTACTCGTGGTCTACGCCTCGCAAACAGAAGAGCCTGTGCAGATTTTTTTTAGAAAAACAAACACCACATGAAAAAACATAAAATGTATCAAAGATGAACTTTTCATTGTCCAACAACCCATCGAGAATTCATATCTCATTCAATGAAAAGTTTTCTGCGTAAATTAATTTCAAACAGTTGAAGTCAGTTCATTAAAAGCAACCATATGCTTGTTCTTACAATGGTCGACAAATATATGTAAAGGTATTTATTGAAGAGCTTGTGAAGACTGGTCGACAAATATATGTAAACGTATTTATTAAAGAGCTTGTGAGGACTAGTCATGTGTCACTTTTGATACAATCATGTCTAGAAGAGTTTTAAAAGATTATTACTATTTATTTAGTTTATAGCTATGGGCATCATCTAATAACAATTAGTTTTGGGATTTTTAGTTACAGATGACCTATGTCGAAACCCCAAAATTCCTTTATACGCAAGTAAACTTGTATCGTTTTAATATGCATACAAATTTATTTATGTATCGATGTAGTAACTTTATTTTTACATAGTGTTTTAATTTCCTTTGCTAATTTGTATTTATCAAAATCAACATACCAAATTCATGGGTGGATAGAGATGGTTGGAGATATGGGCGACAATCATTTAGGAAGACCACTCCATACTTCTTTCGATTGTTGTTACTAGGGCGTCGCTTGGAGGAATAGGCTGCAAGTAATGTAGCAGCAACCAAAGCTCCACACAATTTGATTCCTCTTAACTTGCATCCCTGTCAAATGGACAACTATGTAAAGTTAGAAAGCGATATAATTAAATCGTGGGGAAAGTAACCTAAGAATGAGGTTTAGTTTACACCAGTATTTCTCTCTCTCTTGCACACTCACAACCTTTTTTCTCCTTAAAAACAATTCTCTCTTAGCTCTTCTTTGTCCTTTAGCACCTCACATACTCCTTAAGTTGGTTGTTGTGCGGTGGCATCCTATGCCACCTCATATAATACCAGTGCCAAACACTAAAACATGGTGGTTAAAGCCAAGGGGAGGCTTACCCCCTAACGTCTGTTAACACAAAAGGTGGTTGGGATCCACTACCATCCACTAATCACATGCACACACATAGACACCTATTAATTTTTATTTATTTCTTTTATTTAATTTTTTAGTTAAGCCACAATGCACTTTGTTAAAGGATGGATTAGTTAAAACTTACTGCCTACATGACAGCGAGGTGAATGACGTTATTACACCTTTTAGTTAAACCATAACATATAGCCTTGGTCATATATGAATTTCATAACCCTCTCTCTTCTTCGCTTCACTGTCTATCTCTTGCAGAAATACCCAAGAATGAAGCATTGTGGATGGTCTTAATGAAAACTACATGCTTGACCCACATTTGTACAGTTAAAAATACTCTTATCGGCCAAGTACACCCTACTGTACCGACCAAGAACCACATGCAAAGAACATAGCTGAAGTTCGCACAACCTGGGTGTACAACAATTTAATTGGAAATATTTGCACATCCCGAAAATGAGGGAGTGAAAAACGGCATGTTGGTATGTACTCACCTTTCTCCTTCTTGCTTCACTCACATACCCAATTTTCATCTAAATAACCACATTCTCTCCTCCCACACCATGGGTTTTTGGCATTCATAGCGAAGAATTAAACTACACTCTTATCTCCTCTATGTAACCATTCTCTTTCCACCATGTCTCTAAAATGTCTGAAAACACATTTATTAGGCCGCATGGTATATTCTAACACCACTAGGTGTTAATCATAGTTGGCATCCGTTAACACATGTCATACCGTTCCTAGAGGGTGTTAAGAGACTTTAAAAACTTCACGTGTTAAGAAGTTAACTAGGAAAGGGAGGGAGAAAATCGAGTATTGCAAAATTTACCAACATTATAAAATAATAAATCTATATTATAAAATAACAATATATAATATATAGGTTCATGTGAGAAAATTTAAAAGTGTGAAGATGATAAGAAAGATTATGGAGGTGACATGTGTCCCTTTATTTTGGTAGTTTAAGGGTATAAGTGTAATTTAACTAATAAAATCTAATTATGGAATGAACATATGCAACCGATTTGCAGTTATTGTAGGGATTTTAGAATTTGAAATAACACCCTAACTCATAAAAACACCACAACATATATTGAAGGCATAATCTTATAAAGAACAGAAATATAACTCATAAAAACACCCTAACTCATAAAAACACCATAGCATGTATATTGAAGGCATACATCTTATAAATAACAGTAATATAACAAAAATAACACCATAACTCATAAAAACATCACAACAGTTATATTGAAGGCACACATCTTATAAAGAACACCCTAACATCGAATATAACAGAAATAACACTCTAATAAATCAGTCAACACTTTAATCAGAATCAAAACAGAAATAACACCCTAAATATATAAAACAAATAACTCTACATAAGTATATGAATATGGTACTCATATTAAAGATAAAAAAAACACTCGTTATTATGGTGTAAGTTTTTTTTAAAAAAAATTACATATAAAAAGTTATTGATGTTTAAAAAAGAAGGGGGGAACTTTGCATGTGTATTAATGTTAGTTTCTTAATTTAAAAATATTAAATTTACCTTTATACCCTTAATCTAGAAAATTCGTTAGTTTAATAGTCAACATTATTTACAGAATTGTCACTATAATCTCAACCATTAGATTAAATATCTAACGGTTTAGATTCTTTTTTTTATCCTTCGCACACTTTTAAATTTTCTCACAATAACCTCACCATGTATATATATATATATATATATATGTATATATATATTAAATTAAGAGGCGTTAATAGGGTGGAGGGGGGGTTAAACTATTTCCTTAGTGTGAGGTGAAGTGAATGAGGGTCAAGTGGGTGTTGTGACGTCTACATGTAATTAAGGGGCGTAAAAGTAGATCACATGGCCTTATGGGTACTCTTATATTACATAATCCTTCTAACCACACAAGCTAGTGGTGTTATTTAGGACTATCATAAAAATATATTATCCCTTGCCTTATATTTTTAACAACAATTTTTTACACCTAAGCCGCCCTTTTAATGGTAAACTAACCTACTCCTATGTACCCTAATTTGCTCACAATGGGAGTGTGGGACTAGAAACCTTAGCAGTTGTGAGTGACCACACCTGAATACCTTGGTACCATCAGACTACAAGCCCTAATTTGCTCATAGTAAGACTAGAACCCTTACATAGATTTGAACCTATACTACTTTGTGAAGATTAAGCACCATACCGCTCATCAATCACGTAGAAGAGCTTATTTATATAAATAGTTGTGTACATACATCTTCTTAAGTGGGTGATTTTTCACCTATGAAAGTTCGTTTTGGTTAAAGAAATAAAACCTTTTTACCTATGTATCATTTATATTTTGCAGGTTTTACTCTTTATTACTACATTTACTTTCATGTTCCAGAAAAAAAGAACAAATTTTTTGACTAGATAGGTTAAAAGCTAGGCTTAGTGACTGTTTTCTTCAGAAATAGTGGTTGCAATTTTAATGAAATTAGTAATGGTTTATTTCCAGAAAAAAGCGAACAAAATTCTGGACTACATAGGTTAAAAGCTATGCTTAATGACTGTTTTCTTCAGAAATGGTGGTTGCAATTTAATGAAATTAGTAATGGTTTATAAATGCAATCTTTACTACATTTATAAATTGCAGGTAGAGAAAACTAACAAGTACATAAGTTAGGCATATGAAATCATGAAAGTACCTAACACTATTATGTATATATTCATTATTAGGGTCGATTTACGTTGAACACACAAAGTAGCTATGTTGCACTCTTGCCATATGCATGTTGTATTTAAATAATAATCAAATAAAAAGTTGATTTTGTCTAAATATGATAAGAAGAAATCTTGACATTTATTTTTTAAATCAATGGTTAAGATCAAAGTGTAGGAAAAAAATAGGTGTAATGATATTTTTGTAATAGCTAATTGGTTGACTTTCTCTCTACACATGTAAACATGCCTATTTCCCCTCCATGATTTTTAAACGTTCATAACTTTTCATACGACATTTTTTTAGTATTGCACCAAAATCGAGCATTTTTTATCTTTAATTTGAGCACCATATTGCTGTATCAAATACGAGATCTAAAAAAATCCCAAGAAATTGTCTTAGATTTCTATGTTGTATAACAAATTTTTGTGCTAAATTTTTTGTACTAGATTTTATGCTAAATTTTTGTTCTACATTTTCTGTATTAAAATTTTTGTACTGTAATTTTTGTGCTACATTTTTTGTACTGATTTATGTTAAAAAAATTATTTGTATTGTATTTAATTTGGGAAAACAACTGAGTGAGAGTTTGTGTTGTAGGACCAAAATACCATTCCATCCTCTTTATAAGAAGTGTCACATGCCATCTCCATAATTCTTCTTACGTTACTTTTTAGGACAAAAGATCAAATACAAATATCTTTAACGTACAAAACGTACGAACCGAAGGTTTTGCTGAAAAACGCGGTGGCATTTTCGTAATTATTTGATCATATGGTAATTATCAAAATTACTCTACAAATGATCTTGTAGAGTAATTTTGTAAAATGTTCTTGTAGGGTAATTTTTATCTTGTAGAGTAATTTTGTAGAGTATCATAATTACACTACAAATGATCTTGTATGGTAATTTTGAACTTGTAAGGTAATTTTGTAAAGTATCATAATTACTCTACAAAGATAATTACTCTACAAATGATTTTGTAGAGTAATTTTAAATTGTATGTTGTTTGATAAACTTGCAGAGTAATTTTAATATACTTGTAGAGTAATTTTGATGCAGAGTAATTTTGATACGCTTTTAGAGTAATTTTAATAATTACAATACAAGATCAAAATTACTCTACAAGATTAGTTGTAGAGTAATTTTGATAATTACCCTACGAGCAAATAATTAAGAAAATGTCACCGCGGTTTTTTGGCCTTATCATGCATTTTGTACTTTTAACATGTTAAAGTTATTTGTATAAGAACTTTACTCTACTTAACTGGATCCATTCTGATACCATATAAACATGTTATATATATTATGTTGTTTATGGTCAATCTAATATATCAAAAAAGCTGGTTCAGCGTTTGTTATATTACATTGCATGAAACTGAACCCGGTCCATTAATTGTGTATAATAAAAATTTATTTAAAGAAAACATATTCAAATCATAGCTTCTAATTTTAATGATAATGATACAACAATAAACTCTATTTAATATATATTCTCTAGTACATGAATGGAGAGAAAAAGATGATACATAGGTATAATAAGAAGATATAATCTAGAAAATAAAACATAAGAAAAGAACCCATAAAACAATGGCAGTGTGGCAAGAAGCAACATCAGGCCAGCTACAGTGACTGGAGTTACAATTGGAGTATGAGAAAGAAAGAGAAAGAAAATTGTCACCCAAGTGAGTTGATGCGAGAAGAGAGTCGACAACCAACGAAGCTTTGGTTCACAGAGAGAAAACCATAAGGCTCTAATACCGTATATAATAATAATGAAAACTTCTTAAGATATTGTGTGTTATTGATAAACTATGTATAGTAGTACTACAAACAGAATAGTTACAAAATTAATCTAATTAAATCATATTTTCTAATTATGATAATGATATAACAATAACCCATAACTAATATATTTTCTCTAATACATTGTTAAGTTTCGTTTAAAGATAAAGATTTATGCAATGTTCTTATCAATTTGCTAACTTTTCCATGTAGAAGTTGGAAATATTAACCCTTACTATATGCTCAATGCAGTCATTAAACATACATATTAATTCTAACCACTAACAAGATAGAGGTTAGTTAAACTTACAGCCAATATCTTATGAGTTTCTTCTGCGCTCATCTTCAGTCTCAGCACCTCTGAACGTCTAGGCGATTTCACATCCTTAAACTTCAAGTTTGTGAGCGTAAGTGAGTTGACCGAGTATGCCACCATGTCCTTACCGTGAGCCCAAAACGTCTTCTTAGCCTTCCCAACAGGAATAAGTTCCTCTATTCCAACATTACCCTTCTCTTTATACCCTCCTCCCTCCTCCACTGTCGCCTCCTTCAACTCCTTAAGCAGCGAAACCGCGGTGGTGCGATCGCAGATCCCCGCGTGTAACCTCAACACCAGCACCCATTTCTGGTCAGGTAAGGTGTACACGTTAGCAAACATAAGTGCAACCCTCCCATGCATGATGAACGGGTTGCAATATCGGTCCACACGATAATGTTTAGTTCATACTCTAGGATCGTATGTAGTGGTGACAGGGTTGCATTCGAGTCACGGATCGTTAGGGTCTTTAGGAGTTCGGATGTTTTCATCTGGTTCATGATGTTGAGGCGGATGTGTGGGATAGGAGGGTTCATGATGAAAGAAGTTGAGCCGGTTGAGGTGTTTTTGTGTAGCATGTAGTTGAGGATAGGATGGTCATTTTGTAGTTTTTGGAGGGCTTTTTTGAGAATTGGAATGTTTGGTTCCTTTGAAATTTGGAGAGCTAATGCGGTGATCCCTGTGCCACCAGCCACTGCTTTGCACCAGTTTTGCTCTCTGCCCCCTAACAATCTTGTTTGGCTCTCAGAATTTCTTGGGGCATCACCCATTTCTATAGTTTATTGTGTGAGTATATATGAATGAATGTAATGATAGATGGAGAAAGATTGGTAGAAAAGTTGAAGGAGCTCTGTGAGAAAGTAAGCTTAAGAGTGGAAGCTACTTATAGGAAGCCATTTTGAACCAAAGATCAGAAGTTAGGTTAAATCTTAAATGATAGGACCTCATGTTTTGAATATCTTATCATAAGATGGGGGCCAAAGGTACACCATGTGTTTAGTTGGTTTACTATATATGCTTTATAGCTTTGATGGCAAATCCTTTACCCAAGCCAAAATAAGTTTTATGTGGTGAAAAGGTATACAATTGACGCCACTTCTTTTAACAGCGACTGTCAAGATATCACCCACTTAGCGGTTGGACTGGGCAGCCGCATGCATGACTGTGAGGCCAGCCCCGGATCAGAACCCATCGGGTTTCACGGAGGGGTATAACACCGACTTACGGGACCTCTCTATGTCCCCACAGGAAACCACACCGACGACTGCCAATTGTTAGACGTTGCGCCGGCGTAACACACGATGGGACGAAAAGCCTTGTTGGCTCAGATTCGAACTTGCGACCTCCAAAAGGGGCGAGATTGGTGTTATACCCCTCCGTTAATTGTAGGATATGTATTTATAAATTTACAACTTAAAAAAGTAGGATAGAAGAATGTATAAATTACACAAAGATATTTCTAATATTGAAAATTTACAAGTTGTTATCTAACCCCCCCCCCCCCCCCCCAACCGAGATTGGAGCACCCAAACAAAGCAAACAACAAAATTAATCGAATTGAGCACGTGACTTTTGGTGAGAATGTTTGCAACTTGAAGCTTAGTTGGAACAAACTTGGTGTAACATCCGTCGAAAAATGGGTTTCCAAAACCCGCTTCGTTTATTAAACGAATAGTCAGTTATAATTTTCGTTGCGTATATATTGTCAATTTTAATTTTAATCAATACATAATTACTAAACATTGTTAGAATTTTAAACCATAGTTAATAAATAATAAAAATAAGTCAATAAAAATAAATGAGGCTGCCGGGTTTCGAACCCGGGTCAGCCGGTTCAACAAACACCCAGCATACCACTCCGCCACTTGACTTCTTTGTTATTATATCGAAACAAATAAAACTTAAGATGAAATCCGAATTCAAACCGGACTTCCAGCGCGGCTGAACTCGCAATCACCGGAAATCCGGCAATCCGCGAATTTAGCCATTTTCCTTTTGACTATAACGTTATAACCGACGTCTACATCGGTTATAACCGACATCTGACCCTCAATTGTAGTCGTAACCGCCGGAGAAACCTTGACCACGAATCAAGACCAAATTCAGACTAAACTCATCCTGATTCTTCCTTATAAATACTCATCCAAACCTCTGGTAATCTTTTCGCTCAAAATCGCACAAACTCTCGAATCTTTAGCACTCGCCGGAGAAATTTTACAGTCGCCGGACTTTCACCGGAAAACCGGGACTTACTTCAAATCGGTAAAATTCTCGATTCTTTCGTTTTCAATCCATTATTAGACAAGTACTAACATAAATCGTTCAACCAGAATCCGTCTCAGACAACGTTGCCGGGAATTTCTACACTCGTCGGAAAATCTCTGAAATTCCGAAGTTTCGCTGTTAATCGGTACCTTAATTACACAACTCATTGATCAAAACCGTTGATTGATTCACTCAGACAGAGATCATCAATCAGAGCCGACGCCCCTTGCCGGAATTCTGAAGAAGACATTCTGATCGGTACATTCGTTTCCGTAACCCTTTTTATCCATTTCAATTCAATCAAATATATGATCGATGACCGATTTAACAAGAACAGTCGGGCATCTTAGTTCTGTGTCGTTATAAATGAAGAAGACGAAGTCGAAATGAGTATAAGATTAACATAAACTGAATGTTTAATCGGGCTAGACACACAATCTAGCGGTGGACTGTGTGCAAACATACAACGCACGTCACGAGTTCGAATCTTACAACGTACCGACTTTCAGGATTAAAACCAACCTTTTTAAAACTGAATCAGAATGAGTCACAGCATGTTTATAAGAGTAATATAAATCGTAATTTAAACAGATTAGACACACAGTCCAACTGGTTGGGCTGTGTGCATTCGAACCGAAGGACCAGAGTTTGACTCCGGGTCCCTGCAAGCGGTTCGGCCATTTTAAATCATTTTAATATAAGCCAAATAAAATAACAGTTAATTAATATATATATATATAATTAAAACAGAGAATATTTCGGGTTAGACACGTAGCTCAGTTGGTAGAGCTGCGTGCACGCGTACGAGAGGTCTCGGGTTCGAACCTCACCCAGAGCACACTTAACCACAGTCCGACCGGTCAACGGTCCGGTCAAAGGTCAACAGTCTGGTCAACGGTCAAAAAGTCAAAATTTTTATTTCTTTTTATTTATTTATTTAATTCAAAAATCAATTAAAAATACTTAAAAATAAGATTTTTAAAGTTAGAAAACGTCCTTAAACTCACAAAAATGAATCTAAAAACCCTATTAAGATTATGAATTAAAATCTATTTACCGAACCACTTTCGTTATTATTTTAGGTTAGTTTTCCTCGTCGATCATATCCCAAACTCGTGCGCATCCAACGTCATCAAAAGAACGCACCCAATGTGAGTGAATCTCTACAAATTCTCCGTTTTAATCACGTTTTGGGGTGTATCATGTGTCGTACAATTCTGTTATTATATAAATATAAACACTTGTGCATTCATCATATCTGTGATCTAATGTGTATCAAATGTGTGCAAATTGTTGTGTGAATTATGTTTAGTTTGGATTTATCATTTTCAGTGCAAGCATTTCATTAGGCCCATCAGCTCCCCGTAGGATACGGGTTAAGTACAGGTGCCTCATTCGATCGACTCCGTTTGATTGAGCCTTGATCTTGCATACATCATCATCATTCATATCATTCGATCGGCTCCGTTTGATTGAGCCTTGATCTCCAATACATCATCATTTATGTCATTTACTCATCCAATGTGGTTTGTGTTTGTTATATACATATGTTTGTTCACATGTGATCATTGCACAAATTTTCAGTATTAAAGATAACAAGAAATTATTAACAATGTTTTATCAAGGTTCACTCACCAACTTTTGTTGACCCAAAATATCCCCCGTTTTACACATGATACAGGTGATCCAGTTGAGGCAAGAAACACATAGGAAGACTTAGAAGAATAAACCAGCTTAAGCTTTCGATTGTTTTACTTAGTTTCATTTTCCTTGTAATTGTATGGATTTGATTTGAACATTTGAGTTGTAATTGAATTTAATAAATATGAAACATTTTAGTAAACATCATGAGCTTTGGTGATAACCCAATTATGCCCCGACTCTTATGCCCCGACTCTTATTCCGCTGCGGGTCGAGGTGTGACAGATTGGTATCAGAGCCATGACTATAGGGATATAGGATAGGTCATTAGACCCTTAGAGCCTATACTATAGTTGATTAGAATTTTTAGATTTGTGCGTTACATACAAAATTAATGATGTTTATATGCTTTATGTTTATTGTTACATTCAATGTTATGCAAGCATGTTCATAAGTACATATTATTATACAATGCTCATCATGAATCATATTCTCATAACATATCATATCCATGAGAGCACACACCACACAATTCCCATGATTTTTGCAATGATTTTTGTATTTTTCAAATCACATCAAAGTGAGTTCTCATGACGGGCATGTAGTAACTTGTAGGGTACAAGTACCGGTAGTCGGAACGTCCTGTCTAGGCTTGGCATTCGTATAAATCCAAAATAAAGGACCAGTTTGCCTACCTGGGGACTAACGATGAGAGTACGAAGGACCTATTAGGCCAAAGCATGCTATACCAAACGTCGTGTGAGCTAACCCCACTTTGAGTTGTCATTGTGTCTACACCTGGACACCCTCCTACCATACATCTCGCAATCATATTTCATGTTTTTCATTCGGGTGATGTGAGTGTTAAACCGCCAATACCAATGTGAATCCTACTAAGCCAATAGTCATGGGGGCCCACATGACTATACAGGCGATGGTATGGGGGACATTGGAGGCCCAAACATGAGCAAATCCAAGACATCCTATGGATGTAGTTGCATTATTGATAATTATGTTATTTTTACTCATTTGACGACACATGACACCTAAAAAAACTTCTTAAACTCACAATCTTCCTATGTATGTTCCTGTAGATGTCGGCTAGGCAGTTACGTGGAGGTAGAAAGTCAGGAAGATCAAACGAACGCTTGGCCACTCAGATTGCTAAACAAATGGCCGCGGTACTTCCTGACATCGTAATCCAAGTCCAACAAGCTCTCACCACAAATCCTATCAACCCTCCCAATCAAGAAGACCCGAACGTCGACAACCCTCCCTCCAAAAAGTGCTCCTTCAAACACTTCAAGTCTTGCGATCCCCCAAAATATGAAGGGACCGAAGGTGTCACTGCTCTCCTCCACTGGTTTGATGAAATGGAGAACACCTTCCTCAATTTCGATTGTCCCGAGGATCGCAAGGTACGTTACGCAACTGGGAGACTGTTTGGGGTAGCCCTTACCTGGTGGAACACAGAGAAGGGTAAGAGAGGAATCGAAGATGCAATGGCCTTAACATGGGAAGAGTTAAGGGAAATCATGACTAGACGCTTCTGTCCAAGAAGCGAAATCAAAAAGTTGGAAGATGAATTCCACTCGCTAAAACAAAAGGAAGGAGATCATACTTCCTACAACAAAAGATTTCTTGAGCTGAACCAAATGATCCCAACTTGTTCACCCCAGTGTACCGCTTAGTTGAACACTACATTCGAGGCCTCCCCTCGAAAATTCAAGACTCGGTTCTAAGCACTTCGCCTGCAACACTTGAAGCCGCTATGGAACTAGCTACCGTGCTTACCGAGAATCGCATCCGAAACGGAAAATTTAAGGATGAGAAAAAGAAAGCCCCCATTGAGGCCCAAACTTCAAACCATTCCATCTCCTCCTCAAAGTTTGCTGGTAAGAGGAAACGAAACAGCAGAAATTTTGCTGTCACACATACAAACTCTCCTATCACTGCCACGCTAATCACCCAAGTTGCTCCCTCAGCTGCACCATATAAAAAGCCATACTCCGGCCCATACCCAAAATGCAACCGTTGTCAATACCATCACCTCCCTGAACATCCCTGCCAGCATTGCACCAGCTGTGGCCGTGCGGGTCACACCACCCAAACCTGTCGCACACTTCAGCGAATGAACTGCAATCAACCCACAACCCAAACCCACCATTAGATAGTGGGTCAAGCCCAACAACCTTTACTCCTACCACCTGCCCAACATATAGCCCAATCCTACTACCAACCCAACTACCCCATGATCCAACCTATGCGAGCTTGTTACAACTGTGGAGACCCAAACCACTTCAGGAACACATGTCCCCGCTTGGTGAACATCATTCATGCCCAAGCTCAAGCAAATCCGGTAAACCAAACTAACCAAGCTCCTCCACCTGCTAGAGGAAGAGCTTTCAACATTAACGCCAATCAAGCAAGGGCCGACAACAACGTGGTTAACGGTACGTTTCTCGTAAATGGTAGTTATGCATCCATGTTATTCGATACTGGAGCGGATAAGAGTTTTGTGTCTTTAGAATTTGAACCCATCCTCAACCAAACTCGTGATAACCTCATGGAATCTCTAACGGTGGAAGTTGCTGACGGAAAACCAGTCTTATTAAACTCTATTATACGAAATTGTACCCTCACTCTAAATGATCACGATTTTCCAGTTGACCTCATTCCTATGAAGTTGGGAAGTTTCGACATTATAATCGGTATGGACTGGCTCAGCCAACATCATGCTGAAGTAGTATGCCGCGAAAAGTTCATTTGCATTCCTCTTGCAGACGGTCAGACCTTACGAATCTTTGGAGAAACCCCGTCGAAAGGACTCAAATTAATGTCCTGCCTTCAAGCCCGAAAATATCTCCGCAAGAACTATGTCGCATTCCTAACTCACGTCGTCAAGAAGGGAAACAAGGAGAAGAAACTCGAAGATATACTGGTAGTGAAAGAATTCCCACAAGTCTTTCTCGACGACATCTCAGGACTTCCTCCCGTGAGAGAAGTCGAATTCCGCATTGATCTTATACATGGCGTTACACCAGTCGCAAAATCTCCTTATAGGTTAGCCCCATCCGAAATGCAAGAGCTGGCCAGTCAACTGCAAGAGTTGACTGACAAAGGATTCATACGTCCTAGCTCCTCGCCTTGGGGTGCACCTGTTCTTTTTGTGAAGAAGAAAGACGGAACGTTTCGCATGTGTATAGACTATAGAGAGCTCAACAAGTTAACGGTTGAGAATCGCTACCCATTATCTCGCATCGATGACCTTCTAGACCAACTTCAAGGCGCCACTTGTTTTTCAAAGATCGACCTTCGTTCTGGTTATCATCAACTCAGAGTACATGAAGAAGACGTTCCAAAGACCGCCTTCCGAACTCGTTATGGTCATTACGAATTCATGGTTATGCCATTTGGTTTAACCAACGCCCTAGCTGTCTTCATGGATCTAATGAATAGAGTCTGCAAACCCTACCTCGATCGCTTTGTTATAGTCTTCATCTACGATATTCTTATCTACTCTAAGTCTAAATCCGATCATGAACGACACCTTCGACTTATCCTTACACTCTTAAGGACTGAAAAGTTGTACGCTAAGTTCTCGAAATGTGAATTCTGGTTAAGGGAAGTACAATTCCTTGGACACGTCGTCAATGACAAGGGAATTCATGTTGATCCTTCAAAAATCAAGGCAGTACAGGAATGGCAAGCGCCACGTACCCCTACCGAAGTAAGATCATTTCTTGGTTTGGCTGATTACTATCGCCATTTCATTTCCAATTTCTCCAGTATTGCTGTACCACTCACGGCTTTGACTCATAAAGGAAAACCCTTCATATGGGGACCTAAACAAGAAGAAGCCTTCCAAACCCTTAAGCAAAAGCTTTGTGATGCACCTATCCTCACACTTCCTGAAGGTTGCGATGACTTTGTAGTATATTGCGACGCATCAGGGCAAGGGCTAGGCTGTGTATTAATGCAAAGAGGAAAAGTGATAGCCTATGCTTCTAGGCAACTCAAAGTTCATGAGAAGAACTACACCACCCACGACCTGGAACTTGGAGCCGTTGTGTTCGCTCTTAAGATATGGAGACATTACCTCTACGGTACCAAGTGTGAAATATACACTGACCACAAGAGCCTCCAACATATCTTTAACCAAAAGGAGTTGAATATGAGGCAACGAAGATGGGTCGAACTTCTTAATGACTACGACTGTGAAATTCGGTATCATCCTGGCAAGGCAAATGTGGTGGCCGATGCACTCAGTCGAAAAGGTTATGCGAACTCCATTCATCTTCTATGTTCGCAAATCATAACCGACATCAAAGATTGTATCCGAGAAGCTCAACATGTTTCAGTAACAGAAAACGACGTACGCGATGAGCTGTCTTATGGAGCTGAACTTAAGATCGAAACTAAATCCGGCGGTATTCTATACTATTCTAAATCGCATATGGATTCCTGATCACGATAACCTTCGTGATTTCCTTATGAATGAGGCGCACAAAACACGGTACTTTGTACACCCAGGAGCCGACAAGATGTATCAAGACCTTCGATACACCTACTGGTGGCCTGGCATGAAAAAGGATATCGCTGTTTTTGTTTCCAAGTGCCTTACATGTTCCAAAGTAAAAGCTGAACATCAAAGACCTTCAGGACTTCTAACCCAACCTGAAATACCTGTATGGAAGTGGGAAAACATAACCATGGACTTCATTACCGGGTTACCTCACACCTCCAGTGGGTATGACACTATATGGGTAATCATTGATCGTCTTACAAAATCAGCTCACTTCATTCCGATTCGCGAGGACTTCAAGAACGAGAAGTTAGCTCGTATCTATATCAGCGAGATCGTAAGCCGTCATGGTGTACCTTTAAGCATCATTTTAGACCGTGATGGTCGTTTCACTTCACGAACATGGCGAACCGTACAAACCGCCTTGGGTACACGATTAGACCTCAGTACCGCTTTTCATCCTCAAACTGATGGACAATCTGAACGCACCATCCAAACTCTTGAAGACATGCTTCGAGCATGTGTCATAGACTTCAAGGGAAATTGGGACTCTCATCTACCATTAGTTGAATTTTCGTACAACAATAGTTATCACTCAAGTATCGGCATGGCTCCTTTCGAAGCTTTATATGGTCGTAAGTGCCGATCTCCAGTATGTTGGCATGAAATTGGGGAAGCTCAAATCACCGGTCCAGAATTAATTCAAGAAACAACAGACAAGATCCATCAAATTCGAAACAATCTTCTAGCGGTACAAAGTCGTCAAAAGAGTTATGCAGACAAACGAAGAAAGCCCTTGGAGTTTAACATTGGTGATCAAGTACTTTTAAAAGTATCACCGTGGAAGGGATTAGTTTGTTTTGGCCAGAAGGGTAAGCTAGCACCACGCTACGTGGGACCTTTCAAGATACTCGAAAGAGTAGGACCTGTAGCATACAAGCTTGACCTACCAGAAGAACTCAACAGAATCATCCCACATTCCACGTATCAAACTTAAAGAAGTGCCTCGCCGATGAAAACCTCCATATTCCCCTAGAAGATATTCAGATCGATGAATCTATGCACTCCATTGAAAGACCAGTAGAGATCATGGACTTCGGAGAAAAACGTTTAAGACGAAGTCGTATTCCAATTGTTAGGGTACGCTGGGAGTCGAAACGAGGACCTGAGTTTACTTGGGAACGTGAAGACTCAATGCGCGAGAAATACCCGCATCTTTTTCCTATTACCACTACTACTTAAATTTCGGGACGAAATTTCTAAAAGTAGGGGATACTGTAACATCCGTCGAAAAACGGGTTTCCAAAACCCGATTCGTTTATTAAACGAATAGTCAGTTATAATTTTCGTTGCGTATATATTGTCAATTTTAATTTTAATCAATACATAATTACTAAACATTGTTAGAATTTTAAACCATAGTTAATAAATAATAAAAATAAGTCAATAAAAAATAAATGAGGCTGCCGGGTTTCGAACCCGGGTCAGCCGGTTCAACAAACACCCAGCATACCACTCCGCCACTTGACTTCTTTGTTATTATATCGAAACAAATAATACTTAAGATGAAATCCGAATTCAAACCGGACTTCCAGCGCGGCTGAACTCGCAATCACCGGAAAATCCAGCAATCCGCGAGTTTAGCCATTTTCCTTTTGACTATAACGTTATAACCGACGTCTACATCGGTTATAACCAACGTCTGACCCTCAATTGTAGTCGTAACCGCCGGAGAAACCTTGACCACGAATCAAGACCAAATTCAGACTAAATTCATCCTGATTCTTCCTTATAAATACTCACCCAAACCTCTGGTAATCTTTTCGCTCAAAATCGCACAAAATCTCGAAGCTTTAGCACTCGCCGGAGAAATTTTACAGTCGCCGGACTTTCACCGGAAAACCGGGACTTACTTCAAATCGGTAAAATTCTCGATTCTTTCGTTTTCAATCCATTATTAGACAAGTACTAACATAAATCGTTCAACCAGAATCCGTCTCAGACAACGTTGCCGGGAATTTCTACACTCGCCGGAAAATCTCTGAAAATTCCGAAGTTTCGCTGTGAATCGGTACACCTTAATTACACAACTCATTGATCAAAACCGTTGATTGATTCACTCAGACAGAGATCATCAATCAGAGTCGACGCCCCTTGCCGGAATTCTGAAGAAGACATTCTAATCGGTACATTCGTTTCCGTAACCCTTTTTATCCATTTCAATTCAATCAAATATATGATCGATGACCGATTTAAACAAGAACAGTCGGGCATCTTAGTTCTGTGTCGTTATAAATGAAGAAGACGAAGTCGAAATGAGTATAAGATTAATATAAACTGAATGTTTAATCGGGTTAGACACACAGTCCAGCGGTGGACTGTGTGCAAACATACAACGTACGTCACGAGTTCGAATCTTACAACGTACCGACTTTCAGGATTAAAACCAACCTTTTTTAAACTTAATCAGAACGAGTCACTGCATGTTTATAAGAGTAATATAAACCGTAATTTAAACAGATTAGACACACAGCCCAACTGGTTGGGCTGTGCGCATTCGAACCGAAGGACCCGAGTTCGATTCCGAGTCCCTGCAAGCGGTTCGGCCATTTTAAATCATTTTAATATAAGCCAAATAAAATAACAGTTAATTAATATATATATAATTAAAACAGAGAATATTTCGGGTTAGACACGTAGCTCAGTTGGTAGAGCTGCGTGCACGCGTACGAGAGGTCTCAGGTTCGAACCTCACCCAGAGCACACTTAGCCACAGTCCGACCGGTCAACGGTCCGGTCAAAGGTCAACAGTCTGGTCAACGGTCAAAAAGTCAAAATTTTTATTTCTTTTTATTTATTTATTTAATTTAAAAATCAATTAAAAAGACTTAAAAATAAGATTTTTAAAGTTAGAAAACGTCCTTAAACTCACAAAAATGAATCTAAAAACCCTATTAAGATTATGAATTAAAATCTATTTACCGAACCACTTTCGTTATTATTTTAGGTTAGTTTTCCTCGTCGATCAAATCCCAAACTCGTCCGCATCCAACGTCATCAAAAGAACGCACCCAATGTGAGTGAATCTCTACAAATTCCCCGTTTTAATCACGTTTTGGGGTGTATCATGTGTCGTACAATTATGTTATTATATAAATAAAACACTTGTGCATTCATCATATCTGTGATCTAATGTGTATCAAATGTGTGAAAATTGTTGTGTGAATTATGTTTAGTTTGGATTTATCATTTTCAGTGCAAGCATTTCATTAGGCCCATCAGCTCCCCGTGGGATACGGGTTGAGTACAGGTGCCTCATTCGATCGGCTCCGTTTGATTGAGCCTTGATCTCGCATACATCATCATCATTCATGTCATTCGATCGGTTCCGTTTGATTGAGCCTTGATCTCCAATACATCATCATTTATGTCATTTACTCATCCAATGTGGTTTGTGTTTGTTATATACATATGTTTGTTCACATGTGATCATTGCAAAAAATTTTTAGTATTAAAGATAACAAGAAATTATTAACAATGTTTTATCAAGGTTCACTCGCCAACTTTTGTTGACCCAAAATATCCCCCGTTTTACACATGATACAGGTGATCCAGTTGAGGCAAGAAACACATAGGAAGACTTAAAAGAATAAACCAGCTTAAGCTTTCGATTGTTTTACTTAGTTTCATTTTCCTTGTAAATGTATGGATTTGATTTGAACATTTGAGTTGTAATTTGAATTTAATAAATATGAAACATTTTAGTAAACATCATGAGCTTTGGTGATAACCCAATTATGCCCCGACTCTTATGCCCCGACTCTTATTCCGCTGCGGGTCGGGGTGTGACACTTGGTGTGTAAGTTCGTAGATGCAACAAGTTCAGGACTAAAGTGATAATCAAGGTTAATGTGTTTGGCTCGCTTATGAGAATCTAAATTCTGAGTATAAAAAGAAAACACTTCAATTGTTACAAAAGATAGTAGGTTGATCAGGCTGCAAGACATGAAGTTCACGCATGACGTGAGTAATCCAGACAATTTTCAACAATAGTGTTTATCATTGCCCGATATTTAGATTTACAACTAGAGCGTGTAATAGTAGGTTGTTTCTTCACACTCCATGAATAAGGTTTACGTTTAAGAAAATTTATAATATCTATATATGAGTAGAGCGATAAGTTTCCAAATATCTAGCCCAATTAGCATCCGAGTAGCCTATAAGAGATCTAAGAGTGGGTCTCCTATAATAAAGATTGAATGCTAAGGTCCCCTTAAGGTATCAAAGAATCTGCTTCACCTCCTGGTAATGTGAAATGGTAGGAGCATGTAACATAAGAAATATCAGGTTGATTGACAGTTATATATTGAAGAGCACCCACAATGGAACGATAGTGAGGGGGACTCGGATACATATCACCTTCAAAAACAAAAGAAACATTTATGCTTAAAGGTGTGGAAGCTGGTTTGAAAGCCAACATCTTAGCATGTGTAAGTATAGCATTAGTGTATTTTGATTTATTTAAAAAGAGCACATGGAATGTGAAAGTAACTTCAACCCAAGAAATTAGTTGAGTTACCCTAGATCTTTATTGGTAAATAGGGTGTTTAGACTAGTGATGAAAACAGTGAGAGCATGATTTTAATTTCCCGTCAAGATTAGATCATCCACATAGATTAATAAGTACATGGCACGGGAATCTCGTTTGAACACAAAGAGAGATGGGTCGGTACGACTACAAACAAAACCGTTGTGAATGAGAAAGGAAATTCGGCGATGAAACCATGCACAAGGGCTTGTTTGAGCCCACATAATGCTTTATTTAACTTGCATACATGATTAGAGGATTAGGGGTTGACAAACCCTAGTGGTTGTTCCATATAGGCACATTTAGTGAGATTTCCATTTAAAATGGCGTTGCTAACATCCAACTTATGAAGTTTCCATTTGTTAATTACAGCCAAGAAAAGAAGCACATGAACCATAGTAGCTT
This sequence comes from Scalesia atractyloides, assembly GCA_947069175.1. NCBI lineage: Eukaryota > Viridiplantae > Streptophyta > Magnoliopsida > Asterales > Asteraceae > Scalesia > Scalesia atractyloides. Next base: position 78,841,952 of record CAMTDV010000028.1, read on the forward strand.
TGACAACGAGAATGTGTGGGAATAATCCAACTCCGGAATCTGGCTAAAAATTGAGCCACTAGACGAGCTTTGTGTCGTTCAATAGTGCCATCTGAATGAAACTTTGTACGACAGATTCATCTAGAGCCAACAATATTGCGGTTAGCGGTCGAAGAACCATGTCCATGTGTTGTTGTGTTGAAGTGCATCAAGCTCATGTTGCATGGCACGAATCCATTTCTCATGCTTGGAAATGGTTTTCAATAGGGTAACAGTATAAGAAAAATATGTAAGATGACAGATTTTAAAAATGCTAGATTTAGCATGAGTGACCATAAGGTGAGTGGAGATGGGTGGTGGTGGAGGAGGTGGTGTCGGATTTTAAGTGAAGTAGTAGATGGAGGACTTGGTTTGGTTTGCACATGCGAAGTAGCGGGTATGGCAGGAGGAATACTCGTGGATGACTTGGTTGGTTTGCACATGCAAACTTCATAGGAGACTTTGGGACAAAATATTAAGCAACCAAAGTTTCATGCTTGGTGTATAGAACATATAAGCCATATTAAAGGTAACCCTTGGTTAGCACCTATTTGGTTTGATGATTCTAAATTGAAAAACATGAATATGAGAACAAAACAACCACATTATTATCTTTAATGAGTTTACTTACAAAAACTAATTTTAGTAACGTTAGGAATCACTAAAGCATTATCTAAATCAAGAAAGCCAAATAGGTTCATATTACACATGTGAGAAACTGAAAGAGCTTGCCCATTACCAAAGAGTACTTGTTCATTAACTTTAGGTGGAGTAGGGTTCAAAGCGGGATCCGATTTGGTGTTCATGTGGTTGGTTGCACCCAAATTGACAATGCACCAATCAGTCCACGAGTGTTTGCACGACATTGGGCACGAAAAGCATGATCAAGTTTTCATTCGAAGGTGTGGCAGTGGTGGCATAAGTAGTAATGTTGGGACAAGCATTCACATGATATCCCTAGTTCCTACAAAGTTGGCCATGAGGCGGACTTTGAGAATCATTATCTGGTTGATCTTTAGATCGAGTATCATGGTGTGGAGGCCGGTGATGACAAAGGTTGGAACAGATGGGCCAGCCGGTTAGGAGCTTTGGTACAAGAATGCAACAGTTGGTGATGTAGGACCATGTAGGGCTTTGATGAAAAGCTCATTGCTCTCGACATGTGCCAATAAATTCGAAAAAGGCTAAATAGGTCTAGAGTAACGTACGATGTTCAAAACGTTTCAAATGAGTAGACTTGATCCACAATGAAATAAAGGGAGTTGGTCTGTTGTCTTAATAGAATGTCCAATGGCAGTGGGTTAATCATAAAGAAACTTGAAGGAACACCGTATTTCGCAACTAATTTGTCACCTTAAGGGTTAACAGAAGTTGATCCCGAAGATTTTGAACCCTTCAATCGAGGAGTTGCTATAAGCGGCTTCAAGAGCAATTCACATATCCAGAGATGTGGTGAGTCCCACAACAACACAACAACCTCCTCCGTTAGTGAGACATTAAGAAGGATGATGCAGCGTTGATTAGCGGGAACCTCGAGGCAAGATCAGGATTGATAGTTTGTTTATCTCTTTTTGTTTAGACCGGGGTTCGTGCAGGTTAAGAGCTATCAAGGAGCTGAGCAAAGTGTTAACCTAATTAAGTTGTTCCCTTTCCGTGCTAGTTGTAGGGGGCCTCTTCCGGTCCCATTGTGCCGTTCGCATCACAACCATGGCATTCTTTTGGTTCACGAGCACAAACAGATCCGGGAAAACCACCTTCAAAGGATGATCTCCCCACCACTTGTCTACCCAGAAACGCATCGCTACTCCATTCCCAATTTCACACTTTATCAACTGGTCAGCTCGGATGCTTAAACCTTCAAGTTCCTTTCCAAGCTACAAATACCATTCCACCCACCCGATATTCCCTGCTTGACCGGCGTATACGACCAATAATTAGGTTGTGAATGTATATCTAGAATAACCTTTTTCATAAATTGTTAATCTTCTTTTCCACCCCATTTTAATAAAAGGCTAATATTCATTGCTTTCAGGAAACCCAACCCGAGGCCACCCTTTTTAATAGGCCCAATGACTCGTTCCTAACATACCCATGCCATCTTTGATGATTTGAGGAGAGAAAAATAATACAGAGGAAGGCTATCAAGTACCGATTTCAATAAAGTTACCCGACCCCCGATTGACAAAGTCTTAGATTTCCATTTGGTCATCTAGACTTGAAATAATCCACCATACCTTTCCAATGTTTAGCTTGATTCATGTTCGCTCCCACTAACAACCAAGATACTTGCAAGGAAATTTACCCACATTGGAATTAACCAAACTTGCTATGTTTTCGACCGATGCTTCATCCACACTAATTCCAAAAAGATGAGATTTTTTTATTACTAATCTTCATCCCCGAAATGAGATAGAAACATCTCAATAGTCAAATAATGTTCCGTATATTCCTTTCACCCCACTCACCCATGAAAACATCATACGCGTACATTAGGTGTGTTATTTTCAGCCCATCATTTGGTAGTTGTTGCCCTTTAATCTTTAATCGCTCCGAATGCGGATGCTTTTGTGATGAACCAGGTTAAAGCTTCCATGGCTATGATAAAGATAAAGGGTGACAATGGGTCCCCTTGTCTCACCCCCGGTAACATTGAAATTCAAGTGTTGGAGACCGATTTATAAGTACCGAAGCCCTAGAAGACTTCAAAATACCCTTAACCCACAACCTCCACAAGCTTGGAAAATCCATTTGTTCTAAAACAGAGTCAATGAAATACCAATTTATTGTATCGTAAGCTTCTTCATTTTCTACATAAAAACATGAGATTTTGACTTTTTCACCCAAGATATCGTTTTATTCAAAATCAATGGACCGTCTAGTATGTTTCTACTAGCCAAAAAACCAGATTGAAATTCGGAAACCACCGAGCCTACCACCTTTTTAATCCGATATGCCAATATCTTTGAAATAATTTTGGATATACATCCAATTAAACTAATAGGACTAAAATATCGAAAGAAAGGGGGTTCGTACCTGTTGGGTTAAAGCCAAGAAAGAGGTTTCACACCACCTGCTTATCTCCCGTTTGTGTAGAATTTTTCCATAATATTGCAAATATCGGTCTTTAATAACTCCCAAAAATGCTTTAAGAAACCAAAGTTAAACTCATCTGGTCCCGAGACTCGGTCACCACAACATTCCCATATAGCATCTTTTATTTCTTGTAATGAAAACAGAACAACAAGACCTTCTGCTTCCATGGCCCGATAGTTTTTTCAAGCTTGGACAAACGAATTCTGCCCTTTTATGGTCTCTTGTATACTTGAAATTAAAACACGAAAAAACTTCAATTTTACACATCCTCCATTTTCAAAGAGGGTGTACATTAGTACCCTCTTATGATTGGTCAAATTAGACAGTGGAGGCAATAACTGAGGTAAAAAAAAATTTTTTACACGCTTCTTTTCCATCTTTTATTCTTTAGTCAGATATTAGTACTTTTTGCCGGTAAAATAAATGGTAGTTTTTTACATGCTTTTTATTTTTTTTTTCTCTCTTATATTCTTTATTCAAATATTAAACTAAGGTTTGATCTTATAAGTTTCATAGTATTAATATTTATATCTTTTACGAGATGTCCTACTAAAAGAGATAAGAAGTCAATTCTATTTGTCTAATCAGTTCATTTTATATTTATTTACACACTTAGCTTTAAAAATATATAGTTCATAAAACCATATTTCGACACGTCTCAACTCACGTGATTAAATACATAAAGTGAACACGTATCGATCCTCTTTTGAGCATATCCTTATCCTTGTATTATATACATAAGCAGTTTTTAATAGTTTTTGAATTGTTTTTCCTTTTTATGGTTTTTTTTTATATTTCGATTCTTATACCACAAACTATATACATCTATTTAACCCATTATTTTTTTGATAATTTTATTTTTCTCAAACAACTTGCTTTCGTTATTTTTATATATATATTTATTTAAAACAAAATTGTATTCCAAATAAAACATTTTTTTAGGAAAAAAGCAAATTATGCACCTTCTTAGTTTATTATAATATCGTATATGTGATAGTTCGGTTCAAAAATCCGCTCATTGCCTTTCTTACAAGACACCCGCTGCATAGCGCGGGTGTCCCACCTAGTTTTCCACAATTTCGACATACTTTTTTTACATATAAATTCATAGCATCAGCAAAACCATGATTTAGTGACTATTTAGTATTTACAAAAGGATTATGTTGGATTTTTTTGTTGGACATCGTCAAAAATGGTACACCTTATATTTTATTCAATCACAACACACAATAAAGGCTCAAGAACATACAAAGATCATCAATAAACTGATTTATAATACAACTCTTGCTAAATCGAATGATAACAGATTCCGTAACACTTAGAACCAAAATCAAGCCTAACTCTAGAACTCCGGAGATACAACATGTAAAAGAGAACAAAGAAATTGAAACTCAATACAAATGTTCTGGAAGAAGTCTGAACAAAAATTCGATCTCAGACTTGAAACCCTAGAAAATAGTGTATTGTATAAGTGATCTCAAGATGCTCATGTGTAACGTTGAAGATCGAGAGACTTGGATTTTTTTATATCAAACCAATTGAGGCAACTGGAACATTCTATACACTTCTATATCCAACCTTTAAAGCCCTAAATGACCAGTAAAGCCATCAGTCTTTTAACAAAGTCCTGAGTCCAATCAGCAGCTACTACCAGCTAAGCTAAGGTTTAGGATTTGCTAAAATCGTCCATGAGTTAACGACACATTTTAACTGAATTTGTGATTTGGATGAATATGAGAACAAAAATGAAAACTCAAAGAAGCAGTTACAAAAAAGTTTCATTTTTGGAATGAAATAACAAAAGTGACCAAACCTCGGGGACGATTTTAGTATTTTCCTCTTGATAAATCTACATATAGATATAGTTGTTCTTACGATCTCATATTTATACGTGCGTGTATGTGTATTGCGGCCATGTTCCTAAAATCTAAATGCATGCATGTTTAATATATAAAAGGTAATCTCCATGTTCAATATAAGGAGTTAAATGTACAAATATTAATAATTACTAATTAATAATAGATCGAAATCGACGAACATACAAATTAGTTAACATAATCGTTTTAGTCCTGTAACATAATAGACGTTGACATGCAAAAGGCTTATCCTTTGACACCAAGTGCATGTATTATAAATATTGATCACATGCAATGTCTCGTTCTAATAAATTTGAGAACGTGCCAAAACTTCGTACTAATTTATTTGTGTTGATAATTACAAAGAATGAAGTTATTTGATAAAAGGCATAGTGATTTAAATAATTGGCAAAGTATTAAATAAAAAAGTGAACGAAAAAGCATTGCAGGTATCAATATCTTTCGTGTCATGGTTGGTGTTACGTGATACTCTGATTTTATATTTAATTTTTATAAAAAAGAACTTATTGAAAACATTTTTTCTTTTAATTATAAAATCAATGTTTCTTTAACATGAATCTGCTAAAAGATGACATACACGTTGATGTGGTTGTATAATCAATACTAGAGATGGGCATAATCGGGTTTTATTATTACCCGAACCGGTTCCAACCCGGAACCGGTTCTGCTCGGATGTCATTGGAACCGGGTATGGTGTGGAACCGGGTCCAGTTCACACCCAAGAATATGAAACCGTGTAGAACCGGGTACGGGTATTATGGAACCGGGTATGGTGTGGAACCGGTTCCTGTGTGGAACCGGTTCCTGTGTGGAACCGGTTCCTGACAGTCGGAAATCTGATTTTAACTGTTTAGAACCGGTTCCTGACAGTCGAAAATCTGACTTTACTGTTTAGAACCGGTTCCTAACAGTAAATCCTGACTTTTTACTGTTCAGAACCGGTTCCTGACAGTCGAAAAATCTGACTTTTACTGTTCAGAACCGGTTCCTGATAAAAAAAGTTACCGTTATAACCGGTTCCTGATAAAAAAGTTACCGTTATAACCGGTTCCTGATAAAAAAGTTACCGTTGGGAACCGGTTCCTGATAAAAAAGTTACCGTTAGGAACCGGTTCCTGTTCGTCGAAATCGGTTTTTTTATATAAACCCCTCCCTACTTACCATTTCAACTTACAAACTCACCATCATCAACTTACAAACTCACCATCATCAACTTACAAACTCAATCATCTTCTCAAAAATCTTGCAAAATACCTATGGCAAGCAACGAACAAGTTGTTACTGTCTTAGAGACGAAAAGAAACCCAACTGTATGGAAGAATTTTGATCTCTGTTTAATGTCCGATAGCCACGAGATGGCTAGATGCAAAGCTTGCGGAAAATTTATGAAGGCCGCAGCCAACTCAACCCTTAAGAAACACACTGAGCGGCATTGCCCAGCGACGAAGGCAAAGAAAAATGAGACGGGAGAAGGTTCCGGCACCGGTTCTTCCAATGTTTGATGTAACCCGTTTGGTTTGGTGTTTTAATAAAGTTTGTGTAATGTTTCTTTATATTGTGTTTGTTATTTTTGTGTTTCTTTCTATCGTTAGTCTCCACTTTTTCGGCTATAACCGGTTCCAAAGGTAACATTATAACGGTATAACCGGTTCCTTCTTGAACTTCATTTCCCGGTACTGATGGAACCGGGTACAAGTGAAACCGGGTACGGGTAGGAACCGGGTACGGGTAGGAACCGGTTACTACCCGAGTCAAATGGTAAAATTGTGGAACCGGGTTGGAACCAACGGGTATTTTGAACCCGGAACCGGTTCTACTTAATATGGGTAGGAACTGAAACCGGTTCCAGTTCGGTTCTACCGGTTCGGGTTCGGAACCGGTTTTTATGCCCATCTCTAATCAATACTTGTATTTACTAGTGACGGTGACAATAGATTGTGTGGTGGTTTAGTGTGTTCTCAATTAGCCCAATTTCCTCCCATGGCCCACAACCCAATGTCTAGGTCTCTAGGAGAATAGATATTAGTAGTGGTGCACAAATTGGGTTTTATGAATACTTTGTTTCGGGTGTGGAATCGGGTTCGGATACGACCAGGTTTTACAAAATCAGGTATTTAACAATTTCGAGTTGGGTTCGGGTTTATACAAAAAATGTATACCCTATATACCCAGGTTTGGGTAGGGCCCGGGTCGGGTTTTCTAATACCCGGGTATTATAATACTCTATTTCCGTGTTCGAGTATGGATCAAGTTGGGTTCGGGTATGCCTCGAGTTTGGTTCGGATACGCCTTAGGTATTCATTTTTTTTGCATAAAACATAGAAATATAAAATGCAAAACCTTTTTATTTCATAAAACATAGAAATACATGACACCTAAATAATCATAGAACCGGATCGAATAAGATGATGAACATAGATAGCTTCGAATAACTTAATCATATCGCCTTCGTTTATTGTTCGTCTCGAGGATAACACTTGCGGTTAAACCAAACATCAAAGACCCCCTTTTATAGGGTATAGAGATACAATGTAAACAAACAAAAAAATGGTCAAAATACATTTTCTAACGCCTATGTAGCCGTTACCAAGGTACAAAACCTGAAAAAACACAAAAAAACGAAAAAACCTAAACAGGGTATAGGAAAACCCGGACCTGGTATTGAAAAAAAACTGGTTCCTGGTTTGGGTTGAAACCTGGTGCTCGTAAAACCCAGGTTGGGAACAGGTATAAGAAAACTTGATTCCGGGTTCGGGTTTTATAACAGAAATGCATACCCCACCCCTACCCTACGGGTAGGGTCAGGTTCGGGTATAAATAACCCGGGTTTTAGAATACCCGGTTCTAGGTTTTTTTCAGGACAGGATTTAGGTTCGAGTTTTTATGCACCACTAGATATTAGCTAAAATGGTTAGATTGTTAGGTGATATATTTTTTTCTAGGAGAATAGATATTAGCTAAAAAGGTTTATTGTCAAGTGATATATTTTAGGAGAATAGATATTAGATAAAAAGGTTTGATTGTTAAGTGATATATTTTTTTTTTCTAGGAGAATAGATATTAGCTAAAAAGGTTTGATTGATATATTCTTTTTCCTAGGAGAATAATGTTGGTTAAAAAGATTTGATTGTTAAGTGATATTTTTTTAAACACTACCTATGTTAAAAAAAATAATAATAATAGATATAGTAATCTGATTCTGTAAACCCTTAGAACAGGCCCGTCTTTAAAAATATTAAAAAAATTTTAGCGTTGGGCGAGATCAAAAAAATTGGGCCGTACCCACTCTATAATATAAACTAAGTGGGTCTTTTAAAATGGTTAGTAATTTTAAGTATTAAAACAAATTGGCTCATCACGGTTCACTCAGTTCGCAAATCTCTATTTGGTTCCCATTTGATCCTAATATATATCCTATTTATATAGTGGCGGAACTTAAACATTTAATTAGGAGGTGCTGAAATATTAGAACTTAAAATCCGATGGCCGTTGTCCTCGTTGATTTCTCTTTAGTGACACAACTAGGACCTTTTAATTGGAGAGTCCGTATTAGTTTTTATTTTTACGTTAAGCAACACAAACTAAACACAAGAACAATTGTTAACTTCTTTTAACATTATTATTTTGTTTGTATTTGCATCGATAGAAAGTCTGATACTTCTTTTTAGAAAATGATAAGTCTATGTAATAAAATATGTTAACCAAAATCTTATTAATAAATTAAAGGATAAACAAATAAATTAAAAATCAGATGAAACGATAAGGCTAAACTTCTTTTATATAAAATTAAATAATCTATGATGGAAATTAAGTAAATGATTAAAATCAATTCTTTTGACTATAACACATTTTGATATTTGTAGTGGGCTATCAAAGAGTCCTAATACATGTGCATTAATTATTTATTAGGTATTTTTCATCTCCAGATTTACCTTTTATCACGGGTGGAAGGGACACCTTCAGTGATCTTTTCAGTAACCTTATTCACCGAACGGTGAAAGTGTCGCCGCCCCCATTTCGGCAATCGATGATTCATCAAATCGGTGAATACTCACCGAGAACAATTGTTGACCCTTTGAAAAATTCGAACGTTGGGACCTACGATTTAACCGTTAGAAAATAAAATAAAAAGACTTTTAAAAAAAACTATACATTTCACTCATCTTCAACACCATTTTTCGCTTCTATTCCACCAAATCCTTTCTTTTACATTCCAAAAAATTAACCTTTTTTTATAAATAATGACGGATGAGATACCACTGCTATTCATTCAATTTGATATTAGTGAAGACGATGATTCTTTTCTCAAGCGATGGTAGTTTCGTTTTTTTTTTCCCAAAATCTTATTAAGGAAGCTGCCACACTAGAAGACACAGGTATTTCTAGAAAAAAAGAAAGTTGTCCGTCGAGATTAAGAGAAAGGCCACCAAACCCTTGTGGCAGATTATTTTTTCGAGGAGCCCAAATTCAACGAAGATATTTTCGTCATATGTTTTGTATGTCGAAAAGGTTAATTTTTAAAATTGTGAGCGACGTGCAAACAAATAACTCGTGGTTTCAGGAGGGTCTGGATGGGAGAATGAAGAAGAGTTTTACACCGTTGTAGAAAGTTACATCGGCGATTAAGCAACTTACAACCAGTAACCCTCCAGACGAGAATGATGTGTATTTAAATATGGCCGAAAGGACTTCCCATGAGTGTCTAGATTATTTTTGCGAAACGGTATGTAATTGACACGCTTCCGAGTACTTACTTAGACCAATAAGCCACGACATCGTGCTCTTGTATCAGGCTCATGAGGATATACATCACCTTCCTGGGATATTGGGTAGGATTGATTATACACATTTTGTTTGGAGAATGTGTCCAACAGAGTTGCGGGGCCAATATATGGGGGGATCACAGGTACCCAACAATTATGCTCGAAGCGGTGACCTCTCAAGAATTGTGGATTTGACATGCTTTTTGTGGTCCACCAGGTTCACAAAACGACATCAACGTGCTCCATCAATCTTCGTTATTTCTTACTCAACGAAATGGAACTGCACCAAAATGCCCATTTTACGTGAACAACCACTTGTACAAGCGTGGATACTATCTTACTGATGGAATCTACCCTGCTTGGTCCGTGTTTGTGAAATCATATCACTATCCTCACATTGTGAAAGAAAGAAGTTCAAGAGGCAACACGAGGCGGCAAGAAAGATGTGGAACGAGCTTTGGTGTTCTAAAGGCACAATGGGGTGTACTAAATCGACCAATGCGTGATATGAGTGTAAAAAAGATTAGGAATGTTGTATATGCGTGCATTATTATGCATAACATGATTCTATACGACGACGGAATAGCGATTGCACCGGTACATATTCGTGATCCTCCAGTTGAGCCCGTTTTCAATAAAAATGTTTATAACGAGCTCATTGATGAAGACACACATTATAGACTAAAATATGATCTTGTGGAGTATCTTGGAGAACAATATTTATCCCATCTTTTGGCGATTCCGACGACGATTAGTTGAATTAGGTTTAGTTTTAAAATGTAATTTTATATTTTAATGTTTTTTTTGTTTAAAATATGTTTTATTTATTAATGCATAATTTCTAGAAATAATAATATATAAAAAAATCAAACACCCCATGTATATGAACACCCCTAGTGTTTGAGTGTTAAAATGAGAAGGGAGTGTTTGAGTGACATGACATGAAATTATTGGCTAAACAAAAAGTTTACTACTCCCCAAATGGAGAGTGCCCCTTTCACCCTCTGAACTATGGCGCCGCCTCTCTTGCTTCCCTCGTAGACCGGAAAAACGTTTGATATATTATCTTAGATAACCCTTCTCTTCCCATCTCAAATACAGCCCACATCTATTAAAATATATATAATAACTTTTTAAACCTTTTTCGAGCTTCAGAATGTTTTTGGTCCTAAGCGGCAACTCATTCGGCACTTCGACACTTGCTTAGGACCGGCTATGCCTTAGAAACTAATGGAACAGCCACATAGCACGTAATCAGTTATTTTGGCTACTAGTATAACAGTAAGGTTCAATTATTTTTTTAACGACAAATTTAGGTTACTGACGGACGACTAGAGTTAGGATTGGTTTTGATAATATTATAATTTTTTGTAAATTTATAAATCCTATGTTTTATTTGACAAATTTTTACAAACTATTATAAATTTAATTATCGAGAAATACATTGTGCACATGTGATGTTTCACATTTTGAGTTTGCTATTTGAAAGTAAATGTTTGTACATGTGTAGATAATAATATTTATTTCTTCTATTTTGTCATAATTATGTTTTGTTGTTATATATATCTACAGTTGTCGATCAAGATGTAACTAATGAACATGTGTCTGCAAACTCATATGACTTATTTACCAACTTTCCTCCTGTCGTTAAATTAGCAACAAGATTAATAATTAGTTCAAATAAATACTATATTGCATAGATATACATATGCATGTATTTTTAATAATCACTTTAACCATTCACCAAATGCATATTTTCCTCTATAATTTAAAGCAGGTGAACAAACACAAATATATTCTTTTCAGAATATATATTAGTAGATATCTTGGCATCTTTGATCTGTAATTTAAAACTGATCAAGCTGTATTATATATTCTGAATATTTAAATTTCGAACAATATGAAATTTATATATATAACAAGCATCATAATTGTTCCTTCCATTTTGTTTATTCGTATCTGTCTAATATTCTTAAGTCGAATTCTAAATTACAAGAATTGAATCACTATGTAGTGATCGAACTTTATAAAAGTGATTCTTACACAACTTAATAGTGTTGTTTGTGCATGCATCATAGAAAGTTTGTTACAAAGATATTAGCTACAACTATATCCCATTCACAGATTCACTTGTTCATTTGAAATCCATGTATGATTTATATATTTGAAACTTATGGTCTAAATGGAGTTGCATAACACAACTTGTCTCATTCAGTTACCCTTGTTTGATCTCTTCAACCAAGTATTTTAAATCAAACTTTCCGCTGTTGCATTTCACAGCACTTACAACCTCTAAGAACACATTGACGCTACACGGGACCACCAGCCTATCTTTCTGTTCGAACCCAAATTCATCGGCTGTCTTGTCTAATAATATCTGGAAGAGGGGGTGGGGAAAGATGAGACGTGTGAACCACAAACCGTAGTCTCTCCTCTCCAACATACAGTGCAATACATCCTCTTGGGGTGCGGGTGCATGTGCGTGTGTGTGATCGATGTTGTTGCTTGTTGTCAGCATGAACACTACTCGACAAACACTCGTAACAAGATGACTGAGCAGAACTATCACTGATGCAGCCAACATTGATCTTGTTGGCCAATTTCTTGACGAACCCAATTTTCTTGCCCAACATTTTGTAGAGTGAAGAGTGTGTTTAATTATAACTTGCTTAGTTCTAAAAAAGAACCCAAAGTGTGAGTTTCTGTAATGTGGGAATGGAGGTGATGCTATATAAAATGAGGAAAGCTTACCTTCTCAGACTTTTTAAATATTTGTAGGTCTATGATTCTAGTGCGAATGTTCGTCTTTATGTGCTTTACACATATTATAAACTTGAATGGCAACTAGCTGACTGAAAACAAATGCAAATAGGCAAGCATATACCAAAGAAACAAAAAGTAAGGATGTACGAAGATTCTTTCCAACTACGCTTCATAAAATACAATAGTAATAATTTTACCTGTTATTATCTTTCATATACATGGATGAGATGATTGAGTTTAAGTTTAAGAAATTGTAGGTTTTATAATTCATGTAGACCTGAGTATCTCTCTTAATCATGTTGAAATTGTCTTCAGATTGAAATATATCGATTGTACTATCGAAAACAAAACCGGATTATTAAAGAAAATAACAAAACGAAAAACGCAAAATATGTTATTAAAACCAGGTATCAGAATTAGACCAAATTAAATTCTTGATATTGGTGGAGGGCCATTACAATGATTTTGTTGAGGTGTTGATACTCCTTTCAAGAGAGTATAGCTATTGGTAGTTATAACTGTCGGTAGTCGAACATTTACATTAGTAAAACCATTAGTAGAAACTCTATCAACAATACCTCAATTAATGTTCGTGATCGTGATCAAGTTACCACTAATGTCGAGTTACTAATAATGACCAAGTTGCCACTAACCAGTAATATTAATGTTCCTTGGCACTTAGTGATACCCGAACTAGGGGCTCTGCCCCATGGACCCTGCATGAGCATTTCCATCGAACCCCCACCAAGGGTCACAACCTTCTTGGAATCCCTGCCAAGGGGGCACTGCCCTCTCAAAACCCCTCAAGTTTGTTGGTTTTTAAAATTACAATAATCTATGCATGTAGTACTCCACACTTCTTTAATTTTATTGATGTATAATATAACTTTACGTTGGATTTAAGTAAAATCAATAATGGACCAAAAATTACTATAGAAAAACATCATAGATTTTATTTGAGCAAATTCATGTTAATTCAAATAATGCAACTAAACTTACATGTGGTTATTAGCATACCTATTATTTGTAAGTAGTGTGATAGCGTTGAAATTCAACACTTGAGCCGAAGCCGCGGTGCGTGGCTTGTTGCCTAGAGTTACGCTTGCTTTAAGTCAAGATTCTTCATGTGTATCGCGACTAAGAACAAGAGAGATGCGACTAGAAGTCAAGCGAGACGTGAACGGTGAAGAAAGACATGACCGCGACTGAGAAGGATGCGATTCTCGACTGGAATGTAGTTGAAGCTGAGATGTGGCTGCGGCCAAGTCGAAGTTGGGATGTGACTAGGGATGAGTTGAAACTAGGATGTGGTTGAAGGTGAGTTACTACTTGAAGTTATTAAGCCGAAGCTTGTAGGATAAGTTTGTTTAATTGACTAGGTTTTCGAGTCGGAGTCCAAATTATATTAGGATAGAACTTATCTATTTGTTATCTCCTATTGATTAAGTATTTGAGTCGGTTTAGAGTTTATATTTTTAGCAAGGTAGGGAAGTCGTATAATAGCCATGTCGATATAGGTATAGGGTACCATTGTGATCAATTTATTTGAAGTTCTTATTAATAAAAAGAGTTGCACAAGTTGTTCTAGATCTGAGTTTAGGATCAAGGCTTGGGTATCCTGTGTCTCTGATTCAACAAGTGGTATTAGAGCTTGGTGAAGTTCATATCTTTTATCAAAGGCTGAATTCCAAGATTGACGAGGAAAGAACGATCACAATATCAAGGAAGAGGTACGATGGTTGATTTTCAAATAGTTTGAAGTGTCAAGAAAATTAACAGCAAAACTTATGTACTTACATAAGTTGGTATTTGCAAAGGGAAATACTTGTAAGAGGTTGTTAAGGGTTAAGAAAATACAACCAAGAACCAAACGAATGAGGACATACACATGTGGAAGGTCATGACTGAAAAAAAACGTTGTTTATCTTTAAGATCACGGTGGAAGAAGAATGCTCGAGTACATACGTGACCTAGCATCCCTGAATGAGGCTTGGGATGCACTTGAGGTGCTTTTCTCTAAGAAGAACGAGACCAAGTTACAACTCTTAGAAAAGAGGTTCTTGTTAATTAGCTAGAAGGATATGATGATACCACTATATTTCAAAAAAGGTGAAAACATTGCCGAGAAAATGGTAATTTGGATGAACAAGTCGACATCAGTGAATCAAGAATGAAACGAACCATCATCCATGATCTAAAACCAGAATTACGCAACTTTGTAGCCATTGTTCAACGATGGTTGAGTCCATCACTTGGAGAGTTTGAGAATATGCTAGCGAGTCTGTAAGTGTTAGCAAAGCAAATGTTTGAAGCCTCAATTTCCATTCCTTCAAAGACCGAGGAAGAAGCCTTATATCAGAATGAGGAAAAAGTAGGTGCCTGTTAAACAAAAACCCAATCCAAAGAAACAACTCTATCGCGACAAGAAACATAAAGACGCGGCATGAAATCAGGAGAAGATCAAAGTAATAATGTCAAAAATCTAGATTAGGTAGTAAACAATATCCTTTAATTTTTGTAATTGTGGATGTAGAGGATACATGGCTCGGGAACTAACAAGAAGAAGGTAACTTTGAAGTTGTTTAAAATGAAGAGGCACAAGATACAAAAGCGTTAGCCGCTCAAGAGATCGGTTTTGTTGCTTTTACCGCCATCCTCGAACCATTAAGTATGGACACACACCAACAAGATGAAAATGATAGCGGAACGCTAACTACCGATGAAACTCTGGTTTTGAAAGATCAAATTATCAGACCGATAAACGTGCAAGAGAATATTATCCTAAGAATTTGAAAAGTCAAACGATAAGCTAGTTTAATTTAGAGATGTTGCGGAGAAGTCTACCAAAAATATTGAAGCAGTCTTGATAAGTCCAAGTTTTCAAAATCAAAGTGGCTCAATGGTCATATTCATAAATCTATTTTAAGTCTTAGGTTTCGCTAGAAAGAGAAATACATCAATGAAGCACATGCAAATAGTTATGAGGGAACTGTGTGTTGCTGGTGATTAGAAGATTGATAGCCTATTTGTTGAGATGGTGTTTAAGGTGGTTACATTGCCTATTGGTGATATAAGTGAGTTGCGTGTTAATGTTTTTGTGGTTCCAACAAATAATAGTGGACCAATAATGGACAAGCCACATCTGGTGGCTAGTCCAATCGTATTAAACTTGGATAGGCAAATTGTTGTGGATGCCATGATGTTTAGTCATGAAGAAAAAAATAAAAAAATCACAAGGGAGTACGTAACTGGGGAAGAGAAACCAACATAAATTTTGACCAAAGTGAGTCCAAGATCTAAACTCAAAGAGATGTGAGTGTTGCATGGTTTGAAAGACCTTGGAGGAACAATTCAGAATCAAGAGAGAGATCAACCCAAGGATTTGAACGTGATAATAGAGGCAAGTGTTAGGAGAGAGTGTTGGAATTCAACACTTGAGTCGAAGCCGCGAGACACGAAACATTACCTTAAGTTGCGGCTTTCTTCGAGTCGAGGTTCTTCGTATGTGTCGTGACTAAGTACAAGCGAGATACGACTGGAAGTTAAGCGAGATGCATATGGTGAAAGAAGGCACGAGCCACATCTGAGCAAAGTGCGCACCGCAACTAGGATGTAACTGAAGCTGAGATGCAGATATTGTCCAGTCAAAGTTATGATGTAGTTGGGTCATGTCGAAGCTAGGGATGATAATGGGGTGGGTTTGGGTAATCCCAACTCCATAACCAATTATTAAAGTTTTTCCCATGCTTGGCCCAAAAGATGGCGGGTATCTATTGGGTAATTACTAGGTATACGCGTTAGTATATTAAAAATACACTTTAGATATACCTAAACCCGATGGGTATCCATTAGGTAACTATTAATTAACTATAATCTGGATGTTACCAAACATTACAAAAAAAAGTGTATGCCAATCTTGATGACCAATAGATAGTTTTTGTTTCATATAGTGAAAACGAATCATAAGAACAATCGCATACCCGCGAAAAAATAAAAAATAAGCACATACCCAGTTTCATGCCTAATTACTTGGGTGTCCCTATGGAGTTCAGTTTGATTGCCATCTTTAGTCTACACGAGGAATGTAGTTGAAGGTGAGTTGCGGTTGGAAGTGGTTGAGCCCGAAGCTTGTGACTCAAGATTGTTTAATTGACTAAGTTTTCCGGTTACAATTGATGTGCACAAAATGTAACATATAAATTACATCAAACAAGGCATAAAATCAACCCTTTTTTGGTACTAATGTTGGAAAAAAACATGTTTCTTTGTTTACTTTAAATTACAGGATCAAATGAGCTTAAACGAATAAAAGGAACAAAGTAACAGTAGAAACCAACACAAATACAAAGAAGAAAATTTGATACGACCTGCCGAATCCCCATCCACATCTAAAAGAATAAAAATAACAAAAACAGAAGCATAGGCACGGGGTCGTACCCACTAGGCATGTGGCCATGCCCAGTCAAGATTCTCTGCAGATAAAGACAACAACAACAGACAAACCAACACGGGGTCATGCCAACCAAACACGAGCCGTGGTCAACTACAAGATTCACAGAATCTGCGATAGTACAGCAAGTACATTGACCATAGGGCCGTGCTATGACACCACGGGGCGTGTTAGTACAAGACCTGCCATCTGTAATTAACGAAGGAAAAGAAAAAGATGACCACGGGGCCGTGCCAGGTGGGCACGGGGTCGTGTCTGCCCTCTATTCCAGCTATAAATAGATGTGCTTAGTTCATGAGAAAGGCATCCCCTGGCAAACTAGTTCTCTAACACTTGCCATCAGTCCACCACCACCACCACTACAACACCAACACCCACCACCACCATCATCCACATTTCATCTTTTAGAGTGTGTAGCAGTCTCAGGATGCAAGATTGGTTGTAAGAGTTCTTGTCAAATAAAGGCCATGCTTGGCTAAATCTCTTACATTACTTGATGAAGACAAACTTTTATGTATTACTTTTGATTTTCATTTTTTGGCAATCTTTTAATTGGGTATGTATTAATGACTTGAATAACTAGTATTTATATTGAAAATAAACTTTGGTTAAACATTTCTTCATGTTTCGTTGATTCACTCATTCGTGTCTTTACGGTGTATATAAAGCGCATTAACTACCTGGAAGGGGGGTTAGGAGGGTGTTTGGGTAATGTTCTTGCCTCGTTCAGTGTATAGATCCTGCAAGCATTTGGTTCAAGCTTATTAGGACTTCCTTGAGGCAGATAACATCAAATCGGGGGAAGTAAGAACGGCTTGAACCCCTTATAGATAAACTACTATTAAAACTTTATCCGGCCTTGTGGGACAGTATCACTGCTGACTTAGACCAATATGGTTGAGGGTAACATCGTCTTCACCAGAGGAGCCTACCACTATAACTAAGATAATCTCTTAAAAAGCCCAAAGTGCGAAAATCATCAAAGGATATAGAAAAAAGGAGTTGGAACCAAGTGATTCTTTCTTGTCTATTTGTCTTTATTTATTTCTTTACGTTTTTACATTTAGTTTTTCTTTTCAAACCTTCAAAACTTTTTGGTTAGTTTAGACGTTAACGATAAGCCAGTATTAAAAGCTCTTGTGTCCTCGGACGACGTCGGTATCTTACCATCACTATACTACGTCTACGATGTGTGCACTTGCCCTAACGTGTGCAAAGTGATAGTATTATATCGTGTTTTTATAAATTTAAAACTTAATCCACGAGTAAAAAAAGAATTAAAATATAACAACAAATGTAACCACGCTCACACATATCAACAATCCAAGTTATATTAGGATATAGTTTTACTATTTATTTCCGAATGTCGAACTATTTGAGTCAGATTAGAATTTACTTGTTTAGCAAAGTAGAAAAGTAGTATAAATGCCCATGTTAAAGTCTAGCTATAAGATATTGTTGTACTCTTGTAATCAATTTTTTTAATTTCGTATTAATAAAATAGTCGCACCAGTTGTGCCACCACCTGAATTAGGGATTGGAAATTGGGGTTGGGTTTCCTATGTCACTGATTTAACAGATAGTATCATTCGGGAGTGTTTGGTTCTTGGTTCTTTTGTGAATGAATGAGGATCAATCACTTTGTCACTTACATATGATTGTTAAATAATAACATGGTTCTTTTGTGAATGAATGAGGATCAATCACTTTGTCACTTACATATGATAGTTAAATAATAACACTTACAGGTTGGTTGAATAGTAATTTTAATATTTGGTTTTTTTTATTTTTCTTTTAGTTTAAATTTTACCTTGTTGAACTATAAATAATATATGATTTTAACTAAATTATTTTATTTTTACGGTTTTGTTTGTGAATTATTTTGTTAGAAATTAAATACGCGGGTGAATTAAATTTTTTCTTTAAACTTTAAATATAACTTTTATCGTGTATGGAGTTGTATTTGAAATAGTGCTACAATGACGAACTAAAACGGTACTGACAGAACTTAATTGGTACCAATGTCAGTGTTATCAGAACCAATATTAATATTCATTTTTATGGTTTTCAATCGATGTAAACATGACTTGATTTTTTGGGTTACGTCATACAATTTTTGTGTAACAAAATCATTGTAAATAAACTTTCTTAACAGTCATCGAAACTAAGCCTTACAAATTTTAACATTCTCATCGCAACGCGTGGGTTTCGCCTACGCGGTTGTGTTTAATTTTTTCTAACATTCCGATATAAATTTTAATTGAAAACATAGTTGTATTCGAAATTGTAGTACGGTGATGAATTGAGTCGGTACCAACTAAACTACATCGATAGGCATATCGGTTTTATCGCAACCGGTAACAATATTCATTTTTATGGTGTTGGATTGATAAAAAAATACTTTTTTTCAATTACATCATACATCTTTTGTATAATAAAACCAATGTAAATAAACTTTTTTTCGTCGTCAAAATCGAACATTACAAATTTTAGCATCTCCAACCCAACGTGTGAGTTTCACCCACTAGTTATTATATAGCAAATGCAACCCTTTAGGAATCGATATGATTACTACAATAAAGTTAATAATTCTATTTGAAACAAAAGAAGTCTAAAGAACCCTCATTAGTTTATTCTTTAGGAAACATTGTTTCAAGTCATGAAAGTCAGTTAATGTTAAAATGGTTACGTTAAAACGGATATATAAATATCTAAGCAAATTCATTCATAAATTATACAAGAAAATCAAATAAGATGTCAAAACTAACCAATATAGAAAGATTAAAAAAAGGCAATGTTTAAATAGAAGTGATACATATGACAAGATTAATGTGATAAATACAGGATTTCTGAGACTTCACCTCTCTAAGGATATAATTGTAAGAATATAATCATAAATAGAAATTCATGAAGACTTTGAATAAAGGTTATGGATTTTGGGGGATCTTATACATTTTTCTTAGTCTTTTCTTGGGGTTTTTGCTTTTCCTGCATTTTTTGTGCCTTAACCTTAGTTTTGCCTTGGTCTGATCTTAGCATACAATTTTTTTAGGAGAGCTGATAGTTGTCTTCAAGGGGTTTCGCATGACTTCTTTTTTTCTTGTATCTATGCTTCTTCTATCTGTTATTACTATCGTTTTCTCATCACTTTATCATTTATGTATAGGTAATTCACTGCTACAATTTTAGTATTTTCCTTTTGTTGTTGTTTACTTCCCGAGCCACAATTTTGTTAATGTGGATATCATATTTACATGTCAAGAAAATGTTTTTTGAGCTCGGAGTCTAAGTGGGAGAACTTCTTTAAAAGGTTTGTCTTCAGACTCCATCACACTCTCTTCAAACCCTACCGACAGTTTTTACTATGAGTGAGATTTTAGTGAATTCCTTTGTTTGTTTGTTACATGTGACTAGAAATGAAACCTGTTGGTTGTTTTGAACTCCATAGAATTGAAGTGATTTGGAGCCGTGCGAGTAGGTATGTACTTGGTATCACTAATTACAAAGAACCGACAACTTCTCTTATCAAAATCTTTATCACTTGAATTATGTTCCTCAAATGTAAACAAGAAAACAAACCTAAAGGAATATATGATTTGTTACAAGTGTCTCATCTTCGATCTTTGATTGATATCCTTTGATTAACTAAGTATAGTATCCCATGCTGCTGACATAATGTATTATATTGTTAGATATAAAAGTGTTATTGTATGATCATATTTTATATCTAAAAGGTTCTAAAGGACAAAATATAATCAATATAGTAATGAAAATAACCAAAAATTAACACGATTAAGGAATTTTACTAAAAAAGAATTCAATGGAGAGGGATGGTTGTTATTATAAAAATACAGTACACAAATGATTGTTTTACTAAATGATGCTCTAAAATAATTCAATGGAGATATATATAATATATCTTTATCTTCAGTAACTTTACGTGATCCCTTAATATTGTTATTTATATAATATGTTTATCCGGAAAAACAAGACCATTCATTTTGCTATAAATATCTCAATCCAACAAAATCCATTTACAGATCTTTTATAAGATCGCTTATACCTGCCGAGGCTTTAGATATTGCTATTTTAAAAACTGTTACAAGACATATGTTTATCGTTTAAGTCTACAATATAATGTAGATATATATCTCATGATATAATTAGATTTTGGTTAAAAGGTTATATTAGTTTCTCATAAAGAATAGCAACCGGATTCTACAACGTGAAACATGCATCGTCTAGTTTAATAGTATCAACAGGTTTCACGGGCTTATTTAACCCATACAATACACGAGTTTTTTAAAGACGTAATTTTTTTTATTTCAAAGTATATAACATTACATTTATTTAAAACTTTTAATACATGGAGTGCTAACATAGTCTATAATAAAATTTTACCAAAAAATCAAATATAGTCGAGTTCGTTCTTAAAGTCGAATTATCTTAAGCATAATAGTGTTCATTTCCTTATGAAATGGGTTTAGAGTTGATTCATTCTATAAAACACGGTTATATTAGTTAAGGGGCCTGGTTATACAATTTTTTTTAAATGAAGGAATATAGCCCAATTGGAGTATGGGATTATATTACTTATATAACCGAGCTATAACGTTCGTTTGTAGTAGTGGGAATAAACTCGGAAGGCTGGAACTTAATTAACTATGTCAATTCACTATAAAAATTATTTGCGAACTGTTAGTATATATTCAAAGGCCAAGCTCGACCCATAGGAATAGAGTTCGAAACAAGCCGAGCTTAAATTTTCTCATGGTGAGAGCTTAGACAAACTTAGGCTTAGATATACTCATTTATATGATTAAAAATACGTACTAAAACCTATTGAAGATTAATTTCAAAAAGAAAATATTAGTACAAATTTTGCATTATTTATAGCTGGATGGATTATTTAATCTATGACCTAAACAAACATTAAAATATTAACTTATCATAATTATTTCTTGAAATACATCAATATTTTATAACTAAACAAAATATAGAATACCATATAATTAAACATGTCATGTTTAGATTCACTTGTTCAACTCGTTTAATTACACTAATTATGTTCAGGTTCACTTATTTAACTAGATTAGTTAAATAGGTCAACCTATCAAGTCATTTAAAATTATAGCAAAAAAATATATTTTGTAAAGTTAACATGTTGACGACATGTTTAATCATTTACTACAACTTAACCATTACCAACCAATGCTTTGACTGGTTTTACAACTTGATACAACTCATATACTAAAATCCAATCAATTTGAGTTTTTTAGATAAACACGTTACATAGTTATGTTCGGATTTTGAAGTTATAAATACGTCTCGGTTATTAGGATACTCTAGACATACGAGTCGCATTTGATCCATTATTCAATCTCCCAACCTGGCATGATTGATATAGTGTTCGATTTTTCTTTATTTAATTCATGTTATAAAAGACATTATTTACTAAACCTGTTTAAACTAAGTTTTAATACAGTTAAACAATTACGCCGGGCTTACAAATGGGACTGGACTCTAAACTCTGGTTAGTGGGTTTTCTACAAAACCGATTCCGCTTCCGAATTCTGGCCCAGCCTCTAGGTGACCCAAGCGTGCAAGCCCAACAACAACAAGAAAACAAAAAAAAGGAAAGAAAAAGAAAAAGAAAAAAAATTCCGACAGGACGTACCCATGTGCTGATATTATTATTAAAACATAATATATGATGACTAATTAGGGTATTAAGTAATCCGATTACCAAAGGTTAACAAATCCAAGAAGGGTGGAGACATGTTGTTTACGTATAACTTTTAGAATTCGGTGTCATTGCAACATCGACCAAAAGTGGTAAAGTGTCACACCCCAACTGATGCTGGAAACATCAGAGTGAGACGAACAAGATTGCTCCAGACATCATACTATATGCGACAATATTTAATTAAACAACCCATTTCATTTCATTTATTAAAATGTCAAATACAACAAAATTTCAAATACAACGTGAAATCAAATAAGACAAGTTCAACAAAGCATAACAAGTAACTTAGCACTCTAGTGTGTTTCTATGTCATTCCTATTAATTTTTCATCATTCCAACATCCTCAACCTGCAACATGTTAAAAGTATAGTTCAATACAAAGTATTGGCGAGTACACAAGTTTAAATATAGCATAAGTAATAAAATTTTTTAAACAAATCCACATGTTAAGATAGCATACGAGATTTAATGTGAACACGACATGCGATCTACAAGTCAATTCTCAAGTGTCACCGCAAAATTGAATAAACTTAACTTGACCACAAGAATGTAACATCCGTCAAAAACGGATTTACCAAACCCGCTCCGTTTATCAACCGAACAGTCAGTAAAAAATTTCGTTGCGAATTAAATGCCCAAAATAATTTTAAACGATACATAATCGATTATTATACGGGAATATATATTTAGTTTTTGAAAAACTGTTGAAAATCGCAAAATAAAAATAAAAGGTCTCTGCCGGGTTTCGAACCCGGGTCAGTACCGGTTCAGCAAACGAATTAGCACACAACACACAAACCACTGCGCCACTGATGTTATTTGTTAAATAATAGAATCATTTAATTGATATCATGACGTTACGAATTCAAAACCGGCGCCCAATAGTTCAGTCGTCGGAAATCCCGCAAATCTCGCGAGTCTTAACGACAACTTACGTTATAACGTAAACCATTACTAAGACATCGGTTATAACCGACGTCTGAGTCCGCGACCAAACCATAACCGCCGGAGTTTTTATAACCGATGAATACAGTCGGAAATCAGACCAGGTTCTTCGACGATTTGCCCTATAAATTCACCCACAACCCACTGCAAACCTTTTCGCTCAAAACCACACCTTTTCTCGGCGTAATTCCACTCGCCGGAATTAATCTGTTCGTCGTCGGAAAACCGTTTTCCTCATTTCTGAGCCTTACTAAACCATTTGAACTTATACCGAAGTCACCCACATATTTTGTAAGCTTTCTGAAGTTTCTCTGCTGCAAGACACTCGTCGCCGGAGCCTACTGCTGTCGCCGGAGTTCTGCCGGAAAACAGAGGGTCCAGTCGGTATACCTCTTCGCTTAAATTCTTTTTCTTTTCACTTATATCTCATCATGATGAACTGAAACACACTAAGAAACCGATTAAAACTTCGAACCATTCTGTTGTCGATTCTGGTTAAAAACTCAGCGAAGAAGATGAAGTTCGGTATCGTATAAGTTTAATTAAAATCAACTTATTAATCGGGTTAGACACACAGTCCAGCGGTGGACTGTGTGCACATTAAACGCAAAGGTCTCGAGTTCGAATCTTGTTTCCACACACGTCGCCTTAATAAAAATGATTTTTTTTTTATTAACCGAACCGGAGTCATACTGGTATATGTTAAGTATATTAATAACCGGAATAATAACCAAGTTAGACACACAGTCCAGCGGTGGACTGTGTGTATGTTTATATCACAGGTCACGAGTTCGAGTCCGGGCTACTGCACCGACTCGGACAATTATCTATTCTTTTTAATTAAGACAGAAAAGGAAATAACTAATTTGTGTTTAAGTATAATAAAAATCAGTAAAGTTAACAAGTTGCACACACAGTCCAGCGGTGGACTGTGTGTTAGTTTAAGCCACAGGTCCCGGGTTCGAGACCTGTGGAGCGCACCGTCCGAATTGATTTAAATCGTTTTTAAAAATAAAGGAGTTCTGTTTAAACATAATTAATATATATATATATAATTAAAATCAGATATATAACGGGTTCTACACGTAGCTCAGTTGGTAGAGCTGCGTGCACGCGTACGGGAGGTCTCGGGTTCGAGCCTCACTCAGCGCACTTATATTCCGACTCGAACCGGTCAACGGTCAGGTCAACGGTCAACGGTCAGAAAAAGTCAAATTTTTTTATTATTTTTATTTAATTATTTTAATTAAAAATCAATTTAAAATACTTAAAAATAACATTTTCAAGGTTAGAAAATAGCCTTAAACTCACAAAAATACACCCAACATTCCTACTAAAATAGATTAATAAAATCCGTTTACTTACCAAACCATAATGCGATTTATCTAGGTTAATCTCACTCGTGGTTAAAACCACTTCGCGTGCATTCAACATCATCAACCGAACGCACCCACTGTGAGTGAATCTTACAACTCCCCCTTTTAAATTACATGTTTTGGGGTGTGTCATGTGTTATAAAAATAATTAACTTGTTATTTAAACTTGTGCCATACCACATCATGATCTAAACTTAGATTGTTATATTGTTGTGATTACTTATTTCCTTTTGTCAAATTATATGAAACTCATTCATTAAGCCCATCAGTTCCTCGTGGGAGACGAGTTGAACAACGCGTGCCTCACATCAAATTCATTATTGTTCATGTGTGTATCATTGAGTTTATATTGTTGTAGTTGTGTCATTCATATTATCATGTTTATGCAATTCATTCATTAGGCCCCTCAGTTCCTCGTGAGAGACGAGTTGAGCATCGCGTGCCTCTAAATGTTCCATTATTGTTCATGTGTGTTTTATTTAATATCTTATGATTGTTGAATAAGTTTACATCTATTTTTACTCATGTTTGGTTGTGCACATATTTCATATTCAATTCAAATAAACTTGTTCAAATGTTTTCCATAGGATTCACTCGCCAACTTTATGTTGATCCAAAACCTTTTTACACATGATACAGGTGAACAGGTTGAAGCAGAGAAAACTAGGAAATGCCTTAGAAGAGAACAAAGAAGCTTAGATTGATAGTTAGATTATGTTGTAACAATTATTGTAAATTTACATTAAATTGTATTTAATGAATATGAAACGCATAATAAAGTCATGAGCTTTGATGATAACCCAATCATGCCCCGATCACCTTTTCCGCTGCGGGTCGGGGTGTGACAAAGAATACGAGCGGTGCGTTACTCCTATAACGCTATACATGTTAAGGGGAGGCTCGTACAAAGTTAAAGACAACAATTATCACATAAGAATGTTCCAAGTATACAAATCGCGTATCACGTAACTATAGCATGTATGATGGATTTTTTGTGTGATTGCATAAAGTATAAGTGTGATTTAGTGAGTTTTGATAGACTAACATATTGCACCCAAAAGTGTAAAGCGTAAAAGGGTGTCGATTGTACTCACGGTTTTACAAAGTTTAAATCCGTGAAGTGTTTGGTTGATAAGGGAGCGGAACACCGAGTTATCCTATACAAGGAAATGTAGGTGTGTGAGTATTGGAACGAAAATGGAGGATTTTAGATTAGGAGTTTTAAGTATGCAAAAGTATGTATTGTTGAAAGTATTTATCTAGACGTTAACATTCGTTTTTGACACTATAAACCTCGTAGGGTGTTTGTGGTTTCATGGGTCATGCCCAATAGAAATGTAACGAGAGGTTAAGTCCTAGATAAAATAACCTAATGTTAGGGCAAGTAACCATAAGGTCATTGCCAAAAGTTCGGTTATATTTATTATTTACATATATATGTTACATATTATATTATCAAGTTTATCATATAAATCATAGATTTCATGGAAGTCATAGAAGTCATGCATGGAGGTAGGAAGATAACCGTCCTTTAACCTCTTTCGTAAGATTCAACAATACACAAATTGTCACAAGGACAATTCGGATGGTCATGAATGAAATAAAAGGAAAATACTTCACTAAACTATGTATCGACCAAGTAAGCAAGCTAGATGCGTGCATCCTGAACATGGCAACGTTTGGGGACGTGTCGTAGCCTTGTTACTCAATTGAAGGTTGAACATAGCTTAGTGGTTATACTTAGAAATCATCAAGTGAGGTGATGGACTAGAAGTAGGATAGTGAAGGCCTCCATGTAATCACACCTTTACCAAAACACAAGCTTTGTTAAGCTTGGATGGTTCCAACACTTATGGGTTAAAACCCTTTTTAAAACAACAAGTTTAGAGGTATTTTACACCTCCTAATTTGTATGAAACAACTCTAGCTAGCTCACTAATCATGGGTTTGATTAGAGGCACAAGTAGCACAAAGTTGTTTAGTGAAAACATGTGTAAGAAAAGTTTACAAGGTTATCTTCCAACAGAATGTTTAGCCATAAAAATGGTATTGTTCCACCTTGGTTTTCCATGGAAAACCTATGGTAACATCCCTAGAGGCTTATCAAACGTTGTAGAGGAAGAAAACAGAGCGAAAACATGAAATTTTTAAAGATCCGTAAAGATGAAAACAAGCAGAAAGTTTATAACACTTTTTGTAACACCCTGTAAAAATCATGTCCAATAGTATAGTGACACGTGTTGTATTTTTTAAATATAGTCTATTAAAGACCAATAAGGACTAAAGGCGTCAACATGCTCAACCTGAGCCTCTGAGTGACGATCCAGTGTCAACATGCATAAATAACAGCCTCTGAGTGACTAATATGTCAACATGCTTAAATCATTAGCCTCTGAGTGACTGATACGTTAACATACTTGAAATTCGGCTTCTGAGTGACTGATATGTCAACATGCCCAGCCTCTGAGTGACATCGGAATCAACATGCTTGTAATAAGCCTCAAAGTGATCCTTTGTGAAGTCTTAACTCTCATACGGGCCATTTGTTGGACGAGAGGGTTCAATTTTGTAAATATCTGAAAGTTGGATAATGGAGGGATTAAAAGTGTCAACATGTTAATTTATACCACTGAGTGACCTTTTGACGAAACGAGAGCTCGACAATGTCCGGGCATAATCCCGGGTATGCCAAATATTGGCTACGGAGGGCTAAAAGTGCCAAAAAGATGTTTAAAAAGGTTTTATAAGCTTTTATAAGTTAAGAGGCTAAAGTGTCAAAGTTTGAAACTGCCTTTGGGGCGCGAGAGGCAGGCTTGCAGCATAAAGTTTTGTTTGGTCTCCAAGCAAAACTCCAAAACCATTAATTCGAAACCATGGCTTCTCTAAACTGCTATGCCACGTTTTAGGACACTTGTAAGCTTCCTCTTACACCCCTAAACACCTGGCTTCACCTCCTTTGAGCTCTCCAACTATAAATAGGTGATCAAGTTCACCATTTGAACTTGCACCTTTCTAAATCATAACTCTTCTCCCTCCTCTGGAAGTTCCTAGCTGAAAGGAGCATCCAACTTAGTTCTCTTGCATTGTAGGAAGCTCTTGTAAGTGTTCCTTGCTCTTGCATTTTCGTTTATAGGCTTTTATAGCCAAAAGTCAAGCGTTTTTCGTAGAACGCTTTGACTTTCGGTTAAGACCATTATGCTCCAGCCATTGTTCGAAATGAACATGGGTAAGTGATCGTAATAAGGTAGGTGTTAGTCCCTATAAAGGGCACCATCTGAAGATCACGTTTGCTAGACCAATTGACGGGTTAAAGTTATGATATTAAAAAGTCAAACAGGCCATTTTTAAGAAAAATCATAAATTGATCTTATATATGTTATGAAACCTGTTTTGACACTTAAAAAAGTTGGTAATAATTATTAGAACATTTAAGAACATGTTCGGCTTGTCAATTTGAGTTCTAGGATCGGTTCGCAACCGAAAGTCGCGAAGTTTGACTTCTGCGTTGACTTTCGATTCTGACCCGATTTACATTAGTTACCTACTGATCTAAAGTTGTATTATGATTGTAATATAATGTAGCATAACCCTCTGAGGTTAAATTACATGATCATAATCAGAATCCAAGTTTATGCGCAAGTTCCATAATTATGTCATCTTTGACCAAAATGCCATTTTTACATTAAAAAAAATCAAGGTTCTAATAATAATAAACTTGAAAATGAGTTTCCTACTAATGTAATATTATAAGTAGGATTATTTGGGATGTTAAACCAAGTTATAAACTGAGTTTTCAAACAAGTCCTTAAACTATGTCGATAAATGATGGTTTTAGCCCTTGTGGTTCATAAAATAGTTTTAATCGAATCTTTTCAAAGAAAATCATTTAATTACTAATATGTTATATTAAATAACATATTTTAAACATTTTAATCTGACCCTAATGTCAGTTTTCATTAAACATCGCATAAAACGTCATTTTACGACAAAAGCGCCGTCTCGGCGCATAGTATAGTTTTAAACCATATTAAAGGACCAAGACTTGTTACCTACTGATTTTAAAACTTACTTTAAACATATTTGCAGTAGGTACATGTTATAAACTCAGAATCCCAAATAATTTATAAACTATGTGTAAAATGACGAAAATGCCCCTTCGGTACATAGTTTGGTCATAAAAGATAAATTACGCATATAAATGATATCCTACTGATATTATATCATAAATAAAATATTTTTCCAGAATACTTATAATTATAAACTTAAAATATATTCAAGTTCCTTTTATACAGTATATAATTACCGAAGTGCCCTTATGAGGCATAGTTTCGTTTCAAAACCTTAATGGGCGTACAAGTTGATATCCTACTGATATCTTAACTTATTTAAAGTATAATGACATATAGAACTTGTCAACGACTTATCCGGTTACCCGATATCACTAATATGCGCACAGTTACGTATATGTAACTATTTTACGGAATTTAACCAGAACGGGTTTAACCTTGTCATATACGTTTCAAAATCCAGAATGTATATAGTTTACCCATATTATACAAGTCAAGTACTTGTCGGGTTTAAACTACATTCTATCCGATCATCGTTTAATCAAGCGTTATACGTAATAATCATGTACACTATTCGGTTTATAAAACCGTTAGTAATTAATTGGCTAGCTTATGCCATAATCCAAACTAAAGCCTTGCCGGTAAATGCTATCTGCACTTGGTACTTTGTATACGGCTGAGTTATTTAAAAATAAAAGAAGAAGACTAGCTCAGGTAAATACTCTTGACTTATTTTCCCTATACGGGCTTGGGATACGGTAAATTATTACCGCTTGGTCCAAAATGGGGTCAATCGAATTCCCACTTGTGGCTAGCAAACCCCCGCATATTTCGTTTTAATCAGTTTTGTTTGATAACTTAAACATCTGGGGTTAAATACCGTGTCCTGGATATCTTGGGCTCAATACATTAGTTATTGGCCACGACCTTTGCACGGGGTGTAGGCATACACCTTTTGATGCTCATATGCTATATGCCCAAGACGTTGGGGATGACTCCTTCATGAGTCCTGAGTGGTGTGTATTTAATCATGTCTCAGTTTCTGTACTGGGCCCTATATGTATTGACAAATATGTGAATCTGATACAAGGTTGCAAGGTCAAATTTCCCAAGATAATAAAGATTTTGTGCCTTTTTGCACTTAAAACCATTTTAAAGTTTCAAAATGAGTCAGTTGGGTGTATTTACTAGCGTAAGCTGACGTATCGTCCAAAGGCTAAACTGCAGGTACAATACGAAATAGGCCGGAAGCTGCTCGGTAGTAATAGAGGATCTTGCAAATCTTAAATCTGCCTAAAGTCTGTTTTGTATTCTTTCCATGTACATTTTATGATCCGCCTGTGGATCTTCTATTACAAGCTTGTATATTATTTTGTATTTTCGAACATTTGGTTTGTAATAGTAATTTTACTCCAAGACTTCCGCTGTGCCGTATTTAATTGACAATGATGTTATCAACTGACGTCACGATACTCTCCACCCGGGCCCACGGTGTATGGATTTCGGGTTGGAAATCTGGGGTGTGACAGGGTTGGTATCAGAGCCAACGTTTAAGAGAATTAAACACTAGCCTTTTGTGTTTAGTCACAAACTTACACGAGCACATTCCTTAGACTTCCGAGTCTAGGCAGTGACCTAGGATTACTCATTTCATTATTAAGTTATTAGTATTGTTTTTAAATTGATTTCTAACAGGAAAATGCCACCATGTGTACGAGGACAAAGTGGACGAGGAAAAGGTCCAATGAGAGGAGGACCATCGGGACGCATCCCCCCTCAACCTCATAACTCAGATGCATACCAAGAATCAGGAGATTCGTCTCCATGGCAACTAACGAGACGTGGTCTCTAATAGACACTCGCCCTCACATTCCCAAAATTCTTACCACTCACACCACTCCTACCGTTCTTACCATTCCCATTCTCATCACTCCTACCACGAAGAATTTAACCCTAACCATTATCTTAACACGCCTCCAGCCGATCAAAATCAGTTGGACCAGCCACACCCTATGGACGAGGACTCCGACCTGGAGATGCCACCGTCGGGATCAAACATACATCCCATTGAAATATCAAGCGAAACTCTTACGCTGGATCGCCCTACCAAGGTCCTAATAAGTGGGATCAATACTGGAACCAATTTACATTCACCCACACTCCTTCTCACCACTCTCAACCACCCCTGGTTCAAGAAGATGTCCACATGGAACCCGTTGACCAACCTCAACCACCACCTGAACCACCAAGAAGGAAGTGTGGAGCACGAATGTCTGTACGTGCCGGACAAAGGTCGGGATCGCTGCCACCTTTGCCCAATTCTTACCCTAAAATTCAAGAGGTCCCACAAATGGGTGGACCCTCTAATGTTCCACCTATAGTGGAGTCAACACCAACACATGCTGTTCAACCACCACCATCGGGTTATACTAACCCAATCCCCACATATCCAGACATGTCAAGATATGATCCTTTTAACCCGTCTACACTGGTAGACTATCAAGCATGGTCGCAAGACCCCTACATGCAGGCAGTTATGCACAACGCACTTTACCCGTCTCCTTTCCCACCTACATATCCACCGACTGGATATCCAACTTATGGGTACCAGTATTCGGTTATGCCACAACCTCACCACAACCTCCACCACCACTAGAGGCCATTAATGAGGCCTTAGAAAGGATGAAAGAGATGCAGCAGCAGGCGGAGAAAACAGAAGACGAATAAGTTCTTCAAGAAACTCTCCAAATTGGTCAAGGGAAAGAAGGACGAGTGAAGTCTCTTCTAATTATATGTAGTCTCTACGAGGACATTGTTATTTCTTTTTGTCCCTGTATGGACATGTTTATTTCCTTAAGTCCTTGCATGGACAATTCATTTCAATTTTTCTAGTATTATAATTTCTAAATTGAAATTTAATGAAGTATTTTGGAATTATATATATATGTATTCATCCTCTTGAAAACGAGCGTCTCGATTTTACTCGAAATTTATGCTCTGCTATATAATTCCAAAAGATCTTAATGGTTTTGATTTGCCAAGTGGCACAGACCACATATTTGTCCAAATATATATGATAGTTAAGAACGGAAGGGTCTTCTATCAAGATAGTTAAGGGAAGTTATCCTTTTATACAGGGGTAAGGAACTAGGTCCAAACCTCCACGGTCGTTAAGGTCAAAGGTGACCGGGACCATTAATCAACCATTAAGGTCCTCTTATGTTAACATTCAAGTAATGTGCATACTCATGGTAGTGTGTCTTGAATAATCATACTAACCTTCAAGGTAATGGACTATGTCCCAACCTTATAAAATAGCCCTTGTGATCTATTTGATCCTGGATAAATAAGCCCTTGTGATCTCTTTGATCCCGGCTAAATAAGCCATTGTGATCTATTTGATCCCGGCTAAAATAGCCCTTGTGATCTGTTTGATCCCGGCTAAATAAGCCCTTGTGATCTGTTTGATCCCGGCTAAAAAAGCCCTTGTGATCTGTTTGATCCCGCTAAATAAGCCCTTGTGATCTATTTGATCCCGGCTAAAATAGCCCTTGTGATCTGTTTGATCCCGGCTAATATCACCAATGCGGTGATAAAACATCCATTAGTGATGTATTACTCTTTCGGGATATGATCTATTTTATAAAGCCCATGTGATCTATTTGATCCCGGCTAATATCACCAGTGCGGTGATAAAACATCCATTAGTGATGTATTACCCTTTCGGGATATGATCTATTTTATAAAGCCCATGTGATCTATTTGATCTCGGCTAAATATCACCAGTGCGGTGATAAAACATCCATTAGTGATGTATTACCCTTTCGGGTTATGATCTATTTTATAAAGCCCATGTGATCTATTTGATCCGGCTAATATCATCAGTGCAATGATAAATGAAACATCCATTAATGATGTATTACCCTTTTCAGGTTATGAATTATTTTATATAGATCCCGGCTAACATCGCCAGTGCGGTGATAAATAAGACATCCATTAGAGATGTAGTGCCAATGTGCCATATTTTATGTCCGTTAGTGACAGGCCTTTGTGCCATATTTGATGTCCTTATGACAAATCTATGTGCTATATAATTGTCAAGTATGACAATGACAGTTGTGACATTGCGATCCCCTGTCTAGTAATAAATGGACTATGTCCATATTTTAATTTGCCTATGATGGTCCTATTAAGACCTAGGCCAAAATATAGTTATATTAAGCCTAAGAGCTGTGATGTTAATCACACTAGTGTAGGCCATGGATTTCCTTATATCCAATGTTTAAAAGCTGATATGGTTATTATACCATGGCTAAGAGAAATTTTATTTGGTATATAGAACCAAGGCTTTGAAGAATGGCTAACTCTAATGAGGCACAAATTAGCCATCGGAACGTCAAAGACGCCGAAAATATAGCCATAAATAATAATGACTTCCAAGTACGCATTGATGCGGCTGTAGAAAAGGCCATGGGTAAGGCCATTAAGAAGTTAAGAGATTCGAGTGCTACTCGCTCTAAGCCATTATCAATTCCACCATCCTCAGCTCATAAGGAGAGCTCTGTTCACTCATCAAATGCGAAGAGTGAACCTAAGAGGATAGACTATGCTGATAGGTCCCGTTCTTCTAAGGATGGATGCACCTACAAGTACTTTGTCTCCTGTAAACCCCGAGACTTTAATGGGGAAAAAGGATCCGTAGAAGCCCTAAAGTGGCTGGACGAGATGGAAACCATTGTAGACATCAGCAGCTGTGCTGAAAGGGATGTGGTCAAGTATGTATCACAATCCTTCAAGGGCGATGCCCTAACATGGTGGAAGGCCATGATTCAATCAACAGGTAAAGTATACCTGTATAATCTTGGATGGTCCAAGTTTGTGGACCTTATTAAGGAAACCTACTGCCCACCACATGAGGTGGAGAAAATAGAGACAGACTTCTTGTCTCTATCAATGAAAAACCTAGACTGTCGGAAGTATGTTTCCGATTTCAATTCCCTATCTAGGTTAGTTTCCTATTTATTACCCCTGAATCCTAACGCATTGCGCGTTTTATTAATGGGTTAGCGCCCAAAATAAAGGGCATGGTAAAGGCTGCACAGCCTAATACCTATAGGTCTACTGTAGACCTATCTCTTTCTCTCACCCTTGATCTAGTGAGACAAAGTCAATTAAGTCTGAAACTGACGGAAAAGGGAAGAGGGAAGATGACAACTCCCATAAGTTTAATAAGAAAAATAAAGGGAGATTTGGGTTCAAAGGGAACCAAGGCAAGTCGGCTATAATGCCATTTTGCAAGACTTGCAACAGCAAACACTGGGGAAAGTGTAATTCTGATTTTCAAGTTAGACCTTGTGGTTTTTGTAAAAGGAGGGGGCATAAGACCGTAGATTGTAAAGATCTTAAGGATGTTGTATGCTATATCTGCAACGAAAAAGGGCACATTGCAACTAACTGCCCTAAGAGTTCAAAGAATAATAATCCGAAGCCTGCAGAGGCAAAGAAGGGGAATGTAGGCGCCTTTCGGCTGACTGCTAAGGAAGCTGTTAATGACAATAACGTCATAACAGGTACTTTCCCCATTAATGATATTTATGCTAGAGTTCTTTTCGATTCAGGTCTAGATAAATCATTTGTTGATCATAAGTTTAGTAAACTATTAAATTTACCCATAAGAACTCTAGATAAAATTTATGAGATAGAACTCACCGATGGAACCTTAGAAACTGCTTCTTCCATACTTGATGAATGCTCAATATCCATTAAGAATCATTCCGTCCCTATCTCTCTTTTACCAATGAAATTGGCGGGGTTCGATGTTGTCTTAGGCATGGATTGGTTATCTCTTAACCAAGCTCGCATTGCCTGTGATAAAAAGCTCATCGAGATTAAGACCCCATTTGGTGAAGTGATCACCATCCCTGGAGACTCACACTATGGACTGCCAGACAAAGTGTCGATATTTAAAGCATCCAACTGTTTGAGAAGAGGTTGTGTCATCTATATGGCACAAGTTACCATAAATGAACCAAAGCCGAACCTTGAAGATCAACCAGTTATCTCGGAGTATCCTGATGTTTTCCCTGAAGAATTACCAGTCCTACCTTCAGATAGGCAAGTGGAGTTCAGAATAGATATCATACTAGGAGCAACATCCGTAGCTAGAGCTCCATATAGGCTAGCTCCAACCGAAATGAATGAGCTAAGAGTTCAATTGGACGAACTCTTGGAGAAAGGCCTTATCCAGCCTAGTTCCTCACCTTGGGGAGCTCCTATTCTGTTTGTAAAGAAGAAAGACGGTTCGATGCGAATGTGCATCGACTACCGGGAGCTGAACAAGCTAACCATTAAGAATAGATATCCTCTCCCCAGGATCGATGATTTATTCGACCAACTTCAAGGACCTAGTTACTTTTCTAAAATAGATTTGAGATCAGGATATCATCAACTGAAGTTTATAAGAGAAGATGTTCCTAAGACAGCCTTCAAGACCCGCTATGGTCATTTTGAATTCTTAGTGATGCCTTTTAGGCTCACAAATGCACCGACAGCATTCATGGATCTCATGAATAGAGTCTGCAACCCGTATTTAGATAAGTTTGTCATTGTCTTCATAGACGACATACTTATATATTCTCGTAATCAAGCTGATCACGAGAAACATCTTCGGTGCATCCTAGAATTATTAAGGCAGGAGAAACTTTATGCAAAGTTCTCTAAATGCGAATTTTGGCTTAGAGAAGTCCAATTTCTTGGACATATGGTAAGTGAGCGTGATATCCAAGTGGATCCCACCAAAATTGAGGCCATAATGAATTGGGAAGTGCCCAAGATCCCAACGGAAGTTCGTAGTTTCTTAGGATTGGCTGGTTACTATAGAAGGTTCATTGAGAACTTTTCAAGGATAGCCACTCTTTTAACTTCCTTGACCCGTAAGAATATTATTTATAATTGGGGTCCAAAGCAACATGAATCTTTTGAGATTCTTAAACACAAGTTGAGCAACACTCCTGTGTTATCTCTACCTGAGGGTATTGAGAATTTTGTTGTTTATTGTGATGCATCACACACCGGTATGGGATGGGTGCTAATGCAAAATGTCAAGGTAATTGCCTATGCACCACGACAATTAAAAGTTCATGAAAAGAATTACACCACCCATGATTTGGAGCTGGGTGCCGTTGTATTTGCACTAAAACTGTGGAGACATTACTTGTATGGTACAAAGTGTGTTATGTACACTGATCATAAAAGTCTCCAGCATCTGTTCAATCAGAAAGAATTGAATACGCGACAGCACCGTTGGATGGAAACTCTTAATGATTATGATTGCAAGATTCGCTACCACCCAGGCAAGGCAAATGTAGTTGCCAATGCCTTAAGTCGCAAGGAAAAGGTTAAACCTATTAGGATTAACGGTAAGAGCATTGAACTCAGAAATAGCTTAAATGAGAAGCTACTAGATGCGCAAAAGCAAGCCTTATTAGAGGCTAACATCCCTAATGAGGGATTAGCGGAACTATTGATCAGTTAGCACCTGGAAAGGATGGAATCCTAAGATTTAATGATAAAATTTGGGTTCCGATCTTTGGAGGACTTAGAGATCTAATCCTCCAAGAAGCGCACAATTCAGGATACTCGGTTCACCCGGGAGGTGACAAGATGTATCAAGACTTGAAGAAGAATTATTGGTGGATGGGTTTGAAGAAATCCATAGCCACTTATGTAGCTAAGTGTCTGATGTGTTCGCAAGTTAAGGCTGAACATCAGAAACCGTTAGGACTACTACAACAATTAGAAATTCCCACTTGGAAATGGGAAATGGTAACTATGGATTTAATTACCATGTTACCTAAGACCAAATGTGGTAATGACACTATTAGGGTCATAGTGGATTGGCTGACTAAGTCAGCACACTTCTTGCCAATAAAAGAAACGTATAATTCAGATAAATTGGCTAAGTTGTATGTGGACAAGATAGTGTCCCTACACGGTGTGCCAGTATCTATTGTATCCGATAGAGATACTA
Organism: Scalesia atractyloides; assembly: GCA_947069175.1. NCBI lineage: Eukaryota > Viridiplantae > Streptophyta > Magnoliopsida > Asterales > Asteraceae > Scalesia > Scalesia atractyloides. The sequence continues at coordinate 78,879,079 of CAMTDV010000028.1, forward strand.
GACACACATCTCACTTTTGGAAAAGTTTCCAACAATCTTTAGGCACACGATTAAACTTTAGTACGGCTTACCATCCGCAGACTGATGGTCAAAGTGAGCGTACTATTTAGACTCTGGAAGACATGCTCAGGGCATATGTGATTGATTTAGGCGGAAGTTGGGATGACCACTTACCCCTAATAGAATTCTCCCACAATAACAATTATCATACAAGCATCAAGGATGCTCCTTTTGAGACCTTGTATGGGAGAAAATACAGAACGCCCTTATGCTGGGCAGAAGTTGGGGAAACCCAACTATCAGGACCAAAGATTGTCCTGGAGACCACGGAAAAGATTGTACAAATCCGTGATCGTCTCAAAATTGTCAGGGATATGTAGAAAAGCTATGCTAACAAGAGGCGTAAACCTCTTCAGTTCCAAGTAGGGGACAAAGTCATGCTAAAAGTATCACCCTGGAAAGGTGTGATGCGTTTTGGAACGAAGGGCAAGTTAAGCCCTAGATATATAGAACCCTTCGAGATAATCGAACGTGTCGGTACTGTAGCTTATAAGCTCAGGTTGCCAGAGGAGCTTAGTGGAATTCATGATGTATTGCACATATCTAATCTTAAGAAATGTCTAGCCGATGAGTCGCTAGCAATGCCGCACAAAGATGTGCAGATAGATGAAAACCTGAAGTTCATTGAGAAACCAATTTCGATTGAGGATCGACATGTTAAGAAGCTCCAAAGAAAAATAATACCTATAGTAAAGGTTAAGGGGGACGCTTTTAGAGGTCCCGAGTATACATGGGAGGTTGAGTCCACTATGCGACAAAAGTACCCCATCTTTTTGAATAAAATCTCGAGGTCGAGATTTCTTTTAAGCGGGTGAGGATGTAACACCCTGTAAAAATCGTGTCCAATAGTATAGTGACGCGTGTTGTATTTTTTAAATATAGTATGTTAAAGACCAATAAGAACTAAAGGCGTCAACATGCTCAACCTGAGCCTCTGAGTGACAATCCGATGTCAACATGCATAAATAACAGCCTCTGAGTGACTAATATGTCAACATGCTTAAATCATTAGCCTCTGAGTGACTGATACATCAACATACTTGAAATTCGGCCTCTGAGTGACTGATATGTCAACATGCCCAGCCTCTAAGTGACATCGGATTCAACATTCTTGTAATAAGCCTCTGAGTGATCCTTTGTGAAGTCCTAACTCTCACACGTGCCATTTGTTGGACGAGAGGGTTCAATTTTGTAAATATGTGAAAGTTGGATAATGGAGGGATTAAAAGTGTCAACATGTTAATTTATACCACTGAGTGACCTTTTAACAAAACGAGAGCTTGACAATGTCCGGGCATAATCCCGGGTATGCCAAATATTGGCTACGGAGGGCTAAAAGTGCCAAAAAGGTGTTTAAATAGGTTTTCATAAGCTTTTATAAGTTAAGAGGCTAAAGTGTCAAAGTTTTAAAATGCCTTTGGGGCGCGAGAGGCAGGGCTTGCAGAAGAAAGTTTTGTTTGGTCTCCAAGTAAAACTCCAAAACCATTAATTCGAAACCATGGCTTCTCTAAACTGTTATGCCACGTTTTAGGACACTTGTAAGCTTCCTCTTACACCCCTAAACACCTGGCTTCACCTCCTTTGAGCTCTCCAACTATAAATAGGTGATCAAGTTCACCATTTGAACTTGCACCTTTCTAAATCATAACTCTTCTCCCTCCTCTGGAAGTTCCTAGCTGAAAGGAGCATCCAACTTAGTTCTCTTGCATTGTAGGAAGCTCTTGTAAGTGTTCCTTGCTCTTACATTTTCGTTTATAGGTTAAGACCATTATGGTCCAGCCATTGTTCGAAATGAAGATGGCTAAGTGATCGTAATAAGGTAGGTGTTAGTCGCTATAAAGGGCACCATCTGAAGATCACGTTTGCTAGACCAATTGACGGGTCAAAGTTATGATATTAAAAAGTCAAACAGGCCATTTTTCAGAAAAATCATAAATTGATCTTATATATGTTATGAAACCTGTTTTTACACTTAAAAAAGTTGGTAATAATTATTAGAACATTTAAGAACATGTTCGGCTTGCCAATTTGAGTTCTAGGATCGGTTCGCAACCGAAAGTCGCGAAGTTTGACTTCTGCGTTGACTTTCGATTCTGACCCGATTTACATTAGTTACCTACTGATCTAAAGTTGTATTATGATTGTAATATAATGTAGCATAACCCTCTGAGTTTATATTACATGATCATAATCAGAATCCAAGTTTATGCGCAAGTTCCATAATTATGTCATCTTTGACCAAAATGCCCTTTTTACTTTAAAAAAAATCAAGGTTCTAATAATAATAAACTTGAAAATGAGTTTCCTACTGATGTAATATTATAAGTAGGATTATTTGGGATGTTAAACCAAGTTATAAAGTGAGTTTTCAAATAAGTCCTTAAACTATGTCGATAAATGACGGTTTTAGCCCTTGTGGTTCATAAAATAGTTTTAATCGAATCTTTTCAAGAAAATCATTTACTTACTAATATGTCATATTAAATAACATATTTTAAACATTTTAATCTGACCCTAATGTCAGTTTTCATTAAACATCGCATAAAACGTCATTTTACGACAAAAGCGCCGTCTCGGCGCATAGTATGGTTTTAAACCATATTAAAGGACCAAGACTTGTTACCTACTGATTTTAAAACTTACTTTAAACATATTTACAGTAGGTACATGTTATAAACTCAGAATCCTAAATAATTTATAAACTATGTGTAAAATGACGAAAATGCCCCTTCGGTGCATACTTTGGTCATAAAAGATAAATTACACATATAAATGATATCCTATTGATATTATATCATAAATAAAATATTTTTCCAGAATACTTATAATTATAAACTTAAAATATATTCAAGTTCCTTTTATACAGTATATAATTACCGAAGTGCCCTTATGAGGCATAGTTTCGTTTCAAAACCTTAATGGGCGTACAAGTTGATATCCTACTGATATCTTAACTTATTTAAAGTATAATGGCATATAGAACTTGTCAAAGACTTATCCGGTTACCCGATATCACTAATATGCGCACAGTTACGTATATGTAACTATTTTACGGAACTTAACCGGAACGGGTTTAACCTTGTCATATAAGTTTCAAAATCCAGAATGTATATAGTTTACCCATATTATACAAGTCAAGTACTTGTCGGGTTTAAACTACATTCTATCCGATCATCGTTTAATCAAGCGTTATACGTAATAATCATGTACACTATTCGGTTTTATAAGACCGTTAGTAATTAATTGGCTAGCTTATGCCATAATCCAAACTAAAGCCTTGCCGGTAAATGCTATCTGCACTTGGTACTTTGTATACGGCTGAGTTATTTAAAAATAAAAGAAGAAGACTAGCTCAGGTAAATACTCTTGACTTATTTTCCCTATACGGGCTTGGGATACGGTAAATTATTACCGCTTGGTCCAAAATGGGGTCAATCGAATTCCCACTTGTGGCTAGCAAACCCGCATATTTCGTTTTAATCAGTTTTGTTTGATAACTTAAACATCGGGGGTTAAATTACCGTGCCCTGGATATCCTGGGCTCAATACATTAGTTATTGGCCACGACCTTAGCACGGGGTGTAGGCATACACCTTTTGATGCTCATATGCAATATGCCCAAGATGTTGGGGATGACTCCTTCGTGAGTCCTGAGTGGTGTGTATTTAATCATGTCTCGGTTTCTGTATTGGGCCCTGTATGTATTGACAAACATGTGAATCTGATACAAGGATGCAAGGTCAACTTTCCTAAGTTAATAAAAGATTTTGTGCCATTTTGCACTTAAAACCATTTTAAAGTTTTCAAAATGAGTCAGTTGGGTGTATTTACCAGCGTAAGCTGACGTATCGTCCAACGGCTAAACTGCAGGTACAATACAAAATAGGCCGGAAGCTGCTCGGTAGTAATAGAGGATCTTGCAAATCCTAAATCTGCCTAAAGCCTGTTTTGTATTCTTTCCATGTACATTTTATGATCCGCTTGTGGATCTTCTATTACAAGCTTGTATATTATTTTGTATTTTCGAACATTTGGTTTGTAATAGTAATTTTACTCCAAGACTTCCGCTGTGCCGTATTTAATTGACAATGATGTTATCAACTGACGTCACGACACTTCCCACCCGGGCCCACCGGTGTATGGATTTCGGGTTGGAAATCCGGGGTGTGACACTTCTGGACCTCAAAATGGTGAGATTTCACCTTAGTTTGCACAAGAAAACTTGTGAAAACCTTCCTAGAGGTTATCCAAGTGTTTTAGAAGAAGACACAAGGAATGATTTGTGAAGGAAGTGAATTAGAACTCACTTGCAAACTGAAATAGGATATAAGTGAATTCTGGAAGTTTGAGGGGATTTTTGAAGTGTTTGGAGGCTTGTAAAAGTGAGAAATTGATGGGGAAAGGCTTGTTTATATAGGGAAAGGATTAGGGTTTGAGTTGGTTAGCATTTAAGAAGGTTAGGTGGTTGTTAATCTTGAAACAAGAAGGATTTAAGAGGGGTGGCAGCTTGCGGCCGCAAGCTGCCTTGTTCTTTTTTTTTGTTAAATAAATGTTATTATTTAATTATCTGATGTCTTATGATATATAATTAACATATTTGGTTGTTTGGTGGGTTATTTTTAAGTGTAAGAGCGTTATACAACCACAAAAGAACCTTGTTAACTGACAAGTGTTATAACATAAACGTGAAAGATTTACGAGATGTCATAGGCTTGTGTATTTCGTGTTTAGATCGTCAATCGTCTTGCTTGATTTGAAATGTTTAAAATTTACAAATGTATATAAGAATTCACGAGTTAACTTGAATTGATTAATCATGTAACGAATAAGTGTACGAACATATGTATTTCGAAGCATGTATAAGGGTTGCGGATTTCATATAAATGATTAAGTTGTTTACAATCAAAGCCTTGAATTTACAATGATTCGGAATGTAATATGATTACAAGGTACAGACTTTCCAAAATTGAATTTCGAAACAAACTTACTAAAAATGGAAAGTTACAAAAAGCGAGGTGTTATATAAATGTTGATTTTAGGGTGTATTTGGTGCATGAAATTTCCCTTTTAAAAGAATTTTAATTTCAAGGAACTAAACATAGAATTTAAATTTGGCAAAATGATGAGAATTGGAATCTATCAAAAGAATGTGAATTTTTTGTACATTTGGGTGGGAAATAACAACCAAGGAATTAGGTTCTATCACTGCGACCACACATACCGTTCACCGCCGCACCATCACCCGCTTTTAAAATCACCACCTACTGGTCGCTACCATGGCCGACCACCACTGCTGTTGGCGCCTATAATTTGATGCACAACCATCATCTTTATCATGGCCACCTGCGCCATCGTCAATGGTGGGGTGGTGGCGATGGTAAAGATAGTAGGATTGTGGTTGCGGTGGGGGTTGCGACATTGTTTGCAGTAGTAGTTGTGGCGATGACAATGGTTGGTGGTGGCGATGGGGAGGGGAGTGGAAAAAAACAATAATGGTGAGAGGAGTAGTGGAAGCGAAGCTGATATGAGAGTTGCGGGTGGAGAAGGTGGTTGCAACAACACTAATGGAGTAGGTGGTGAAGGATGAGTTGACAATACAGGTGATGGACGTGACAAGTGACCGGATATTCTTAGAGCTGTCCATTTTATTCAGAACCCGAAACCCTACTCGAATTCAAAGTCACCCAAATTCGAGAATGCTCGAAAAGCAAGAATCCGTCCAACCTGAACTTTAAATGGGTCGTTTATCGGGTCACTTTTCTCAATAAAAAACTGGAACAACTCGACTTGAAAACCTCGAAAACACGAAAAAAAATCTTGAACATTTAATGTCTTTTTATAGATGGGTTTTTGTTTGGAGTCTCTAGTATTTGAAACATTACGTTTTTCAACATCACAATATCATATTGTCAAATGATATTTGAATTTTGATGATATTTTTTTAGTAGCAATATAAATTTTGATGATACTTTGTAAAGAAAAACACATACTTTATTTTACATATAAACTGAACAACCTGACTCAAACGAACCCCAACCCAAATAACCCAAACCCGACCAACCCAAACTTTAAATAAGTCGGTTCTCGGGTCAATTTTCCAAGCCAAAAGCCTGAATAACCCGAAACCCAAAAACAAAACCCGATGAACATTCCCAGATGTTCTACTTTTTGTTGAAGACCTTTAAATTTGGTAGAAGTGTTAACTTTCTTTATATTAGGATATTATGTTAGAAACTCATGTATTACAGTGTATTACATTGATTGAAAAAATAAAATATTAAATAATTAATAATAAAAATTTTATAGAAATAATATTTTAAGATAAGATACGATTAAAACTATATAAAAGACATATAATACATACATACGGGTAAAATAGGATAAACGAGATACACAATATTAACCTCACAACAACAGTATGAAATACGTAACCAATTACATTCTTTTTTTTTTTTTGAAAGAACACTTTTATTCATAGAACAAAACAAAGCACCAGTCTTACAAAAGAAGGGTCAAGCACCAACAACCAGAGAACCCAAACGGCTTCACATCTTGGATGATATCCCTTACCTTTATCTTCTTATCCGTTAAGATTTTCGTTTTTAGCTTTCCATGTTCTCCAACTAACTATGATAACACTGCCTTACAATGCTTCCTTCTCCTTAGCTCCCAAGCACTGACACTTTGCCATATGACCACCGCCAATGCACATCCTGAAAAATATATATGTTGTTTCAATATATGAATCAAAACACAGATTTGAGAATTCACTTGAATATTCTACTACCCAATGCCTCGAATGTCAATATCATACTCAATAACAATTAGTTATTTATTTAACAGATATAGATTCAACTGAAATAATTTAAATTTTAATTACTATTCATTTTTTACCACAAACTTTAAAAATGCAATCAATTTAGGTTTCATTGAGAATGATGTAGGGAAATGTTCATCTACATAGTCTCCTAAAGTAGAAAGTCGTAGGACGGATATCAAACATACTCTATACTTCGATTGAAATCTTTCTAGCGGCATTGAAAAACGTGTCGTCCAACTTTATGATCTTAGATTTTACGTTTTTGCTATTGATTTTTTACCTTATACATTTTAGATTTTTTAGGGCATTGTTCTCTTTTATTTGATATTGTGTCTTTTTTTTTCTTTGAGTTATTGTATTTTTTTTTATTGATATTATGTTATATTTTGCTATTTACTGTGTTTTTATACCGTCTAGATTTAAAATATGGATAGCTTTATCATTCTTGAAATTCAAATGAATTCAATATGTGAACCAATATAAATATTGGGGTTGGTTAACGTACAATTTGCCTTAACGTGCGATACCTATGCGATATAGTTACAACATGCGGATTGTTGTTCACAACATGCAGTTTTTTTACAACATGCGTTTTTTTTACAACATGCGGATTTTTTTTCAACATGGGGTTTTTTTTTTCAACATGCAGACTTTGGTATTTTATAACATGGAGGGTTTTCGTTATGGAGGTTATAACATGCGAATTCACATCTATACACTGTATGGTAAGACACATTTTACATTTTCACTAGAAATATTAAATTGTTTTGAATTTCCGCATGTGGAGAAATACTAGTTTAAATCATTTAGGCACAGACTGTTCGGAGAAAAAAAAAGTCAATTAGGTACGGACTCACCGACAAGCATTATTGATTTGCATTGGCCATTTTATTATATCCAAAACTAAAAGTACATTTAATAAGACTTAAACCTTTAATTCAGACTACGAAATTTCTATATACGAAGATATAAAAATCAAACCTGAAAAAAATTGAAACCCAAAAGATTATAAGATAAGGTCATGAATATAAAAATATAACCATCTAGCCCACTTTAAGGTACAAAAACTTAATCTACTCATAATCCAAAAAAAACAAATTTCCTTAATGATTTCTACCATTCTTAAGTAATGGACATTGTGATTGCTAAAGTGTTTGTCGTTTCTTGCCTTCCAAATCTCCCACATAGACACCATAATCATCACCTGAATCACCTTCTTCCAATCCAACGATCCACTATGGTCCGCTGCCAAACCGAAGAGCTGTTCCACAGAAAAAATCGCTAGCAGATAATGGTAGTTTAAGCCAAACAAAGATCGTCCACCAAACCGATTTCGCAACGTAGCAATCCCTCAAAATGTGATGCACTGATTCTTCCCTTGAACCACAACGAACACACAAATTATCTTCCAAATAGACGCCCCTCGCTACGAGATTATCTTTAGAAGGAATGCAATTCAAAAAAGCCCTCCAACAAAACAGATTGACTCTTTGGGGTATCCAAATGTTCCAAAATTTCCAAGGAATAAAATAATCCGTTTTAGCTGCTTCGTGGATCCTCAGCCCAGCTACCGTTCAATCAGAATGGGCCGCCCCATTCCAAGCCCACCTGTCTTAAACCTTTAATACAAATTATAATTGTTATGATAATATTTAAATTACTTTCCAAGCCCACCTGTCCGAAGCCCACCTGTCTTAAACCGTTAAATCAGAATGGGCCAATGAACTCTAGCTTAAGTGGTAGGAGGACTTAAGTTCTTTCGTGAAGACTCAAGTTCGATTCCCATTTGGTGCAAAAAAAGAGTGAGACACTAGTGGGCAATGACAGGAGACCCAGAGAAAAATGGGTTCTATCCTTAAGCCAAAAGGGTTTTACCAGTAATTTCACCGCGAGCGGGTGAGTTACCGGGTTTTCCCCGGAAGCAGTGATAGACGACTTGGGTTACTCTCGGAGTACTCCTTTGTCCAGTGGATACCCGGGAGTATTCGACAAAAAAAGTATATAGAAAATTAAAAAAGTATATAGAAAATTACATATTTGGATTTTTATGATTAATTGCACTAGTCATCCTTTACATTTAGGGTTTATTGATGTAACACCTGGACTCTCACACTAATCAATATTTGTCCGTTTTGTCAATCATGAGCTCACGAATTTGTTCTTTTATTTCAAGGTGGAAACTTCCTAATATGGAGTTCTCCTCTCATTAACAACCATTGCGCCCAAGACGCTTTGGGAATATTTGGACGAGACATTCCTTTGGCATAGTATCCCTCGTATGAACGTAGCATAACATAAAAGTTAATCAACAAATTACCATTACCTCTTATCAAACTAATTTGAAGATGTGACATTTGTCATCTGATCAAAGTAAAGCCAACCAAATCCAATCATAATTACCTCTGATCTAACTAATTTGAACGTACAAGCATACGAGTAAGTAACTAAGTACTTAACCACATAAATCATGACACATTAACATTTCTGCATATATATAATGACTTGATCATCAAACATTAAAGTTAATCAATGGAAACCTGTTTAACCAACATATTACATTAATATTTCCTCATTTACATATATAACGAATTGATCATCAAAGTTGATGAACTAAAAAGTTGTTTAAAGGTATATAACTAATTGATCAACTAAGATCTGCAAGAAAACTAGATAACCCAAACACCCAGATTATGAAAAAACCTAATCAACTAACAAACATGATAAGAAAAAAAACATAGTTATCAAACCAACTCGATCCTGTCTTCTTCCCTGCCTCCTCATTCAAACCGAAAATTAAAGGTTAGGTTGTTCTAGAACCTCAAACTTCCCTGCCTCCTCATTCAAACCGAAAATTAAAGGTTAGGTTGTTCTAGAACCTCAAAACCACCCTCAAGTGTAGCGGAAGTGGCTCAGGGTACTAGTGACCCTAATCCGGGCTACAAATGTTCAAGTCAGTTGTATCAAGTTCAATGTTCAAGATAACTGCACTAATCAATGAGTAGTAATCAAGAACACTCATTACCTGCTAGACTTTTGTGAATCTGTGGTTGCTTGTAGCTAAAAAGACATCGTCAGGTTGTCGAAAGTGGTGGTGTGTAGGAGTGGAATGAGGTGCCGGAGGAGTTGTGGGCAGGGGCGGACCTACCTTATTGGTAGGGGTCGCCTTCGCTACCCCTTGGCGCTCCGACTGTAGTAAATTTTTGAAAAATTTGACATTTTTTTGATTTCGTTACCCCTTACTATAAATGTTACCTCTACGAAGATTTTTCTGGATCCGCCACTGGTTGTGGGAGTGTCGATCGATGGTTGGTCAGTGGAACGGGGTGCCAGAGGAGTTGTTAGAGTCGATCGGTGGTTGGTCGATGGTGTAGTCATCGAAGGAGTAATGGGAGTTGTGGGAGTGTCGATCGGTGGTAGGTCTGTAGTGTAGTGCGTCAGAGGAGTAGTGGGAGGCTAGTCGGTGGTGTAGTCGGAGGTCGACTAGTGGGATCGCGTCGAAGGAGTTATTAGACATATAATTAAACTTAATTATGCTATTATGTGTGTATTAGTTTATAACTTATATGATTCCGATAGATATGATAACTTATGATGATGATGATGATAAGCGGGTATATTTAAATGCTTTAAGCAGTTACTCCCGCCAAAAATGGAACCGCCAAACATCACTCATATATATATATGTAATGTCCGACAAACTGTTCTGGCACCAAGACAATTTTTCGTTATTCAGAATTGTCCATTTCCATAATTTTCGTTTTCTCCGTTGTTCATCAATCTTGCATAACTGTTCTATATTCATAATGAATACCGATTCATGTTCGTCGTTTAACTCCGCTGCAAACGTGTCTGAGTCTCAAAATAGTGGTATCAGAGCCACATTCTCAAGGAAGGAAGAAATTCAACCAACATTAACGACAATGCCCTGTCAACATTGTCTCGACGAGAAATATGAAAAAGAAAGGAGACTTCCCCGTGTAAGGCTATGCTATTATTGCCATCAGCCCGGCCATCAGATATATTCGTGCAAATCGAAAGAAAATGACGAAGCCACTCAATTGATCAATCAAGCGGTCAATGACGGAATTCAGGGTCAAGAGAGTGAAGCAGTCTGTCGTGATGAGATGATTGTTACTGGAACAGAGGGTGGCCAGTGGGGCGATATATGGTACGCAAGTTCTACATTTCCTCATCACTATGCCGGAAATTTGAATGTGTTTAAGCGTATCAAACATTTGGTTGGGGTGGAAACCAAATCAGAGGAAAGTAATTTCTTGTTCATTTGGGGTATAGGGGCAGTGGAAATCAAATCAAGTAATGAAATGTTAAGAATACAAAGCGTATTCTATACGCCGGAATTAGACCGGAATGTGTTGAGTATGAATCAACTAACCTTTCAAGGGTATACGGTTCATAAAACCGGTGACACTTGTAAGATTTTTTCGATGTTTTCTGCACCGGTTATGAACACGGTAGATGATACGAATGGTCTGACCAAAGAGGAGGAACTAGGATTAAAAGAGAAAAAGAGCGTGTTGGAATTAAATGATGTGAATGAAAAATACAAAGAAAATTACCTTGATTCTTATTTTCAGGATCTGAATATATCCTCTCAAGAACCTGATTGGAGTCTGATGATCATACGTGCAATGGAATTTCACGATTTCACCGACTGTAAGTCATTACTGGAGATGATGGAAGATAGCAAATTTGTGTTTAAGTATAAACACGAATTGGAGGGAAAATTCAAAGAAATGTTGTCATGGTTTATTACCGTCAAACTGGGAATTTCCACAAGGCTTATTCCTCCCTACGCGGCTGGTATTCGTACAACACTGAATTGATGTGTGTATTTTCGTATATTTCATTACAAAGAAAGGTATTGAATTTATACACAAACCGTAATCTAAATATAGAAGACAGCTTGGTTTACGGCTGGATTTACAGCTGATTACCAGCTGTCTTCGATCCTGCTAATCTTAACAGCTGACTTTGACCCTGCTATTCTTGGGAGATGATGCTTGACTGATCCCGTAATCTTTTATTTTCAACACTCCCCCTCAAGTTGAATAGTTGGATTTCCAAAATTCAACTTGCCCAAACAATCGCTGAAAATTTTCCCGTTAACTGCTTTTGTTAGAATGTCAGTAAGCTGATCCTTTGATCGAACGAATGGTAGTTCAATCGTACCATATTCCAATTTTTCTTTGATGAAGTTCCTATCAACTTCCACGTGTTTAGTTCGATCATGTTGTACTGGGTTTTCTGAAATCTGAATTGCAGCTTTATTATCACACATAATCTTACTTGTTTCTTTTGACGGAAAACCAATCTCAGCTAAGAGTCTCCGCATCCACATGGCTTCTGTTAAACCTCGAGCTATACCTCTAAATTCAGCTTCTGCACTTGAAAGAGCAACCACCTTTTGTTTTTTACTTCTCCAAGTAACAAGATTCCCTCCAACTAAAGTGAAGTAGCCTGTTGTTGATCTCCGACTTCCCTTATCTCCTGCCCAGTCTGCATCGGTATAGATTTGAACATTTAGGTGTCCATGTGATTGAAACAGGACTCCATGACCCACTGTTCCTTTGAGATATCTAATAATTCTCCAAACTGCTTCCATAAGTGACTGTTGAGGTTGGTGCATGAACTGACTTACTACCCCTACAGCATAGGCGATGTCTGGACGAGTATGTGAGAGATATATTAGTTTTCCCACCAGCCGTTGGTATCTTTCTTTATTTGCTAATTTTGCTCCTTCTTCCATGTAAAGCTTTTGGTTTACACTCATAGGAGTATCTGCTGGTTTGCAATCGATCATTCCAATTTCTGCCAACAGGTCTAAGACATACTTCTTTTGATTAATGAAAATTCCTTGTTTTGACCTTAGTACTTCAATTCCGAGGAAATACTTAAGTCTGCCCAAATCTTTCATTTCAAATTCAGCAAACAAGTTTTCTTTGAGTTTTACCATTTCTTCTTTATCGTTCCCTGTAATGATCATATCATCTACATAGATAATTATGCAGGTTACGAATTTTCCTCTTTTTTTGAGAAACAAAGTATGATCGGCATTACTCTGTTTATATCCAAATTTTTTCATAGCTACCGTAAATCTGCCAAACCAAGCCCGGGGAGATTGCTTCAAACCATAAAGAGACTTCTTCAGACGGCAAACTTCTCCAGTTTTGAAATCTTTTGTGAATCCTGGAGGAGCATCCATAAATACCTCTTCATCTAGGTCCCCGTGTAAAAAGGCATTTTTTACATCAAACTGTTGAAGCGGCCACCCTTCATTTGCAGCTATCGAAAAAAGAACCCTAATTGTGTTCATTTTTGCAACTGGGGAGAATGTTTCAGCATAGTCAATCCCATGTGTCTGGGTATACCCTTTTGCTACCAGTCGGGCTTTATATCTTTCAATTGTACCATCTGGTTTATACTTAACCGTATAGACCCAACGACACCCCACGGATTTCTTTCCCAATGGGAGAGTACACTTTTCCCAGGTATTGTTCTTGATTAGGGCTTCCATTTCCGTTTTCATCGCTTCCTTCCAATGTTTAGACTTTAAGGCTTGATCCACGTTTGTAGGAGTTTCTTCGGAATAAACAGATGAGATAAACGCTTTGGCTTCCTTAGTGAAATTTCCATCGGCCACACTAGCTATAGGATAACTAGATCTTCTTGGTTCTTTTTCAGGAGAATACCGTTTCGGAGGAACCCCTCTGTTTGTTCTAGGGGGTAACACATATCTTGATGGTGGTTCTTCTTGTCTGGATTCATCTGCCTGCAAATTTTCAGTTTGTTCTGTGGCAGTTTCATGGTTAGAAGTATTGGTATCCTCGGAGTCATTAGAAACTTCAAAAATACCACCAGACTGAATAGGGTAAGTATTACTTACCTCGGACACCAGGTTAGGAGGAACATTAGGACCGTCAATGGCACTGAAATTGAAGTCTGGTGACTCTGTAGTAGGTGACTCTTTGGTTGGTACATAGGGAACATATTTTAACCAGCTTAGTGTGTCTAAACATTCCTTCTCCCCCTGACCACTGAGTTGGGAATTGTAGTAATACTCGGTTTCAAGAAAGTCATAGTTTATTGTGGTGAACATATGACGTGTTTTTGGATTATAACATCTGTATCCCTTTTGATTCATTCCATACCCAACAAAGACACATTTTTCAGCACAAGGATCAAGTTTGGTTCGATCTGATTTAGGTATGTGAACAAAGGAAGTACATCCAAAGATTCGTGGTTGAAGAGTGAGAACTGAGGGTAGTTTGAAGAATTTTGAAAGAGTGTGTAACGGAGTGTTAAGTTTTAGGATTTTTGTTGGGAGTCGGTTGAGAAGATAGGTAGCAGTAGCAAGGGCTTCAGGCCAAAAATATTTCGGAACCTGAGATTCAATTAGGAGAGCTCGTGTCATTTCTAGCAAAATGCGATTTTTCCTTTCGGCGACACCGTTTTGTTCTGGGGTGTTTGGGCATGTAGTTTGGTGGATTATTCCCTTGTCTTGGAAAAAGGATTTAAACGAGGTATTAACAAACTCACCGCCATTATCGGATCAGAATATTTGGATGTTTGTTTTAAATTGGGTTTGGATCATGGCGTAAAACATAGTGAACTTTTCAAATACTTCGGATTTGTTTTTCAAAAAATAAACCCAGGTCATTCGGGTACAATCATCAACGAACATCACAAAGTAACGAAGGTTTTGCCCCCCAAGAACTGGGGCAGGACCCCATACGTCAGAATGGATTAATGAGAATGGCAAAGCAGCCTTAGTATTATTGGGTTTAAAAGTTTTTCTATGGCTTTTTGCTAAAACGCATGTTTCACAATGTGACATAGAATTAACTGGAAATAGTTTTGGAAATAAAATATGTAAATAACTTGTAGAAGGATGACCTAATCTTCGGTGCCACAGCCAAGCTTCTCGTTCCGATGTCCCATGAGTCAGCATCACAACACCACTTTGAGTCACCTCATCTACATAGTACAACCCTTGACTTTCAGTGCCACGCCCAATGATCACTCCCGTCCTGATATCCTGTAAAATACAAAACGTAGGGTACATTAGGACAATTCAGTTGAGTTCCTTTGTGACATGGCTGATGGAAAGCAGCTTATGTGATAACGAGGGAACATAAAGACAATTAGAGATTTTTATTGTGGGTGAAATCTCAATAGTCCCTCCCGATTTTACATCCATTATTCCTCCGTTTGCTGTTTGAATATGTGTTTTTTTTTGGGTTGGTTGTTGAAATAATATCCGATAGCTCATAAGTCATCGTATCGGTCGCGCCGCAATAAAAAATCCATAGTTTTTGTTTTTGATGTTCGTGGGCCATATTGACATTTCCCTTATTTTCAGGGACTATATGTGCAACATTTGCCTCTTTATCAATCGTGTATAACCGAGGGTTTGAGGGTTGCGCCCCAAACCCTTTACCTGTTGCAGTGTCTTCTTCTTCATCTGCTTTGGCCATTCCGCCGAACCCTGATCTGCTCCGGCTTTCATCTCTGGTGACATCTCGGCTGCCGGTGCTAGATGACTTCCCCTTTTCCGTAGTCTTTGTGCCTCTCTTCTGACCATCGGACCACCATTCGGGATACCCAACGAGTTTGAAACATTGTTCCCGGGTATGTTTCGTCATACCGCAATGATCACACTTGAGGTGAGTTTTGTCGTCTTTGTTACTTGTTCCGATTCTTTTTCCATCGGCCCATCGGTATCCCTTTGATGCAAGCCCTAATCCGTCAATTTCAGAGGCCATTAGACCCACTGTGATACCCTGTGTGTCATTGAGAGGTGTTCCCAGAATGTTCTGGTGAGCGGCCTCCTTGCGGACAGTGGCGTATGCAGTTTCTACGGTTGGAAGGGGTTCTAACCGGAGTATTTCCCTCTTTATAGGGTCATATTTCCGGTTAAGGGCGTTTAGAAACTGAAACAGTTTCTGTTCCGTCCTGATTTTGTGATATGCTTGGATATCGGTTGGGCAGGTCATAGGGTTTGGGTCAATCCGATCAATTTCTCCCCATACTCCTTGGAGTATAATCCACAATTCTTCTAGGGAGAGATTGTTCTGTTTGATTTCGTTCGCCTTGACATGTAGGTTGAAGGTTTGGAGCTTGTCATGCCCACTGCTATATGTTATAGCCAGGGCATCCCACAGCGATTTTGCTGTCGGGAATTCGGTTAGATTGCTGGCGAGGGTTGGTTCGATGTTTTGTATGAGCCATGAGAAGACGACTAGGTCGTCTTGTTCCCATTGCTCATATTCCTCGCTGGTTTGGTTCGGTGGGTTGGTTGATAAATGGTTTAGAAAGGCTTTTGATTTACCGCCTATGCTACCCTCATCATCCGGGTCCATAAAGCATAATTCTGGCTGTTGAGCTTGAGGTTTATTTGAAGGTTATCGGACAGTTTTGGGTTTCGGTTTTGTGGGTTGAGGCCATTCTTGAGCAGATTGGCGATTTGAATTGATAGTTCTTCTCCCAAGTTACCGGCTTCGGCCATGGCAGCTTGGTTGAGAGGATGATTTGGTTTGGGTGAGCAAGGTAAATGATGAACAGGTCAAGAACGACACTGCTCTGATACCATGTTAAAAGTTGATTCGTACAACACTGAATTGATGTGTGTATTTTCGTATATTTCATTACAAAGAAATGTATTGAATTTATACACAAAACCGTAATCTAAATATAGAAGACAGCTTGGTTTACGGCTGGATTTACAGCTGATTACCAGCTGTCTTCGATCCTGCTAATCTTAACAGCTGACTTTGACCCTGCTATTCTTGGGAGATGATGCTTGACTGATCCCGTAATCTTTTATTTTCAACAGAAAGTGGATCTGCTGAGATTGTATACGGTGGTTGAACGTGATGGTGGCTACCGGAATGTCACCGATAATAACATATGGTCGGTGATTGCAAAAGACATGGGATACGAGTATCATGACAGCGAATTCATGAGAATCATCTATGCAATGTATCTCGATGTATTGGTGTATTATTACAGGTTCAAGAAGGTGCAAGGGAAGGCGATCGACAAAGAAATGATAAGGGAAAGTGAAAGCTCATCGGCCGGTTGTCATGAAAGAAGAATGAGTGCTGATGTTGTACAAGATGAAGCAGCCATGGAACATTATGCCTTATATGATGGGAATGACTGGGAAAGAGCCTTTAAGATGGAAAAGAAACGTCGGAGGTTTGATTTCAAGCAGGCGATAAAGGCCGTTGATGAAGCAAATCAAAGTGTGCTCATGTATACAACCAAGCACAATCAAGTTTAGGGGAAAGTATTAGACATATAATTAAACTTAATTATGCTATTATGTGTGTTAGTTTATAACTTATATGATTCCGATAGATATGATAACTTATGATGATAAGCGGGTATATTTAAACTGCTATAAGCAGTTACTCCCGCCAAAAATGGAACCGCCAAACATCACTCATATATATGTAATGTCCAGCAAATTGTTCCGGCACCAATACAATTTTTCATTATTCAGAATTGTCCATTTCCATAATTTTCGTTTTCTCTCTTGTTCATCATTCTTGCATAACTGTTCTCTATTTATAATGAATACCGATTCATGTTCCTCGTTTAACTCCGCTGCAAAGGTGTTTGAGTCTCAACAGGAGTAAAGGTGAAGGGTGCAAATAAATTTTAGGGGAAAAACGGTGGGTGAGAAAGAAGATAAGGTTTGGGTGTGAGTGTGAATTCACCCAAACACCCCAATGCCGTTAAATAATTAACAGAGAAAACGAACGTAGTTTGACTTAAGGGATTCAAATTGCAATAAAATGGTAAGGACAAGAAGTCAAATGTCTTTTTAACTAGAAACGCAAATTAAATATGACAAGATACCACATCGCTACAAATTATACCAAAATAAAACAAAATATGTGTAACAGTTCTTGTAATTTATGTAGAATATTTATTTCCTTTTTAAAGCAAATAGTTGCCATCATTAATGGTTTCCACGAAAGCTCCAGTTCATCTATTCTTCTTGTGAAATGTTTTATGGTTTAGTTCTACTTCTTTTACAAGGTCATATACTCCCTTTTGATACGTGAAATCTCACCAGTCTTCATTCTCTCCCAATCCCCTCTAAACAAGTTTGCCTTATATTACAATCAAAGGGCCCCACTTGCTCATAACTTTCAAACAAAATAATAATAATCAAATACATATTCAACTTGTTGATTTCTCCACAATCCAGTTCCAGATCTGATCCAATCCGATGAATTAACGCAATTCACTTCTGGGTTTTTCTCATCAAACATCGGATCGAAAAACCCATCAACCAATTGAGGTATCTTGAACCGAGAAGTACTCTACGGATCCCAACTTGTATGTTTACAACATGGGTGTGCAAGAAAATGGGAGTGGGGATCTGGGTCTTTCTAACGTTCCTCTTGGATCGAAAAACAAGTACAGAAGAATGGATTCTGAGCTGAATGATTACGGTGATGATGATTTGGAAGTTGTACCGTACAAGCAGACACAGCAGGAGAGGAGTTCAAGTACGAGGAAGTATGTGTTTGCGTGTGCTGTCTTTGCATCTCTCAACAATGTTCTTCTTGGTTATGGTACTTTGATCTTTTCTTACTGTATATTAGTTTGTAGAATTGTAGCCGACAGGCAAATGTACAACTGTTTTAACGATGTTACAACCATGTTTCTGGGCTGGGTTTAAGGTTTTGACTTTTGTTAATGTTATCCCTAATATAAATCGGTAAATGGGTATTTGTTTTGAATAAGAAGACATGACAAAATTTTGAATTTGGAACATGATCTTGATCGAAACTGCAAAGATTCATGTGGTTGAAGTGTTTAGTTGTCAATGTTTGGCGGCATTGGTCTTTTTAGGTTAAATGCCTAACTGTGCCCAATTTTCGGGAATGTTAAATGCGTTGGGATTCTTGTTAGGTACAACTGTACAAATGGTGTTGCATATTGTACATCACTATGCTTCCTATCCGTTTTGTGCTAATTGTGTAGGGATTCTTATTCCATCAATGTTGGGCATTTTGTGTTAATTGTGTTTGATAAAAAATAGATGTAAATTATTAGGGGGGACGTGCGAGCTGTTATCAACCTTCCACCACGCTTGGATGTGCGTGATACACCACCGCCACCTGATTCAATAACAGGTGAACTTCACAACGCGTGGACACTATCACGCGTGAAGATTTGTTGGGTTGTGAGGGAAATCGTTGAGTGTGGTGAGTGATGGACATATCCACTAAAATCCATCACTAGTGATGGAATAAAGCTCAATGACATGGCGGAACTTGATTGGATGTTGTACCTCTACCCCCTTAATTATGTAATATTTACTGGGGGAGTTGGGCGGAATGTGCTGCTTAATGCTGAGGGTGGCTCGACTGTATAAAAAACAAGTTGTCGCCTAGGGCTCTGCATTCAAAGGGTCAAATTTTTTGGTTATATACTAAAGTATACATCATTTTTTGATTATTTTGAATATTGTTTTTCAAGTTTTGGTCATAGCAACATATTAGAAAGTGTTGGGATAAAGAATTTTCATAGTTTGTCTTTGTGATTCTTTTTTTCTGTATTTCACATATATAATTTAGGGTTTAACTCTGTTTAATTTTCAGTTTTGACTAGAAGAGAGAAAAATTAGCATATTGGAATGGCTTTCTTTTTAATAAAATTCACACTAACTCTAGTAAGTGTGACTTAGTGCATGTTAGAAATATGTACAAAACATGTGTGTTATCGTATCAATTCATCATATTTTTCATGTGTTAGGAACTTGGGATCTTAAACAATAGGATTTATTTTATTTATTTATTTTTACTGCAAGGCCCTGATTTTAGAATTCGTTCTGAGCCTCAAAGAAAGGTTAGAGCCAGCCCTCGTGTTGCTTTCCTTATTATATTTGTACCTTGTAACTTTGTATATATTGTGTAGTGTCTTGCTATCCTTTTTTTAATGACATTGCTGCCGTTTAAAAAATATCAATGAATAGGCATTTGATTAAAGATTTGATTCAAATTTCAGATGTGGGTGTTATGAGTGGAGCAATCATATTCATCCAAGAAGATCTAAAGATCACCGAGTTTCAAGAAGAAATACTCGTCGGAATCTTGAGTGTAATCTCGCTATTGGGTAGTCTAGGGGGCGGCCGGGCCTCGGATGCCCTCGGTCGAAAATGGACCATGGGAATAGCTGCAATTGTGTTTCAACTTGGTGCACTGATAATGACATTAGCTCCCAGCTTCCAGGTTCTAATGATCGGCCGTCTTCTGGCCGGTGTTGGGATCGGCTTTGGTGTCATGATCGCTCCTGTCTATATCGCTGAGATCTCGCCCATGATATCTCGGGGATCCTTCACTTCCTTTCCCGAGATAT
This sequence comes from Scalesia atractyloides, assembly GCA_947069175.1. Classification (NCBI taxonomy): domain Eukaryota; kingdom Viridiplantae; phylum Streptophyta; class Magnoliopsida; order Asterales; family Asteraceae; genus Scalesia; species Scalesia atractyloides. Next base: position 78,899,357 of record CAMTDV010000028.1, read on the forward strand.
TTATAAATCTTGGCATTTTGTTGGGGTATGTGTCAAATTATGCGTTTTCGGGCTTTGATGCCCACATAAACTGGCGAATAATGCTCGCGGTCGGGATTCTTCCATCCGTGTTTATAGCATTTGCATTGTGCATTATCCCGGAATCTCCTAGATGGCTAGTGATGCAAAACAGAATCGATGAAGCAAGATCTGTGTTGCTGAAAACGATCGATGTTGAAGCTGAGGTCGAGGAGCGACTGTCCGAAATCCTCAAGGCTGCTGGAATAGGAAACGAAGCCGGAGAGACTCAGAAGAGAAAGCTGTTTGGAGGGAGTTACTGAGTCCATCTCCTTCACTAAGAAGAATGCTGATCACAGGATTTGGAATCCAGTGTTTCCAACAAATCACTGGAATCGATGCGACCGTATACTACAGTCCCGAAATTCTCCAGACCGCGGGAATTGAAGAGAAGTCAAGACTCTTGGCTGCAACAGTGGCAGTTGGGGTAACGAAAACCGCATTTATTTTGGTTGCTATTGTACTCATCGATAAAGTCGGGAGAAAACCGTTACTATAGTGAGCACAATCGGAATGACCATTTGTTTATGTGGGTTAGCCATCAGTCTTTCGCTTTTCAAAGGAACGACTCTCGGGATAGCATTGGCGATTCTGTCGATATGTGGGAATGTAGCCTTCTTTTCAATAGGAATCGGGCCGGTTTGTTGGGTTATCACATCGGAAATCTTCCCGTTACGCCTGCGGGCTCAAGCATCGGCATTGGGTGCAGTAGGGAACAGGGTATGCAGTGGAGTGGTGGCAATGTCATTCCTATCGGTTTCTCGAGCGATTAACAATGGCTGGGACCTTTTTCATTTTCATGGTGATCTCTGCGGTTTCGGTTGCTTTCGTTTACAAGCTGGTACCGGAGACGAAAGGGAAGTCGTTGGAGCAGATTGAGTTGTTGTTCCAAAAGGATCGGAACTGGCAAGAAGAGGAAGTTGAGATGTCTGATACTGTACAGTTGGTGCAGCAGAAAAACGAGTCGGTTGCGATTTGAGAAAGTAAACTGTTATTGCCATTTTTAGAAAGTTTTACATGTAGTAATGAATTATATACTATATGCATATATAGGAAGTTGTATATTGATGCTCATCTGTTTTTTTATTCGTGTTCCTATTGATGTCATAAAAGACTTGAGAAAGAGAATACGTCCATGTATAAGAAAATATTTTGTTTGGTTATTTCATCAATTTGTTATAAGGGTTGAAACTCACATTTTATGTCGTCAACTTCTTAATCAATAGGGCTGGACGACACTCACAATGTGGGAAAAATGTGTATACGATCGTATAAGGTTTATACATTTGAATATTCAAAGCGTATGCGAGCGTATACACCTTATATGACTCGTATACACTTTGAATATTCAAATGGTATACGATTGTATAAGGTGTATACGATCTTTAGAATTCAATTTTTTTTCCGACTACGAATTGGATGAAAGTGTATGTTAATAAATTTGATTACCTATACGGATTGTATATGAGAAGTACATTACCATATACGATACGTAAAATACGGATTGTATATGAGAAGTACATTACCATATACGATACATAAAATGATTGTAAGGACTGTATATGAGACGTATAATACTTGGACAAACCAAATATGAGACGTATAATACTTGGACGGACCGTATAGGAGAGGTATATTACCATATACGATACGTATATTACCCTCTACGATACGTATATTGCCCTATACGTATATTACCATATACGATACGTATATTGCCCTATACACGTATATTACCCTATACGACACGTGTAATAATTTTACGGACCGTATACGAGACATATAATACTTGTATAGACCGTATATAAGACATATAATACTTGTACAATAGTCGCATAATACTTACCGACTTGTGGTTGTTATTGTTTACATACGATATGGCAGAGTCATCTACCCTAGGGCACTAGAGCTCGGGCTGCCCGTGGGGGTGGGGCACTTTGAGGGCGAGGGCAGGGGTTTGGGGCATATGAGTTGGAGGTTTTAGCTGATTGGGTAAACGCGGGACCGTTTGTCTGCCTGATACCTTATGGCACATCTACTCACAAGTATTTAGGTAGATTTAGGGAGATGCCTTTTGATGCGCCTCGGACCATTAATATGACATTGTTTACTGAGATTGGATCTCTCGATCAGCTCTGGGAGTTCATGCTAGCTACCTCCCCGTGGGCCTTTTTATTTGAGTTGGGCTACACAAGTCCCACAAGGAGATCACCTTAAAGTTTCTAGCGACCTTTAGTTTTTCGGATACCCGGGGGAGCGGGTTAGTGCATTTCTTCACTATGATCGTCGTGTGTTTTACTCTTTGTGGGGAGCGTTACGAGTTGACGCTCCTGCAATTTGTAGTGGCGATGGGACTTTACACCCATAAGGAGTCCCGGTCGCAGGCGTTTTTGGACGCACTAGTCACCATGTCCAATGACGTGTTGTAACCCTGATGGCTCACTGTAGGCGTTAAGGAGTTTGGGGAGCCTGGTCAGCGGTCCCCGAAGGCGTGAGTCTGACGTCATTACGACTCGTGGCACGGATACTTACATCGGTGTATTGTGGTCTCGATTACGTGGAGGCGGGATAGCAGGGAATGGTTCACCCAAATGACCTATTCTTCTTGCACAATTTACTTACCAATGGGGGGACTTGGCATACAAGTTCATCGTATACTTCACCGAGTACGCGTTTCGAAGGGTTTCCAGCCACATTAACTGTTGGACCTTCGTCACCCACCTTGCGATGTATTACCACACCTGGAGTCTGGAGAGGGCTAGTACAATGTATGTTACACATCTAATTAATCCATTAGGTAGCGCGACAATAGTCTCGATGCAAATTGCTCATGAGGTCTTACCGGCCAAGGTCAGGGTGATTTGGTTATCAGATAGGGGTCACACGTAGTGGTACCCAGGGCAACTACTCCCGGATGATGTTGAGGGTGAGGGCGACGAGGTGGCAGGGGAGAAAGAGGGCAGGTGATGGTGTGGTTGACAAGGCACAGGCAGATGCTGATGCTCCACATGGTGATAGCCCGTACGAGCGATGAAGCGTGAGATATCGTGTGATGCCTCCGTATGGGATTGAGGAGAGATTGGCTCGGGTCGAGGCGGATGCGGCTGTTCTACGGGTCGACATATTTGCTATACAGAGCGACGTTAAGTAGATAAAAAGGTGATTATTGCAATGCATGCCGACACGGCCTTCCCTCCACGAGTAGGTGCACATTATTTTCGTTTTGTTGTTGCTTAGAAACATTGTATATATCATTGTAAATATTTATCTTATGTTTATTTTTATTTTGTTTGATCATTGTTATCGTAGTGTTTATCTTATGCATATCTTTGTTGTTGGTTTATTCTGATTTTTAAACATAATTAGCGACATATTAGAAACTCCTAACTAATCGTCTAAGGCAACTAAATTTGGTATCTTAACATAATCATAAATAACTAAATGTCTAAGATAACTTAAACGGCAGAACTCGTTTTCCATAATAAAGTCGGATATTATTCAACACCTATACATTTGTCGCTAATAAACTCGTATATCAATAAAAACTCCTTATATGTTTACAACTGGTATACATGTTTAAAAACCCAATAAAATATTAGACTTTTGTCATATAACATTATATTGATCATATATGAACGTATATGACCTGTATAATGTTATATGACTTGTATACAACGAGTCAAAAAAAAAAAAAAACATTCACATGCCTTTATTTCTATGCAACATTCATGTATATTGACCGTATAATCCTATACGAACTGTATACATTTAAGGGTGTGAAAATAAGAGTGAAATGATATGGGATTAGTGGGAGCCAATAAAATTGATGTGTTATTATTATTATTATTTATATTATATTATATTATATTATTATATTATATTAATTATTATATTATATATATATTATATTAATTGATTTGATGAATAGTAACTTAAAAATTAATCATTATATTTATATTTTTAATTTTTATAATGTATTTATTAAGTTATTTTATTTTTTAATTTAAAGATTTTAAGTTTTTTTTTTAATGATATTTTATTTGTTTCTTTTACATTTTAGTGGTATTTTTTTATTTTTTAGTGGTATTTATTTGTGTTCATCACGTATGATAATCAATTTGTCATAGCACTGGTACCGATATTCAATTAGTGTCACGAATAGAGTGTATAAATGAAAATTTTCAAAACCGAAAACCATAAAAATGAAGTAGGTACCGATAACGATGTTGTTTGGTACGATATAGTAGTGATACGAGCCAATTTATTGAAAAAAATAACGGTACTGAGTTTGATGTTTTTCGTTTGGTTTCGGTTCAGTTCATTAAGATAGCAACATGGATTCCGTTATCAAACAGGAAACCATAAAAATGATGCTGTTTGGTAAGGTATGGTAGCTAGATGGGTGTCACTTAATCGAAAGCGATAATAATAAAAATAGATACTGCCACAGATGTTGTTCAGCCGGTTTCGATTTGGTTTGGTACAATAAAGACAAAGTATCCGTTTTCAATAAAATTTATATTGTAATGTTGAAAAATATACATAAAACACAAACGAACTGAACTGATATCAACTAAAAACATCGGTACACGGAAAGCAAACAAATCGAACCGATATAAACTAAACAACATTGGTGTTGTTATTGAAAAACATTTGTTTTTCGATCGATGTAAGATTTTCTATTTCAATTACTCTATTTTATAGCAAGTGAGTGTATGTTAACAAACCGAACTGATATCGACTAATTTCCACCGCGAAGCTCGAGGAAATATCACTAGTTATTATTATTCTTTTAATAATTTTTTTTTGTCATGTACTTTCTTATTTGGAAATATATTAATTATTATATGACCAAACCCAAACCAAACAATGTATAATTGATTAGTAGACATTCCATGGGAAAGAATTTGGGTCACTACTGTTCCATTTAGATAACTAGTATTAAACATTTTTGCGTTGCGACAGAGGTGTAAAACCATGCTAAATAGTATCAGAGCCACACTATCGCGAGCAACAACCAACACCGAAGTTGCGGCGTGCTAATTTGAAGAAATTAGACCGAAACACAAAACATAGAAAATAATAACTAAGTCGATCTAGGACACACACGTTATGTTGAACTTGTCAAACGTGAAAAAAATAAACGATATAAAAACGTTGAACCAACACACAACTTGCGTCTTGTTAACTCGCAAATTTAGAAAGAAGCGTATAAACGAAATGTAAACGTTGAACCACACACGCACGTTACGCCGTGTTAACTCGCAAAATTTAGAACAAAGCGTAAACGAAAAAGTTGCGAAAATGAAAAGTATAGAGGACCAAAGTTGAAGGTAAAAACGTTGTGAGGTTAAATTACAAAGGTAAAAAGTTTTGGGTTAAAAGTAAAAAAAAACAAATAGTTTTGGTTTAAAGTAATTTATCAAATACTTTTGGGTTGAAAGTAAAAAAATCAATATTTTTTTTTGAAAAACTCTCTTAACATTAGATACAATACATATATAGATAAATAAATTGCTAAGTTATAGTATTTAAATAATGTGATTTAATGTGATTTAATGAAATACTTGCTATTTAAATGTTGTAATAATATGTTTTCAGTCAAATGTAAATGAAAAGGAAGGTTTATATATGCGCTTGACTAAAAGAGTGGGAGGAGGAAGCAAATATAAGAAGTTTGTATAAGAAATTCATTTGATCCACGTGCCATTTCACTTGATAATAGGCACAACACATGTTAGTACCAAATGCTTGAGGGCTTGTATAGTTGTACTGTAGTAAATGTTATTATATTATAAATAAACCTTGTTAGCCATTTAATGAGGTAGATTTATGTGTCCAAAGTTCAAATAAAAAAACTTGTGTTGATCAAAAGATAAGGAGATGAAAGTCGATTCGAGTTAAGAAGTTGTTTTTATTATACGTATAATAATAATGCGTTTAACACTTACGAGTGTTTTGATATAATGAGATAATTATCTATTGCCCATAAATGTACGTGTGAACGTGTCGCTCAACATCTCTAGTTTATTTTTCATTTCTAAAAGTCCTTTTAAAGTGTTACTTGTAAGCGGTGCAACCATATGAGCTATTTTGCAAGCATAAATAAGCTTATTATTTAAAATTGTTAAAAAATAACGAAATTATATATAAAAACTAAATATTTATAAATAATATAATTAAGTTAATAAATAATAAACTAGTAGAGCCCCATCCGAGTCCGAATTTCAAAACCTGCCTAGGAGTCAAGCTAGAACTTATAGAAACTAAGCTCGAATCTCAGCTAGTTTGTGCCATTAGTTACCATTAAACAAAAATCAAAGTTAATTCCAAAGTAGAGATCAAACCAAAGTCAACGAACATTTTTAATACCAGCTATGGCATGCCAAAGTAGTTTTTTTCTTTTTCCAAAAAGGGGTATAAATAATCTACTCAACACTTTAATTCGACCCCCCCTCCGGCTGTCCCTCAGCTGTTAAAATGGTTTTTTCGGTTCGATCAAAGTACGATGTCTTCTTGAGTTTTAGAGGTGAAGATACGCGCACGACTTTCGTTGATCATCTCTATGCAGCTCTGACCCGACATAGAATTAGAACTTACATAGATGATGTTTTAGACAAATCGAAAACCATCGAGGTTTGTTAGTGTGGTCTTCTCAAAAAGTTATGCTACATCATCATGGTCTCTGGATGAACTTCTACATATGATGGAGTGTAGCAAGAAAACAGGACAGCTTGTATGCCCGATATATTATTATGATTTTAATCCATCGAGTTTGCGTAACAAGGACCTGTTTTTGGGGAATTGTTCGCTAAATACCAGATGGATAAGGTGAGGGCATGGTCATCGGTTCTAGTTGAAGCAGCGAATTTGAATGGGATAGGTTTGACTGACTACAGGTAAGAAAGAGAGGCGGATGTTCATTTAGTTAACAAGAATTGTCATATTCATTTATGGATCGGGTTAATTCAGTAATAGACCCAAAAAGGGTATTGTCGGGTCGGGTGAATTCAAAAATAAACGCCAGTTGGAAGTTTTACCATAACATATCTCTCTAATTATTTCAGGATGATAATAGTCGATATCAAAAATATGATTTTCAATTTCAAAGTGAAATGTTTTTGTAGCCCTTTATCTGATAGTCTAAGTGCTAAGATGTTAGAAGTGATGAATTAGTGCTCAGTTAGTTCATATTTGAACCCGTGAAGTTCCAATTCCAAGCCCCCTATAAGGTTTGTTAAACTGGAAAAAAGCAAGAATTTGTATCCACTTATACCAATGAGTCAATGTCATATGTTGGTAACTTAGGAGCCAACGGTGGAGCTCTTCACTTAAGTTGCTACTTGCCTCTCCTTGCAGATATCAAGCAACACATATCAAAGAAATTGTAGAAACGGTTTTGAGCATATTGGGAATTAATGACTTATATGTCAATCGATATGCAATGGGAAAGAAGTATGACCCGCTTACTTGTGAATACTATGAGGAGAAACTCAATAAAATGGATCGTCATGTGCAGCAAGTGAAAGAATTGTTACAAGGTTAATATATTTAGCGGTTTGCCTTTATGACGTGTACAAACTAATAATCATAAAACCTGTTTTTGTAACTATTATTACTTTATATAATGGACAGCTCATAGTTACTAGACTGTTCTGAGTCTTGATCTAACTTTTTGTTGCATCACTTTTAGTGATAACTCCAAGGAAGCTTGCTGCAGGGGGGTTTTGGCCTCATCGATCTTTTCGATGTACCGATGATGTTTTCACATGCTATAAAAGCAATGGGACCTGTAAGGACTTTGCTGATCAACTCCACTGTGCCCTAAAGCAGCACAATATATATGCTTCCAGAAATGACCAAGCACTTTGGCTCAACTCAATTCAATCCGAGCACTTGAAGGTTATTGAAAAGTCACGTATTGCGGTTGTTTTACTCTCCAAAGACTTTGCTGCTTCTGTTTGGTGCTTGGATGAACTTGTGCAAATCATGAATTGCTGCGAGGGAATTGGACTAAGGGTAGTTCCAATCTTTTATGATGTGGACCCGTCTGATGTACGGTACCAAAAAGGACTTTTGGGGGAAGCATTCATGCAAAACAAGCCTGAAAAATTAGAAACATGGAGAAAAGCTCTTGTCAAAGTAGGTTGTTTGGCTGGATGGTACTTGAATGGCACTCCCAAGAGGTAGCTTACACTTTTGATCAGACTCAAGAATAGCCTAATACTCTAATTGCACATTCGGATTGGAATTGGACTATTGGTTTGGATGGAATTGGACCTAAACTGAATTATTATTTTAGTTTTTTGGATCGGATTTAGTGACTGCCTTATGCATAGGATAGTATTTTTTTATTATAATATATATGTATATGTATCTATAGACACACAATCACACACATAGATATACATTATTACATTTTTATCTTTCTTTTCTAATTAACCTATTTAGTTTTCTACTTCATGAATGTCTCAATTGGCAATGCTTCGTCTTGTTGACTGTTGCAGTTCCATTATGTATCTGCTGAAGATGTTATTGCCGGGTATCTATCGTCCAACAGCCAAACACGGTTTACATAGCATCCGGATATTGTCATAGTGAATTTAATTTTTATTAAACTAACTAGTTACCCTCTGAGATATTCAACTGATGTTCTTTTAGATTTGGTTTATCTTGGTTAAAAGAGAAGGAAACATCATCCTTGTGAACAAGATCCTGCTAACGTTGCCTTTTTTTGTTTCTTCTGATATGCAGTGATGAAGCTACTGTTATCGAAAGCATTGTTGATGTGATCTCAAGAAGATTGGGTCGGATGTCTTTAAGTGTTGACAATAACCTAATTGGAATAAAGGCACAGATGAAACGTGTGATGTCTATATTGAAACTCAGAGACCCATATAGCTCCTTGATTGGGATATGGGGTATGGGTGGTATTGGTAAGACAACCTTAGCAAGAGCGGTTTTTGACCGAGTATCAACCTGATTTGACAGTTCATGCTTTGTTGAAAACATCAGAGAAGTTTCAAAATCTCATGGTCTTAAAGATATACAAAGAGAAATGCTGTCGAGACTTTTAAAGGACGAAAACCTACATGTAAGAAGTAATTATGAAGTGGTTGATCCTATAAGACATCGGTTAGACCAGCGTAAAGTTCTCCTTGTCCTTGATGACGTAGATGACAATAGCCAACTAGAAACTTTAGTTGGTTCCGGTAAATGGTTTGGTGAGGGAAGTAGAATCATAATCACAACACGAGATGAAACTTTATTGGCGGCACATAACATCAAGCACACATATTATGTTAAACCATTGGATGATAATGAATCCTATCAGTTTCTTAGAAGGCATGCCTTTAAGAAGGATGATTCAACAGATGCATATGAAGACCTTTTCCCCGAGGTAGTTAGTTATGCTGCTGGTCTTCCTTTGGCTCATAAAGTTTTGAGTTCGCTATTATGTGGTAGAAGCAAGAAAGAGTGGACAAGTACCATGGCTAGGTTACAAGTATTTCCTGAAAAAGCTATTCACGATACACTTAAGATAAGTTATGATAGCTTAGATGCTGCCGCAAAGGAAATATTTCTGCATATTGCATGTTTCCTTAATGATATGGAGAAGGATTATGTAGTTAATATTGTCGATAGCTGTGGGTATCTTGGCGACACTGGGATAAGAGTATTGGAGCAGAAATCTCTCATCCGTATCTTGAAGAGGCAAATTAAGATGCATAAGTTAATACAACAATGGGTAGAGATTTCGTTCGCCAGTTGCATCCTGATGAGCCTGCACAACGTAGTCGACTATGGCATGCGGAGGAAGTTTATGACACATTGATGGACAGCAAGGTATGGATATTGTAGTTAACTAATAATTATCAAAAGCCTTATTGTTATAATATTCTTTTTCATTCCAGAGCATGAAGGAGGTTGATGCGATAGTTTTTGATGATATGCATGACTATGACTATGACTATGATGCTGTAGACATGACAAAAGCATTCAGGAGCATGAAGAAAAGACTACTTCAAATCCGTAGCCGTATCAAGATAAGGTTACTTGAAGGATCCAACTATCTTCCTGAAAACTTGCACTGGCTTACACTGGAAAATTGCCTTCTACCATCGTTACCGACAAGTTTTATAGGCAAGAAGCTTGTTGGGCTCGAGTTAATTGGTAGCTTCATATCCGAACCATGGAGTGGTATAGAGGTACTTCTGTTTCCAATCCAGGCTTTCTTTTAAAAACTAGATGCCAATATTCAGTATACTTACAACATTTTGGTTGTTTCTTAAACATAGTTTCTGTGGAATTTAAGTTTTCTTAACCTCAGTTACTCTAGGAAGCTAATCAAGACTCCTGACTTCACTGGGACTCCGAATCTGAAAGAACTTAAGCTTGAATATTGTATAAGGCTGATTGAGGTGCATGAATCGATTGGATATCTGTATGTGTTAAGGTTGTTAAGCTTCAGAAGCTGCCGAAAACTTGAAAACCTTCCACAATCTGTCTGGAAACTGAAATCCCTTACAAGTCTTGATATGAGTGGATGTTTGAACCTAAAATGCCCTTCCACGTTAATGGATTACCGGTTGCAGTTCCGCTCTGGTAGCCAAATGATAAAAGTACCTGGCTCAATTCAGATTCTGAGTAATCTCGTTGAACTTGATTTGAGTAGCTTGAAGAATTTGAACATACCGTCCTTGCTTAGCTTAAGATTTGGACTAAAGCTGGAGGGAAAGTTTGTTCTTCATGACTTGCTTGTGGGTATGGGGCCACACATCATTCTTTCCAAGGGTAAAACATCACAGGAGTTGGTTAAGGATGAAAAAGAAAATATTGCTCTGTTACCAGTGTAGGGCTTTAAAAATCTGTGACATGGGTTTTAACACGCGTTTCTCTTGTAAGATTTCCGCCAAGTGAACCTCCTATATGCTTGTAATAATTCATGCAAACCTTCTATTTGCCTGTAATATACTTCATGTAAACCTCTTATTTGCCTGTAATACTGTATGCAAATATCCTATCTGGCTGTAATAATCCATGCAAACCTATTATTGGTTGTAATAGTTCATGTAACATTGTATTTCTTGTAATAATTCTTATATTTGCCTGTAATTACTTCAGGCAAACCTTTTATTTTGCCTGTAATACTTCCAGGAGTGAATTTAATCCTGCAATCTGATACAAAGTCACGTTTCTCCACCAGAGGGGGCATCCCCTCTCACACATGGGATTATGGTGGTGATGGAATGAGAATTATTTCAACTCTAGTTTCATGAGCGAATTGGTTGGGGAAAAAAAGAAGTGCTATTTTTAACCCTTATCAAATAAAGGAATTCATATTCTTTTGCAAAATTTTGGAATGCTTACTAATTCTGGGAGTAATTCAAAAGTTTGACAAAAATATATGTTGTACTATTATCATACAAATAACTAATTTTTTTGTTTCCTGTGACACCCAGATAAACCAAAGAGTTGTATGCTAAAATAGGAAGAAGAATTGTAAACAGGAGTTTCTATGCTGGTAAGTTCATTGTATTACTATGTATTTTGTGTTACCTTGAAAACATATATTACACCTTTGCGTTGTAGATTACAATGTAAAGAAACATATATAGTCACAAGACACTGAAAAGCTATACCCTCCAAACTAGACGTAAGCATCAACGTGTATCTTGGACTTAAAGGATGGTAAAATGAGTATAGTGTAACACTTTGGTGAAGAGATCGACAATTTTTATGGTAGTAGAACATAGCTAACATAAAGATGGGCTAAAACCATGTTATAAATGAAGTGAAAGTCAATCTTAATATGTGTAGGTCACTTACGGAACACATGATTTGTGGTCAAGTATGTGACAATGACTTCATCACACCACAAGGTATGGGAGTTAGGAAGCTATATATGGAACTTAAGAAGAATTGAAGTATACACAACGGAACTTTAGAACAATATGTGCAAGGACACAATACTGTCTTGGTATGCAGCATTGGCATCATACCAAAATTTTCGAAGATGTGCATGGAAAAGTAGAGCTCAGACAATCTTGGATGAGATACGGTTTTTTTTACCCATCAACCCCATTTTGTTGGGGCATGTAGGAACAAGAAACCAGATAGGCAATGATTGACTCCAAGAGGAATTGACCCACTACCCCTCATGTGTATTCATAAGCATCATTGCACTATAGATTTATAATAATGTGTGAGGAAATATTTTCAATAAGGAATTTAAAATGTTGGAATGAGTCTATAGGTTGTAAAGAATAAGATAAAGGATACATTCATGTGAATTGGCTAATGAAGCATACTTTGTGTGCATGAGTATATTGCATTTAAAACCATATTTTTAATTGTAATTTCATGTGGAATTGAGTGACTTTGTGTGGTTTATTTGTGTAGGCTAACTAGGAAGGATGCATACAAACATGGAGAGTCAACCCAAACATGGAGGGGGTGAGCAATAGGATCAAATGAAGCAAACTCGGCGAAAAATACATATACAAAGTAAATACGATGGGTTAGCGTAATGCGTTTGTGCCCCTTCTTAGCATTATCTTACATTTCCTTCACCGTAAAAAGAGAACCCTAGCGTAAACAGTGACCAGCATAAATAAACCCCCTCATCGTATTATACCCGTCTAATGGTTTTATGGTGGTTTTGCATAGTTTTAGACGATTTTTTAAGGGGTTTCTCTGTGTTCTTTTCGCCATGCTTCACCATGGGAGGCTAGGAGACATCAAAGGATAAGGAGGCTTGGTGACAACGCATTCCAACACCAAAGGTTCTTCATTTGCTCGAAATCACAAAAGATCTTCATCAAGCATGAGTATGTGTGCCTAAAACCTTTGTGATCACAACCAAGGGCTAGGGTTTGTATGCCATTTAGTTCAAATTGAGATGTTTATCTTTGTTGGACATGGATTTATGGTATTTCTTAGAGATCTATTACAATTGCTAAGGTTTCATGTGTTATTTCTTATATTGGTTATATCTAAACATTGTTTGATAAGATCACTTTATGTATTTTGAATTAATCGGTGTGTGATTGAAGGTTATGTTAACATGTTTGTATTAGATGTGATCATTTTGTGATAATTTAATTACATCAGTGTTTAATCTTTGTAAGTTTAGCTACACAAGTATAGGTCTTTCAATATGCAATCAACATATGATTTAACGAGTTTATGTCCATATAATCGTTCATGATTGATCTTCAAAACTCAATTTACTAATGGAGCTTTCAAGCTCAATATACACTTGGTTGTGCTCAATGTTAATTTACTTGCATTTGTATCTCTTCGGTGTTAATTGTATGAATCACAACAATGAATCCAATTTTTGGTTTTTCATTATGTTTCACAATCAATCAATATATGTAACAGTAACCACAAGCAACTTGTGGATAAGATGCACTACTTACCCAAGCTATTAGGTTAATTGGGTTTTTTTGAATGACTTGACGATGGCCATCGGCTAACATCATGCCATGAATGAAATGAAGGTAGATTTCAATTTTTTTAGCTTGCTAATGGAACACATGATTTGTGGTCAAGTATGTGGCATCAACATCATCATACCACAAGGTAGGGGAGACAGTAAGTTATATATGGAACTCATGAAAAAGTAAAGTACTCTAACGGATCTCTCCAACTATATGTGCTAGGACACTATACTTTACCTATGTAGTATATGCATCGTACCAAACTTTCCGAGGAAGATATGCATGGAAAAGGAGACCTTGGGCAATCATGGAAAAGGTGCAGTTTTTCGCTCATTGACCCCATTTTGTTAGGGGTGTTTGGGAGAGGAAACCTGATAGGCAATGACTGACTCTGAGAGTATTCACCCATTAAACCTCACACGTGTTCACGGGCACCATTGTACTATAGATGTTTTATAATGCATGAAAAAAATATTTTAATAAGGGAGTTAAAATGATTTAGTTGTCATGGGAGAGTAAGGCTAGTGTGACTTAAGTGAAACTAGTAATTTACCCGCGGGTTTGTCATGTCTCCATATAAAGTGATGTAATTAAATGTTAGCATAGTTGACCTTACATTAGTATTAAGGAAAATTTACAACAAAAATTCTAAAACCTAATCTACGAAACTTAATGATAATAACAATTGATTGTATACCAAGTACAAAATTCACAATCATTTTTGTGAATGCACTATATACTTATGTTAAATCTAACGTTTAACATCCTTTTTGCCTCCATAATGCGCATAAAGCACGTCGATTGAGGCTTGTAGTTCAACCTGAGTTTTGCAGATGTTGGCAACCGTCTCCGTTAGTTCATTTAGTTTTTCAATTAGATGACGATCAGATCAACAATATCCTCTAAACAATTTCTCAAGTTGTTGATGTTACACCCTGACCCGCAGCGGAAATGGTAGTCGGGGCATGATTGGGTTTTCATCAAAGCTCATGACATTTACTATAAAGTTTCATATTTATTATTTCCAATTTAAAGGAGAAATTACAATAAACATACAAGCACAACATGTTCTAAACACAACATTCATGAACTCTTTTTCTTCTAAGGCAAATTTCTATGTGTTCTTTGCTTCAATATGTCCACCTGTATCATGTGTAAAAATAGGGTTTTAGGTCAACCAAAGTTTGTGAGTGAATCTTATTTAAATATTGGAAAGAATTAATTATATTGGTTATTTAAATAAAAATGTGCATAAACCAAATATGAGTATACGCGTATGTAAATCTAATCACAAACCACATAATATCAATCAATGTACACAAAAGCATGACAAATGATGAAAAATGAGATCAAGGCTCAATCAAACGGAGCCAATCTAATAAGGCACCTGATGCTCAACTCGTATCCCACGAGGAACTGAAGGGCCTTAAATGAATGATTGCACGCAACTGACAAAAATAAACACACAATACAACAAATAAAATTACATAACACGTTAGATCATATAATGGTAATAACACAAGTGTGAATAAACAAACTATGTAAACGACACATGATACACCCTAAAACATGAATAAAAAGGGGAATTTGTAAGGATTCACTCACAGTGAGTGCGTTTCCTTGATTTGACTACGAACGCGTACGAGTTTGGTATTTAACCACGAGAGAAAACTAGCCTCAATAATAACGTGATAACTAAATACATAAATAAATTTTTATTAAAAATTAATGTTTATAATTAATGCTTTTTTTATTAAGTTGATAGGTTATTCTTGTGAAATTAATACAAATTTCTAGGCTTTTAAAACCTTATTTTTAAGTATTTTTAATTAATTATTAGTGAAAATAAAAAGGATTTTAATTAAAAAATTACCCTTTTTCAGGGTTTGACTGGTCAACGGTCGGCCGGATTCGCGTGAGTATTGGCATCGTGTGAGGATCGAACTCGTGACCTCCCGTATACGTGTACGCAGCTCTACTAACTGAGCTACGTGTCTAACCCGGAATAATCTCAGTTTTTATTATATTTATATACTAATTAATTAAACCATTTTCTTTTGTTATTTGAAAAGGATTTTAAATGCTTAGAACCGGTTACACTAACAGGTTTCGAGCCCGAGACCTTCAGTTCCCGTGCACACAGCCCAACCAGTTGGGCTATGTGTCTGACCCGTATGAATCCTAACTTAAATTAATTTTATACACTTGTTCCAGGGTGATCTAAATGAATTAAAAAGATTTAGTTTTTATTACAGAAAATCGGTAATGTGTAGGAGTCGAACCAGGGACGTGTGTATTGTAATTGCACACAGTGTGTCTAACCCCGTTAAATACCCGTTTTTAATTATATTAATACACTATGAAAAACGTCATATTCTTCCTTTCAAAACCTAGAAATCGATTTCCAACTGTTAACCAAATTATGCCACTTCGGTTAACTGCGTTTGATTATTAACATAATAAACAACAAAACAAAGAAAGATTTAAGGTGGTTATACCGATTTGAAGAAAAATTCCGATCTCCGATTGAACTTCCGACGTGGTATGGACTTTCCGGCGGAACTTTTGAATTTGAGCAGGGTGTTTGATTTGAAATTGCGAGTTTGATTTGAAATTGCGAGTTTAAACATGTGAAAGATTGATTTATATATAGATCGTAGAGGAACAGTTTCGGTTTTGGATCTCTAATACCAATGATTGATTTCGGTTTCAATTTTGATTCCGAATTTTGAATTTGTAACTGAAAAACGAGATCGGTTGTGTATGATTGATTCAAAGAAAAACTTCAATCATGTTTGACTGAGTTTTCGACCGCTTTTGAATTTCTGGAAAAGATTTGCAGGTGACACGCGAGGTGATTTTAAATTTTATTCGATTCCAATCAGCCAGTGTGTGTGGTCCAGTGGTATTTTGAGTGTGTGAAATTGTGGGGGAACCTGGGCTCGAAACCCGGCTGTTCCTTTATATATATATATATATATATATTATTTTTATGATTTAACTATTTATTTATTCTTTTATTGATTATTATTTTAATTATGTGGTTTATTTATTAATTATAATAACCAAAATTTTAGTAATACTCAAAAATGCGTAACGAACTTTTACATAGTACTCGATTCTCAAACGGAGCGGGTTTTGGAACCCGTTTTACATGAATGTTACAGTATCCCCTACTTTTAGAAATTTCGTCCCGTTAAGTAGTAGATGTAACTGAAAAGGGATGTGGGTATTTTTCACGCATTGAGTATTCGCGTCCCCAAGTGAACTCAGGTTCTCGTTTTGACTTCCAACGCATTCTGACTAGAATCTGAATATCTCTTAGTAGGAAAAAAAAGTGAGGTGATGTTTGGATTTGATGATTACATAACTAGAGGAGTGTGAAATTTTGAATTTTGATTGAGGCTGTAACGTTCCTAGTAAGGGTTGAATACCCTGCTACAGGAATCGCTTTTTGATGCCTGAGATGAGAAGCGCTGATACACAGAGTTGATTGACTGGATATGATCTCATGCATAAGGGTTTTGAGAAAATCGATGTGTTGAAAAAAAATTAAGTTATATCACAAGACGAAAACTTCCACAATATTGATATTAAAACTTACACGGAACTTCTCATAACCTACTGACAATGCTTTTGACCCTTTGACAAGCATACTTATATATAGAAAGTACCAGCAGCGTATCCACCATATTCTTGTCAAATTTTCATTGACTTTGTCGGTAAGTTGTGATTAGTTCTATGTGACTCGTCCTATATTCTACAAAACAAAAACAAACATAACAGCCAAAGCTTGAGTCTCAAATCTGAAAGAATACATGACTGAATGACAATAGTACCTCTCTCGTGTGTTATGATGAAGGGGCCAGTCTATGAAAAAGTAAGACACGACCCAACTTCTTTGAATGATGAGACGAGGTGAGTCGTGATGTATGATGACATGAAATTTTAAATCAAGGAGTAGAGTCTTGTAGTAAAACAATGATATCAATTAGCATTTAAATTCTTGGATACATAAATTCCCAAATTGAAACAGGGATATACAAAGATTGAGATTTATAGAAAACATTAAAAACTAAACGGTTGGAGCTGAGTCTTGACTCTTGATGATGGAAGGCTAGTTAGGTTGCTCGTTTGCACCGTTATTGACTTCAACTGGATTGGCGTTGATGTTGTAAGCTCTTCCTCTCGCTAGTGGAGATACTGGGTTTGCTTGATTTGCTTGGTTAATGGGGTTCGTTTGAGCTTGAGCGTTAATTATGTTAACCAATCTAGGGCACGTGTTTCTAAAATTGGTAGGGTCACCACAATTAAAGCAAGCTCGAACATATGGAACCATGGGATATTGGGGTTGTTGATAGGGTTGGATCATGTTTTAGGTAGGGGGTGTAGCTTGGTTTTGAGGAGTGCGACAAGTTATACTTAGATGACCATAATGCCCACAATTAGCACACAATCGATAGGGTATGGTGGGTTGGTGGTGATTTAGCAGGTGTCGCATTGAGGGTGAGAGCCAATGTAAGGTTTCTTATTCGGGTAAGCAGAGTTGGGTGCTACTTGAGTGATTGGGATAGCTTGGAGGGGTACGGCTTGTGGAGCTGGTTGACTGCTTTGAGTAACAGCGAAATTTTGTCCGTCTCGCTTTCTCTTGGTAGTGAGTTGGGAAGAGGATTCAGTTTGGGTTGGTTTTGAGGTTTCGGTTAGTGTTTCATCTTTCTTCTTCTCATCCTTGAAATCTCCATTCCTAATGTTGTTTTCGGTGAGCTCTGTAGCTAGCTCCATTGGTGCTTCCAAGGTTGCAGGTTTAGTACTCATCGCAGGGTCCTGAATCTTTGAAGGAAGACCCCGAATCTAGTGCTCGATCAAACAGTAGAGAGGGGTGAAACAATTGGGAACCATTTGATTCAACTTGAGGAACCTCTTGTTATAGGTTATGTGGTCACCCTCTTTTTGCTTCAAGGAATAGAATTCATCCTCTCGTTTCTTAATTTCGCTTCTTGGACAAAAACTTCTAGTCATAAGCTCTCTCAATTCTTCCCAAGTTAGGGCTACAGTGGCTTCGGCGCCTCGTCTGCCCTTCTCAGCATTCCACCACGTGAGGGCTATTCCATACAAGCGTCCAGTAGCATAACGCCCTTTGCGATCGTTGGGATAATCACAGTTGAGCAAAGTACTCTCCATCTCTTCGAACCAACAAAGGAGAGCAGTGACCCCTTCAGTTCATTCGTACTTGGGAGGGTCCCATGAGTTGAAGTGCTTGTAAGTGCACCTGGTAGTATTTGGGAGAGGGTTGGCAGCGTTTTGACCGTCTTGGTTGATTGGGTTGATGGGATTAGCGGCAAGGGCTTGTTGGACTTGAACTGCGATATTGGGAATTACAGCGGCCATTTGTTGAGCTATTCGGGCAGTCATGCGCTCACGGGATTTTCCTGATCTCCTACCTCTACGAGAGTGACTAGAAGACATCTACAAGGAATACATATCGAGAGTATGAGTTTGACATATAGGTGTCATGTGTCGTATAAAATGAACATCCACAAAACAAATGAAGAAAAATAAACTTGCTACATCCATAGGATGTCTTGGACTTTGCTCATGTTTGGGCCCCCCATATGTCCCCATACTTGGCCTTGGTAGTCATGTGGGCCCCCATGACTACTGGGCTCTGGTAGGGTTCACATTGGTGTTGGCCTGTTAACACTCGCGCTACCCGAATGAAAATCGTAAAACATGATTGCAAGGTATAAAGTCGGAGGGTGTCCAGGTGTAGACACAATGACAACTCAAAGTGGAGTTAGTGCGGACGACTTTGGTGTGGCATGCTTTGGCCTAATAGGTCCTTTGTACACTCATTGTTAGTCCCCAGGTAGGCAAACTAGTCCGTTATATGGGATTTATACGAATGCCAACCTAGACAGAACGTTTCGACTACCGGTACTTGTACCCTTCCAGTTACTACATACCCTCGTAGAATTTACTTTGATGAGATTGAAAAATGAAAACACCACAAAATCTTGAATACAGAAAATATGAGAATGATTTAAATATGTGAGAATTGAAATGTGCGTGATGAATGTATATGTAAGCATGTTATGTTTGATAATATGTATAACTCATTAAGTATCACACAAAATGATAGTAGAAGTGCTTGCATGCATTTGTGTGTGAAATAAATATGAAACAAATAAACATCATGAGTTTGCATGTAACCAAATAACATATAAGCAATTAAAATCTAATCGACTATAGTATAGGCTCTAAGGTTCTAATAACCTATCCTATATCCCTATAGTCAAAAGCTCTGATACCAATCTGTCACATCCTGACCCACAGGGGAAATCGTAGTCGGGGCATGATTGAGTTTTCATCAAAGCTCATGACATTTACTATAAAGTTTCATATTTATTATTTCCAATTTAAAGGAGAAATTACAATAAACATACACGCACAACATGTTTAAAACACAACATTCATGAACTCTTTTTCCTCTAAGACAAATTTATATGTGTTCCTTGCTTCAACCTGTCCACCTGTATCATGTGTAAAAATAGGGTTTTGGGTCAACAAGAGTTGGCGAGTGAATCTTATTTAAACATTGGAAAGAATTAATTATATTGGTTATCTAAATAAAAATGTGCATAAACCAAATATGAGTATACGCGTATGTAAATCTAATCACAAACCACATAATATCAATCAATGTACACACAAGCATGACAAATGATGAAAAATGAGATCAAGGCTCAATCAAACGGAGCCGATCTAATGAGGCACCTGATGCTCAACTCGTATCCCACGAGGAACTGACGGGCCTTAAATGAATGATTGCACGCAACTGACAAAAATGTAAACACACAATACAAAAAAAAACATTACATAACACGTTAGATCATATAATGGTAAGAGCACAAGTGTTTGAATAAACAAAATATGCAAACGACACATGATACACCCCAAAAGATGAATAAAAAGGGAATTTGTAAGGATTCACTCACAGTGGGTGCGTTTCCTTGATTTGACTACGAACGCGTACGAGTTTGGGATTTAACCACGAGAGAAAACTAGCCTCAATAAAACGTAATAACTAAATACATAAATAAATTTTTATTAAAAATTAATGTTTATAATTAATGCTTTTTTATTAAGTTGATAGGTTTATTCTTGTGAAATTAATGCAAATTTCTAGGCTTTTAAAACCTTTTTTAAGTATTTTTAATTAATTTTAGTGAAAATAAAAATGATTTTAATGAAAAAAAATTACCCTTTTTAGGGTTTGACTAGTCAACGGCCGGTCGGATTCGCGTGAGTATTGGCATCGTGTGAGGATCGAACTCGTGACCTCCCGTATACGTGCACGCAGCTGTACCAACTGAGCTACGTGTCTAACCTGGAATAATCTCTATTTTATTATATTTATATACTAATTAATTAAACCATTTTCTGTTGTTATTTAAAAAGGATTTTAAATGCTTAGAACCGTTTACACTAACAGGTTTCGAGCTTCCCATGCACACTGCCCAACCAGTTGGGCTGTGTGTCTGACCCGTATGAATCCTAACTTAAATTAATTTTATACATGTTATATCCCACATCGGTTGTGAAGGGGAATGTCACACCCCGACCCGCAGCGGAAAAGGTGATCGGGGCATGATTGGGTTATCATCAAAGCTCATGATATTTATTAAGCGTTTCATATTCATTAATACAAATTAAATGGAATTTTACAATAAATGTTACAACATGATCTAACTAACAATCTAAACTTCTTTGTTCTCTTCTAAGGCATATCCTATGTTTTCCTTGCTTCAACCTGTTCACCTGTATCATGTGTAAAAGGTTTTTGGATCAACATAATGTTGGCGAGTGAATCCTATGGAAAACATTTGAACAAATTTATTTGAATTGATTATGAAATATGTGCACAACCAAACATGAGTAAAATTAGGTGTATCTTAATCAACAATCATAAGATATTAAATGAAACACTCATGAACAATAATGGAACAATTAGAGGCACGCGATGCTCAACTCGTCTCTCACGAGGAACTGAGGGGCCTGATGAATGAATTGCATAAACATGATAATATGAATGACACAACTACAAACAATATAAACTCAATGATACACACATGAACAATAATGAATTTGATGTGAAGCACGCGATGTTCTACTCGTCTCCCACGAGGAACTGATGGGCTTAATGTATGAGTTTCATATAATTTGATAAAAGGAAATAAGTAAATCACAACAATAAAAACAATCTAAGTTTAGGTCATGATGTGGTATGGCACAAGTTTAAATAAATAAATTAATTATTTTCATAATACATGACACACCCCAAAACGTGTAATTTAAAAGGGGAGTTGTAAGATTCACTCACAGTGGGTGCGTTCGGTTGATGACGTTGAATGCACGCGAAGTGGTTTTAACCACGAGTGAGATTTAACCTAGATAAATCGCATTATGGTTTGGTAAGTAAACGGATTTTATTAATCTATTTTAGTAGGATTGTTGGGTGTATTTTTGTGAGTTTGAGGCTATTTTCTAACCTTAAAAATGTTATTTTTAAGTATTTATAATTGATTTTTAACTAAAATAATTAAATAAAAATAATAAAAAAATTTATTTTTTTTCTGATCGTTGACCGGCCCGTTGACCGTTGACCTGACCGTTGACCGGTTCAATTCGGAATACAAGTGCGCTGAGTGAGGCTCGAACCCGAGACCTCCCGTACGCGTGCACGCAGCTCTACCAACTGAGGTACGTGTCTAACCCGTTATATATCTGATTTTAATTATATATATATATTAATTAGATTAAACCGAAATTCATTTTATTTTTAAAAACATTTTAAATCAATTCGGCGGTGCGCTCCACAGGTCTCGAACCCGGGACCTGTGGTTTAATCTAACACACAGTCCACCGCTGGACTGTGTGTTCAACATGTTATATAATTCGATTTTTTATTATACTTAAATACTAATTAGTTATTTCCTTTTCTGTCTTATTTAAAAATAAGAGATAATTGTCCGAGTCGGTGCTGAAGACCGGACTCGAACTCGTGACCTGTGATATAAACAAACACACAGTCCACTGCTGGACTGTGTGTCTAACTTGGTTATTATTCGGTTATTAATATACTTAACATATAACTGTGGCGACTCCGGTTCAGTTTAACAAAAAATGATTTTTATTAAGGCAGCGTGTGTGAGACGGGAATCGAACTCGAGACCTTTGCTTTATTTGTGCACACAGTCCACCGCTGGACTGTGTGTCTAACCCGATTAATATCCAGATTTATATTATACTTATAACATACTGAAATACATCGTCTTCTTCACTGAAATATAACCAGAGTTCGGAAAATCGACTGGTTCAAAGTTTTATCGGTTTATTAGTGTTTTACAGTTCATTAAGGTGAGATAAATGTGAAAAAGGAAAAGAAATTGGGCGGAGAAGTATACCGACTGGATCCTCTGTTTTCCGGCAGAACTCCGGCGACAGAATTCAAACTCCGGCGTCAGGTGTCTTGCAGCAGCGAGTCTCCGGAAAGCTTGGAAAAGGTGTGGGTATCTCCGGTATAAGCTCAGAGGCTCAGTGAGGCTCAGGGATGGAGAAACCGGTTTTCCGGCGATGAGCAGGGAAATTCCGGCGAGTGGAATTACGCCGAGAAGAGGTGTGTTTTTGAGCGAAAAGGTTTGAAGTCGGTTGTGGGTGAATTTATAAGGCAAATCGTTGAAGAATCTGGTCTGATTTCCGACTGGATTCACTGATTTAAATTTCCCGGCGGTTATGGTTTTGGTCGCGGACTTCAATCATCGGTTATAACCGATGTCTGGTTAAAGGTTTACGTTATAACGTAAATTGTAGTTAAGACTCGCGAGATTTCAGGGATTCCGACGACTGAAATGTTTGGGCGCCGGTTTTGAATTCGTAAGGTCACTTTATCAATTAAATGATTTCAATAATTACCAAACAGAACAAGTGGCGCAGTGGTTTGTGTGTGTGAGATAAGTCGCTTTGCTGATTCGGTACAGACCCGGTTCGAAACCCGGCAGAAACAAATCATTTTTATTTTGCGATTTTTGACAGTTTTTCAAAAACTAAATATATATTCCCGTATAATAATTGATTACGGATCGTTTAAAAATATTTTGGGCATTTAATTCGCAAGGAAATTTTTGACTGACTGTTCGGTTGATAAACGGAGCGGGTTTGGTAAATCCGTTTTTGACGGATGTTACAGTATCCCCTGCTTTTTAGAAATTTCGTCCCGAAATTTAAATTGTGATATATTTGACTAAAAGAATGATGATGTTTTGTTTGACAGTTGTATGCTTAACAAAATAAGGGCTTAAGTTTTTGTTCGAGGCGGTAACGTTCCTTGTAAGGGTTAAGTACCCTATTCAGGAATCGCTTTTTGTTGCCTATTGTATAAGTATTGATAAGCAGAAATGATTTGCTAAAAATGATATCATGCATAAGAGTTTAGATACGTTTGGGAAAGTATGGTTATATCCTAAGGCAAAACTTCTAACACTACAACCTATATGGAACATAAATAAAAACACAACAGCTGATATTTGAACATAGGTAAACACAACAGCTCATATTCGAACATGAATAAACACATCAGCAAATATTTGAACATGAATAAACACAACAGCAAATATTTGAATTCAAATTCTGATAGCATATATGTTTGAATGGTGGAAGTTCCTCTCTCGTTTGTTATGATGGAGAGGTTAGTTTATGTAGAAATGGAACACATTCCAATCTCTTTAAATAACATCATGATATAAATGTAACACAAATTCCAACCAAGGCAATACTAAATCCTACATGGAACTTCTCATAACCGCCTGATAATGCCTCTGATCCTTTGGCAAGAATACTTATATATAGGAAGTACCAGCGGCGTATCCACCATATTCTTGTCAAATTTTCATTGGTTTTATCAGTGAATTATGATTAGTCCTATAACTCTACAACCAATACAACAAACATAAAATACTGAAATGAAATATATCTGTACGATCAAGGCTCAATCGAACGGAGCCGATCGTATTGTATGTACTGAAAATGAAATGGATGTGCGCTCAAGGCTCAATCAAACGGAGCCGAACGTATTGAATGTACTGAAATTGAAATTGTGTGCTCAAGGCTCAATCGGGTGGAGCCGAGCGTATTGCATGTACTGAAAATGAATAACTTAACCACACAAACAGCCTATGCACGGAACCTCTCATAACCGCCTGATAATGCCTCCGATCATTTGACAAGAATACTTATATATAGGAAGTACCCCAGCGGCGTATCCACCATATCCTTGTCAAATTTTCATTGACTTTATCCGCAAGTTATGGTTAGTTCGATGCGACTCTATTACAAACACACAACCACAAGATACTGATAATGAAATTGTCTGTGCGCTCAAGGCTCAATCAAACGGAGCCGAACGTATTGAATGAAATTGTATGTGCGCTCAAGGCTCAATCAAACGGAGCCTAGCGTATTGAATGTACTGAAATTGAACAACTTAATCTAAACAACCATCACACAATCAGCCTATGCATGGAACCTCTCATAACCGCCTGATAATGCCTCCGATCATTTGACAAGAATACTTATATATAGGAAGTACCATCGGCGTATCCACCATATCCTTGTCAAATTTTCATTGACTTTATCCGCAAGTTATGGTTAGTTCGATGCGACTCTACTACAAACACCACAACCACAAGATACTGATAATGAAATTGAATGTGCGCTCAAGGCTCAATCAAACGGAGCCGAACGTATTGCATGAACTGGGAATGTAAATTGAAATGTGCGCTCAAGGCTCAATCAAACGGAGCCGAACGTATTGCATGTATTGAAAACAATATATAATATATCATAATTACTCTAACAGTCTACACAAGTGATAAAGAAACACATAAAACTAAACGATAGGAGTTGAATCTGGATCTTCGGCGAAGAGGACTAGCTGAGTATCTTCGTTTGGACCGTTAATATCTTCGACAGGATTGGCGTTGATATTGAAGACTCTTCCTCTTGCTGGTGGCATAGTGGTTGGGTTTTCTTGGTTTACTTGGTTAACTGGGTTTGATTGGGCTTGAGTGTTGATAACGTTAACCAATTGAGGGCATGTGTTTCTAAAGTGGGTAGGATCACCACAATTGAAACAGGCTCGCGCATATGGGAACATGGGGTATTGGGGTTGGTGATAAGTTTGGGCCATGTTTTGAGTAGGGGAAAAGGTTTGGTTTTGAAAGGTGCGACAAACATTGCTCAAATGACCATAGCGTCCACAAGTTGCACATAGACGACAAAGTAGGGTATGGGGATGGTGATAAAAACAGTTGTTGCATCGAGGGTGAGGTCCAAGATATGGTTTCTTATCTGGGTAAGCTGAGTTGGGTGCCACTTGGGTGATTGGGATAGCTCGAATGGGTATGGCGTGTAAAACTGGTTGATTTCGTTGGGTAGCAGCGAAAAGTCGCCCGACTCTTCTTCTCTTAGGATTGGGTTGAGAAGGGGATTCGGTTTGAGTGGAGTCGGAGGTTTCAGTCGATTCTTTATCCTTCTTCTTCTCCTCCTTGAAGTCTTTGTTTCGGATTCGGTTCTCGGTGAGCTCTGTTGCTAGCTCCATTGCTGCTTCCAAAGTTGCAGGCTTGGTACTTATTACAGGGTCTTGAATCTTTGACGGAAGACCACGAATGTAGTGCTCTATCAAACGGTAGAGGGGAGTAAACATGTTGGAACCATTTGATGTAATTCGAGGAACCTTTTGTTGTAGGTGATGTGGTCTCCTTCCATTTGCTTCAATGAGTAAAATTCATCTTCTAACTTCTTGATTTCGCTCCTTGGGCAAAAACGTCTGGTCATGATTTCCTTCAATTCGTTCCAAGTTAAGGTCATAGCATCTTCCACACCTCGTTTGGCCTTCTCTGTGTTCCACCAAGTAAGTGCTATCCCATATAATCGACCGGTAGCATATCGCACTTTGCGATCGTCAGGGCAATCGCAATTTAGAAATGTGTTCTCCATTTCCTCAAACCAATGGAGGAGAGCGGTGACGCCTTCAGTCCCTTTGTATTTCGGAGGTCGCATGATTTGAAGTGCTTGTAGGTGCATTTAGTGGTATTTGGGGGAGAGTTGAAAATGTTTTGATTCGCTTGATTGACAGGATTAACGGTAAGTGCTTGTTGAACTTGGATTACAATATTGGGTATTACGGCAGCCATTTGTTGAGCGATTAAGGCAGCCATGCGCTCGCGGGCTTTTCTTGCTCTCGTCTTCCTACGGGCGAGGTTAGAAGACATCTACAAGGAATACATGACAAGAGTATGAGTTGGATGCTTTTGAGATCATGGGTCGCATTAAGAATGAACATTCATAAAATAATTATAGATAAATAAATTACTACATCCATTGGATGTCTTGGGCTTTGCTCGCTGTTAGGCCCTTCATGCCGCCATACTTTACCTGTGTAATCATGTGGGCCCCCATGAATACCGGTTTTTCATATGGTTCGCACGGTTTCTGCCTGGTTGCGTACACAAAAACCCGGAGAAAATCGAGAAATATGTATACAACGTGTGATATTCGGAATGTGTCCAGGTGTAGACACGGTGACACCTCAAAGTAGGTTTAGTTCGAACGACGTTTGGTGTGGCATGCTTTGGCCTAATAGGTCCTTCGTACTCTCATCGTTGGTCCCCAGGTAGGCAAACTGGTCCGTTATATTGGATTTATACGAATGCCAGCATAGACAGGACGTTCCGACTACCGGTACTTGTACCCTTCCAGTTACTACATGCCCGTCGCAGAACTTACTTTGATGAGAATTGAAAATTGCACAAAATCTTTGGATTATGAGAGTATGAAAATAAATTGAATACATGAACATCGATATATGTATAATGAATATGTATATATGTGTAATGAATATGTATATGAGCATGTATGTTTGACTGAAATGTAAACAAATATGAAACAAATAAATATCACAAGTTTGTATGTAACCACCTAATCAATTTAAAATTTAGGCAGACTATAGTATAGCTCTAAGGGTCTAATAACCTATCCTATATCCCTATCGTCATGGCTCTGATACCAATCTGTCACACCCCGACCCGCAGCGGAAAAGGTGATCGGGGCATGATTGGGTTATCATCAAAGCTCATGATATTTATTAAGCGTTTCATATTCATTAATACAAATTAAATGGAATTTTACAATAAATGTTACAACATGATCTAACTAACAATCTAAACTTCTTTGTTCTCTTCTAAGGCATATCCTATGTTTTCCTTGCTTCAACCTGTTCACCTGTATCATGTGTAAAAGGTTTTTGGATCAACATAATGTTGGCGAGTGAATCCTATGGAAAACATTTGAACAAATTTATTTGAATTGATTATGAAATATGTGCACAACCAAACATGAGTAAAATTAGGTGTATCTTAATCAACAATCATAAGATATTAAATGAAACACTCATGAACAATAATGGAACAATTAGAGGCACGCGATGCTCAACTCGTCTCTCACGAGTAACTGAGGGGCCTGATGAATGAATTGTATAAACATGATAATATGAATGACACAACTACAAACAATATAAACTCAATGATACACACATGAACAATAATGAATTTGATGTGAAGCACGCGATGTTCTACTCGTCTCCCACGAGGAACTGATGGGCTTAATGTATGAGTTTCATATAATTTGATAAAAGGAAATAAGTAAATCACAACAATAAAAACAATCTAAGTTTAGGTCATGATGTGGTATGGCACAAGTTTAAATAAATAAATTAATTATTTTCATAATACATGAACACACCCCAAAACGTGTAATTTAAAAGGGGGAGTTGTAAGATTCACTCACAGTGGGTGCGTTCGGTTGATGACGTTGAATGCACGCGAAGTGGTTTTAACCACGAGTGAGATTTAACCTAGATAAATCGCATTATGGTTTGGTAAGTAAACGGATTTTATTAATCTATTTTAGTAGGATTGTTGGGTGTATTTTTGTGAGTTTGAGGCTATTTTCTAACCTTAAAAATGTTATTTTTAAGTATTTATAATTGATTTTTAATTAAAATAATTAAATAAAAATAATAAAAAAATTTATTTTTTTCTGACCGTTGACCGGCCCGTTGACCGTTGACCTGACCGTTGACCGGTTCAATTCGGAATACAAGTGCGCTGAGTGAGGCTCGAACCCGAGACCTCCCGTACGCGTGCACGCAGCTCTACCAACTGAGGTACGTGTCTAACCCGTTATATATCTGATTTTAATTATATATATATATTAATTAGATTAAACCGAAATTCATTTTATTTTAAAAACATTTTAAATCAATTCGGCGGTGCGCTCCACAGGTCTCGAACCCGGGACCTGTGGTTTAATTTAACACACAGTCCACCGCTGGACTGTGTGTTCAACATGTTATATAATTCGATTTTTATTATACTTAAATACTAATTAGTTATTTCCTTTTCTGCCTTATTTAAAAAGAAGAGATAATTGTCCGAGTCGGTGCTGAAGACCGGACTCGAACTCGTGACCTGTGATATAAAACAAACACACAGTCCACCGCTGGACTGTGTGTCTAACTTGGTTATTATTCGGTTATTAATATACTTAACATATAACTGTGGCGACTCCGGTTCAGTTTAACAAAAAATGATTTTTATTAAGGCAGCGTGTGTGAGACGGGAATCGAACTCGAGACCTTTGCTTTATTTGTGCACACAGTCCATGTCTAACCCGATTAATATCCAGATTTATATTATACTTATAACATACTGAAATACATCGTCTTCTTCACTGAAATATAACCAGAGTTCGGAAAATCGACTGGTTCAAAGTTTTATCGGTTTATTAGTGTTTTACAGTTCATTAAGGTGAGATAAATGTGAAAAAGGAAAAGAAATTGGGCGGAGAAGTATACCGACTGGATCCTCTGTTTTCCGGCAGAACTCCGGCGACAGAATTCAACTCCGGCGTCAGGTGTCTTGCAGCAGCGAGTCTCCGGAAAGCTTGGAAAAGGTGTGGGTATCTCCGGTATAAGCTCAGAGGCTCAGTGAGGCTCAGGGATGGAGAAACCGGTTTTCCGGCGATGAGCAGGGAAATTCCGGCGAGTGGAATTACGCCGAGAAGAGGTGTGTTTTTGAGCGAAAAGGTTTGAAGTCGGTTGTGGGTGAATTTATAAGGCAAATCGTTGAAGAATCTGGTCTGATTTCCGACTGGATTCACTGATTTAAATTTCCCGGCGGTTATGGTTTTGGTCGCGGACTTCAATCATCGGTTATAACCGATGTCTGGTTAAAGGTTTACGTTATAACGTAAATTGTAGTTAAGACTCGCGAGATTTCCGGGATTCCGACGACTGAAATGTTTGGGCGCCGGTTTTGAATTCGTAAGGTCACTTTATCAATTAAATGATTTCAATAATTACCAAACAGAACAAGTGGCGTAGTGGTTTGTGTGTGTGAGATAAGTCGCTTTGCTGATTCGGTACAGACCCGGGTTCGAAACCTGGCAGAAACAAATCATTTTTATTTTGCGATTTTTGACAGTTTTTCAAAAACTAAATATATATTCCCGTATAATAATTGATTACGGATCGTTTAAAAATATTTTGGGCATTTAATTCGCAAGGAAATTTTTGACTAACTGTTCGGTTGATAAACGGAGCGGGTTTGGTAAATCCGTTTTTGACGGATGTTACAGTATCCCCTGCTTTTTAGAAATTTCGTCCCGAAATTTAAATTGTGATATATTTGACTAAAAGAATGATGATGTTTTGTTTGACAGTTGTATGCTTAACAAAATAAGGGCTTAAGTTTTTGTTCGAGGCGGTAACGTTCCTTGTAAGGGTTAAGTACCCTATTCAGGAATCGCTTTTTGTTGCCTATTGTATAAGTATTGATAAGCAGAAATGATTTGCTAAAAATGATATCATGCATAAGAGTTTAGATACGTTTGGGAAAGTATGGTTATATCCTAAGGCAAAACTTCTAACACTACAACCTATATGGAACATAAATAAAAACACAACAGCTGATATTTGAACATAGGTAAACACAACAGCTCATATTCGAACATGAATAAACACATCAGCAAATATTTGAACATGAATAAACACAACAGCAAATATTTGAATTCAAATTCTGATAGCATATATGTTTGAATGGTGGAAGTTCCTCTCTCGTTTGTTATGATGGAGAGGTTAGTTTATGTAGAAATGGAACACATTCCAATCTCTTTAAATAACATCATGATATAAATGTAACACAAATTCCAACCAAGGCAATACTAAATCCTACATGGAACTTCTCATAACCGCCTGATAATGCCTCTGATCCTTTGGCAAGAATACTTATATATAGGAAGTACCAGCGGCGTATCCACCATATTCTTGTCAAATTTTCATTGGTTTTATCAGTGAATTATGATTAGTCCTATAACTCTACAACCAATACAACAAACATAAAATACTGAAATGAAATATATCTGTACGATCAAGGCTCAATCGAACGGAGCCGATCGTATTGTATGTACTGAAAATGAAATGGATGTGCGCTCAAGGCTCAATCAAACGGAGCCGAACGTATTGAATGTACTGAAATTGAAATTGTGTGCTCAAGGCTCAATCGGGTGGAGCCGAGCGTATTGCATGTACTGAAAATGAATAACTTAACCACACAAACAGCCTATGCACGGAACCTCTCATAACCGCCTGATAATGCCTCCGATCATTTGACAAGAATACTTATATATAGGAAGTACCAGCGGCGTATCCACCATATCCTTGTCAAATTTTCATTGACTTTATCCGCAAGTTATGGTTAGTTCGATGCGACTCTATTACAAACACACAACCACAAGATACTGATAATGAAATTGTCTGTGCGCTCAAGGCTCAATCAAACGGAGCCGAACGTATTGAATGAAATTGTATGTGCGCTCAAGGCTCAATCAAACGGAGCCTAGCGTATTGAATGTACTGAAATTGAACAACTTAATCTAAACAACCATCACACAATCAGCCTATGCATGGAACCTCTCATAACCGCCTGATAATGCCTCCGATCATTTGACAAGAATACTTATATATAGGAAGTACCATCGGCGTATCCACCATATCCTTGTCAAATTTTCATTGACTTTATCCGCAAGTTATGGTTAGTTCGATGCGACTCTACTACAAACACCACAACCACAAGATACTGATAATGAAATTGAATGTGCGCTCAAGGCTCAATCAAACGGAGCCGAACGTATTGCATGAACTGGGAATGTAAATTGAAATGTGCGCTCAAGGCTCAATCAAACGGAGCCGAACGTATTGCATGTATTGAAAACAATATATAATATATCATAATTACTCTAACAGTCTACACAAGTGATAAAGAAACACATAAAACTAAACGATAGGAGTTGAATCTGGATCTTCGGCGAAGAGGACTAGCTGAGTATCTTCGTTTGGACCGTTAATATCTTCGACAGGATTGGCGTTGATATTGAAGACTCTTCCTCTTGCTGGTGGCATAGTGGTTGGGTTTTCTTGGTTTACTTGGTTAACTGGGTTTGATTGGGCTTGAGTGTTGATAACGTTAACCAATTGAGGGCATGTGTTTCTAAAGTGGGTAGGATCACCACAATTGAAACAGGCTCGCGCATATGGGAACATGGGGTATTGGGGTTGGTGATAAGTTTGGGCCATGTTTTGAGTAGGGGAAAAGGTTTGGTTTTGAAAGGTGCGACAAACATTGCTCAAATGACCATAGCGTCCACAAGTTGCACATAGACGACAAAGTAGGGTATGGGGATGGTGATAAAAACAGTTGTTGCATCGAGGGTGAGGTCCAAGATATGGTTTCTTATCTGGGTAAGCTGAGTTGGGTGCCACTTGGGTGATTGGGATAGCTCGAATGGGTATGGCGTGTAAAACTGGTTGATTTCGTTGGGTAGCAGCGAAAAGTCGCCCGACTCTTCTTCTCTTAGGATTGGGTTGAGAAGGGGATTCGGTTTGAGTGGAGTCGGAGGTTTCAGTCGATTCTTTATCCTTCTTCTTCTCCTCCTTGAAGTCTTTGTTTCGGATTCGGTTCTCGGTGAGCTCTGTTGCTAGCTCCATTGCTGCTTCCAAAGTTGCAGGCTTGGTACTTATTACAGGGTCTTGAATCTTTGACGGAAGACCACGAATGTAGTGCTCTATCAAACGGTAGAGGGGAGTAAACATGTTGGGAACCATTTGATGTAATTCGAGGAACCTTTTGTTGTAGGTGATGTGGTCTCCTTCCATTTGCTTCAATGAGTAAAATTCATCTTCTAACTTCTTGATTTCGCTCCTTGGGCAAAAACGTCTGGTCATGATTTCCTTCAATTCGTTCCAAGTTAAGGTCATAGCATCTTCCACACCTCGTTTGGCCTTCTCTGTGTTCCACCAAGTAAGTGCTATCCCATATAATCGACCGGTAGCATATCGCACTTTGCGATCGTCAGGGCAATCGCAATTTAGAAATGTGTTCTCCATTTCCTCAAACCAATGGAGGAGAGCGGTGACGCCTTCAGTCCCTTTGTATTTCGGAGGGTCGCATGATTTGAAGTGCTTGTAGGTGCATTTAGTGGTATTTGGGGGAGAGTTGAAAATGTTTTGATTCGCTTGATTGACAGGATTAACGGTAAGTGCTTGTTGAACTTGGATTACAATATTGGGTATTACGGCAGCCATTTGTTGAGCGATTAAGGCAGCCATGCGCTCGCGGGCTTTTCTTGCTCTCGTCTTCCTACGGGCGAGGTTAGAAGACATCTACAAGGAATACATGACAAGAGTATGAGTTGGATGCTTTTGAGATCATGGGTCGCATTAAGAATGAACATTCATAAAATAATTATAGATAAATAAATTACTACATCCATTGGATGTCTTGGGCTTTGCTCGCTGTTAGGCCCTTCATGCCGCCATACTTTACCTGTGTAATCATGTGGGCCCCCATGAATACCGGTTTTTCATATGGTTCGCACGGTTTCTGCCTGGTTGCGTACACAAAAACCCGGAGAAAATCGAGAAATATGTATACAACGTGTGATATTCGGAATGTGTCCAGGTGTAGACACGGTGACACCTCAAAGTAGGTTTAGTTCGAACGACGTTTGGTGTGGCATGCTTTGGCCTAATAGGTCCTTCGTACTCTCATCGTTGGTCCCCAGGTAGGCAAACTGGTCCGTTATATTGGATTTATACGAATGCCAGCATAGACAGGACGTTCCGACTACCGGTACTTGTACCCTTCCAGTTACTACATGCCCGTCGCAGAACTTACTTTGATGAGAATTGAAAATTGCACAAAATCTTTGGATTATGAGAGTATGAAAATAAATTGAATACATGAACATCGATATATGTATAATGAATATGTATATATGTGTAATGAATATGTATATGAGCATGTATGTTTGACTGAAATGTAAACAAATATGAAACAAATAAATATCACAAGTTTGTATGTAACCACCTAATCAATTTAAAATTTAGGCAGACTATAGTATAGCTCTAAGGGTCTAATAACCTATCCTATATCCCTATCGTCATGGCTCTGATACCAATCTGTCACACCCCGACCCGCAGCGGAAAAGGTGATCGGGCATGATTGGGTTATCATCAAAGCTCATGATATTTATTAAGCGTTTCATATTCATTAATACAAATTAAATGGAATTTTACAATAAATGTTACAACATGATCTAACTAACAATCTAAACTTCTTTGTTCTCTTCTAAGGCATATCCTATGTTTTCCTTGCTTCAACCTGTTCACCTGTATCATGTGTAAAAGGTTTTTGGATCAACATAATGTTGGCGAGTGAATCCTATGGAAAACATTTGAACAAATTTATTTGAATTGATTATGAAATATGTGCACAACCAAACATGAGTAAAATTAGGTGTATCTTAATCAACAATCATAAGATATTAAATGAAACACTCATGAACAATAATGGAACAATTAGAGGCACGCGATGCTCAACTCGTCTCTCACGAGTAACTGAGGGGCCTGATGAATGAATTGTATAAACATGATAATATGAATGACACAACTACAAACAATATAAACTCAATGATACACACATGAACAATAATGAATTTGATGTGAAGCACGCGATGTTCTACTCGTCTCCCACGAGGAACTGATGGGCTTAATGTATGAGTTTCATATAATTTGATAAAAGGAAATAAGTAAATCACAACAATAAAAACAATCTAAGTTTAGGTCATGATGTGGTATGGCACAAGTTTAAATAAATAAATTAATTATTTTCATAATACATGACACACCCCAAAACGTGTAATTTAAAAGGGGGAGTTGTAAGATTCACTCACAGTGGGTGCGTTCGGTTGATGACGTTGAATGCACGCGAAGTGGTTTTAACCACGAGTGAGATTTAACCTAGATAAATCGCATTATGGTTTGGTAAGTAAACGGATTTTATTAATCTATTTTAGTAGGATTGTTGGGTGTATTTTTTGTGAGTTTGAGGCTATTTTCTAACCTTAAAAATGTTATTTTTAAGTATTTATAATTGATTTTTAATTAAAATAATTAAATAAAAATAATAAAAAAATTTATTTTTTTCTGACCGTTGACCGGCCCGTTGACCGTTGACCTGACCGTTGACCGGTTCAATTCGGAATACAAGTGCGCTGAGTGAGGCTCGAACCCGAGACCTCCCGTACGCGTGCACGCAGCTCTACCAACTGAGGTACGTGTCTAACCCGTTATATATCTGATTTTAATTATATATATATATTAATTAGATTAAACCGAAATTCATTTTATTTTAAAAACATTTTAAATCAATTCGGCGGTGCGCTCCACAGGTCTCGAACCCGGGACCTGTGGTTTAATTTAACACACAGTCCACCGCTGGACTGTGTGTTCAACATGTTATATAATTCGATTTTTATTATACTTAAATACTAATTAGTTATTTCCTTTTCTGCCTTATTTAAAAAGAAGAGATAATTGTCCGAGTCGGTGCTGAAGACCGGACTCGAACTCGTGACCTGTGATATAAACAAACACACAGTCCACCGCTGGACTGTGTGTCTAACTTGGTTATTATTCGGTTATTAATATACTTAACATATAACTGTGGCGACTCCGGTTCAGTTTAACAAAAAATGATTTTTATTAAGGCAGCGTGTGTGAGACGGGAATCGAACTCGAGACCTTTGCTTTATTTGTGCACACAGTCCATGTCTAACCCGATTAATATCCAGATTTATATTATACTTATAACATACTGAAATACATCGTCTTCTTCACTGAAATATAACCAGAGTTCGGAAAATCGACTGGTTCAAAGTTTTATCGGTTTATTAGTGTTTTACAGTTCATTAAGGTGAGATAAATGTGAAAAAGGAAAAGAAATTGGGCGGAGAAGTATACCGACTGGATCCTCTGTTTTCCGGCAGAACTCCGGCGACAGAATTCAACTCCGGCGTCAGGTGTCTTGCAGCAGCGAGTCTCCGGAAAGCTTGGAAAAGGTGTGGGTATCTCCGGTATAAGCTCAGAGGCTCAGTGAGGCTCAGGGATGGAGAAACCGGTTTTCCGGCGATGAGCAGGGAAATTCCGGCGAGTGGAATTACGCCGAGAAGAGGTGTGTTTTTGAGCGAAAAGGTTTGAAGTCGGTTGTGGGTGAATTTATAAGGCAAATCGTTGAAGAATCTGGTCTGATTTCCGACTGGATTCACTGATTTAAATTTCCCGGCGGTTATGGTTTTGGTCGCGGACTTCAATCATCGGTTATAACCGATGTCTGGTTAAAGGTTTACGTTATAACGTAAATTGTAGTTAAGACTCGCGAGATTTCCGGGATTCCGACGACTGAAATGTTTGGGCGCCGGTTTTGAATTCGTAAGGTCACTTTATCAATTAAATGATTTCAATAATTACCAAACAGAACAAGTGGCGTAGTGGTTTGTGTGTGTGAGATAAGTCGCTTTGCTGATTCGGTACAGACCCGGGTTCGAAACCTGGCAGAAACAAATCATTTTTATTTTGCGATTTTTGACAGTTTTTCAAAAACTAAATATATATTCCCGTATAATAATTGATTACGGATCGTTTAAAAATATTTTGGGCATTTAATTCGCAAGGAAATTTTTGACTAACTGTTCGGTTGATAAACGGAGCGGGTTTGGTAAATCCGTTTTTGACGGATGTTACAGGGAACGAAGGCTTCCTTATAAGGGGCTTGATACCTTCACCATCATGACGCGTTTTAAAACCGTGAGGGGCAGGCGCTGAGGGCGTGCTGGCTGCCAAAACGGACAATATCATGGTCCGGTTACGCTGGGCTGTTACAGATGCTATCAGAGCAAGGGCCGAACCGGTGATGTCGGGTCCTGCGAGGATGCTGGACCCCTTAAGGGGGTGGATTGTGATATCCCACATCGGTTGTGAAGGGGAATGAAGGCACTCTTATAAGGGAATTGATACCTTCACCATCGTGACGCGTTTTAAAACGTGAGGGGCAGGCGCTGAGGGCGTGCTGGCTGCCAAAGCGGACAATATCATGACTCGATTACACTGGGCTATTACAATACACTTGTTCCAGGGTGATCTAAATGAATTAAAAAGATTTAGTTTGTATTACAGAAAATCGGTAATGTGTAGGAGTCGAACCCGGGACGTGTGTATTGTAATTGCACACAGTCCACCGCTGGACTGTGTGTCTAACCCCATTAAATACCTGTTTTTAATTACATTAATACACTATGAAAAACGTTATCTTCTTCCTTTCAAAACCCAGAAATCGATTTCCAACTGTTAACCAAATTATGCCACTTCGGTTAATTGCGTTTGATTATTAACATAAAAAACAACAAAACAAAGAAAGATTTAAGGTGGTTATACCGATTTGAAGAAAAATTCCGATCTCCGATTGAACTTCCGACGTGGTACGGACTTTCCGGCGGAACTTCTGAATTTGAGCAGGTTGTTTGATTTGAAATTGCGAGTTTAAACATGTGAAAGATTGATTTATATATAGATCGTAGAGGAACAGTTTCGGTTTTGGATCTTTAATACCAATGATTGATTTCGGTTTCAATTTTGATTCCGAATTTTGAATTTGTAACTGAAAATCGAGATCAGTTATGTATGATTGATTCAAAGAAAAACTTCAATCATGTTTAACTGAGTTATTGCTTTCGACCGTTTTTGAATTTCTGGAAAAGATTTGCAGGTGACACGCGAGGTGATTTTAAATTTTATTCGATTCCAATGTTTACACAGCCAGTGTGTATGGTTCAGTGGTATTTTGAGTGTGTGAAACTGTGGGGAACCCGGGTTCGAAACCCGGCTGTTCTTTTATATATATATATATATATATATAAATAGGGTGAGGTTATTGTGAGAAAATTTAAAAGTGTGAGAAAGATAAGAAAGATTCTAAACCATTAGATATTTAATCTAATGGTTGAGATCATAGTGGCAATTCTATAAATAATGTGACTATTAAACTAACTAATTTTCTAGAATAAGGGTATAAAGATAAATTTAATATTTTTAAATTAAGAAACTAACATTAATACACATGCAACGTTCCCCTTCTTTTTTATACATCAATAACTTTTTATACGTAACTTTTTTATAAAAAAAATTACACCATAATAACGAGTGTTTTTTAACTTTAATATGAGTACCATATTGATATACTTATGTAGAGTTATTTCTGCTTTTATATATTTAGGGTGTTATTTATGTTTTGATTCTGATTAAAGTGTTGACTGGTGTTATGTTAGGGTGTTATTTCTGTTATATTCAATGTTAGGTGTTCTTTATAAGATGTGTGCCTTCAATATAACAGCTGTGTGTTTTTATGAGTGATGGTGCTATTTTTGTTATATTTTTGTTCTTTATAAGATGTATGCCTTCAATATACCTGTTGTGGTGTTTTTATGAGTTAGGGTGTTTTTATGAGTTATATTTCTGTTCTTTATAAGATGTATGCCTTCAACATACATGCTGTGGTGTTTTTATGAGTTAGGGTGTTATTTCAAATTCAAAAATCCCTACAATAACTGCCAAAAATCGGTTGCATATATTCATTCCATAATTAGATTTTATTAGTTAAATTACACTTATACCCTTAAACTACCAAAATAAAAAGGGACACATGCCACCTCTATAATCTTTCTTATCTTTCTCACACTTTTAAATTTTCTCACATGAACCTCTACCTATATATATATATATTATTTTTATGATTTAACTATTTATTTATTCTTTTATTGATTATTATTTTAGTTATGCAGTTTATTTATTAATTATAATTAACCAAAATTTTTAGTAACACTCACAAATGCGTAACGAACTTTTACATAATACTTGATTCTCAAACGGAGGGGGTTTTGGAACCCGTTTTACATGAATGTTACAGTTGAAACATGTTTAGGTCAACATTTGAAGATGATACTCTATAACAAACAAACATATAGTAAATAATTATGAAACGTAACATTAAAAGTAAAGTCATTAAAAAGAATATCAGGCTTACACTCATCGCTGCAATCAGTAGCTTGCGTAAAGGTAAGCGGATGCCACACCAAGAATAATACGCAAGTCACCATCGCCATCATTCCAACAAAAAGACATGTAACGTAATAATCCCACAACGTCTAAGGAGATTAAAGCCCAACAACATACAACTCATATAACAAAAGGAACACATCTTTTATCTGTATTAACAGAAATGGAACAACTATATAAAGCCCCACAAATTACAACCCACAATAAAAGGAACAACAACATGAAGCACGAAAAACCAACAAATCCCACATTTCATCACTCATGGCACAAATAACTTGCTAATAACGCGTGTGTGTATAATATAGAGGCTTCGTATACCGGCTGCAACTGGTGGCTTCTTTGAAGACACCTTAGTTGCCATGCCAAGCATAAAATATCGCCATAGCCAAATGAAACAGAGGCGCTTATTACACCCAATGTCCAAAAACCAATACTCACATTCCACGATTGTAGAACGCCCAAGCAAACACAACTGCACAAACGAAACCATCACAACGCTGCAAAATGCTCAGGTAAACACAACAGACTGAACAGATACAACATTCAATCCTAAGCATCTCAGCATGCATAACTCAGGTAAAAAAAAGCTGAACATGAGAAACATAACCACCATAAACCTGTAACAAACCAACATCTCGGCTAAATCGTCTTCAACAGTTCTAGTAACTAGAGAAATCAAAGAACCGACATCAAAGGCAACATTGTTAATCACAAACACAATCTCAAATGAGGATGTTCTCAACATTATCAAACAAAGGAATATACACAATATGTCTCAACACAATATCATAGACCCAAACGGACACCCAAATCTTAAGAGGTTCATACACAAACGAAATGAACAACGACAACCCAAACTAAAAACAATTGAAGTAGAGAAACAAGCACAATTAGTCTTCGATGACTCGGCAGTCATCATCATTGACCAAATCAGCTAGCTTAGGCAACTATCAAACATCATGGAACCACATGCAAACAGATAAACAACACAAGCATGTCTATGATCAGATTACACTCATCATCATGGATGAAACCTCTGTGATTGCATCAAATACACCAAACAAATACAAATACCCAACACACAGCCACCAAATGTCAGATGAATAGTGTGCACTCATCGTGAAAAACCAATCGTCAAAACCACGAAAAAGCAAAACACCAACAGATTCCCAAAATTAAAAGGTTAACGCATCAAATGTTCTAAACGGAAACGTCCGGTCACCATTGGATCAACAACAAAACACAAAAACAAAAACAAAACAAAAAAACAAAACATATGAACTATTAGAAAGCCACCCATACGCATTCTGTCACAAACATTAACAAGAAGTTCAACATAAAAAGCTCGCCTAAGGTTGCTGGAGAAGGTGATGGGAAAAGATCGCTGGAGAAGGCAAGAGTAGAATCAGAAAAGTGAGGTGGTGCAATGAGGGTATAGGATTCGGTTTATTTATAACCTAACAAATTATAATTCACAAAACAAAAGGAACAATAACAATAAGCCGGAAAAACCAATAGCACACGTTACAACACCATATTACACAATAACTTGCGAATTAACATTATATAAATGTGGTGGAGGGTCCGACCGTCAAAGAATTAATACATAGACCAAAATGTCACACCCCGATCCCGTGGCGGTTTATCGGTCGGAGCGAGATGATTATCCAAAGCATATGTCGTGGCGGTTTATCGGTCGGAGCGAGATGATTATCCAAAGCTTATGACAACTACCAAAAGTTTAAATATTTAATCATGACATAAATAAAAATGTCACATAATCATATTGTCTAAGGCAATTCCTGTGCGTCTTCATCCTCGTATTGTCAAACCTGATTTCCTGATATGCGTAAAATAATTTTTGGGTAACTAAAAGTTGGTGAACAACTCTATATTTAAATAAAATAACTTGTTTTATTATTTTTAAAGTTTAAAGGCAATTGAAAAAAAAGGAAAAGATACATCTACTCCTAGTTTTACATATATTGATCCTTGAATAGACATCACTGGGGAAAAGTCTAGTGGACAAAGGTTACCTTAAAATTAAAACAAAAAATATATACTAAACAACCAAACAATATAAAAAAAACTATAATATCAAATCCTATGATTTAAGGAATTAATATAAGCTAAAACACATATAATATACACTTTCCAACATATACAACTAAATTGAATATTTTATAACTAATTTAAATAAATATGAAAATTTGTAATGATAACATCGAAATATTTATGTCATTATTTATATATTTTTTATATGCTAAGTTATTTAATCCATTACTTAGTTAACAAATAAATCTATAATTTAGTCTATTTTTTTACACATCTAATAAGTTTAAAATTGTGAAAATGAAATAATAACTTAATTAATTATGATAATAACAATTTATGTTATTATATGGTGTAATTTTCATGCTTAGATAAATTAATAAAAATTCATCTAATAATTATATCAATCAAACTCTTATCATTATCTTATAATTTTATGGTTAAATTACACTTTTCGTTCCTTTATGTTTTTACCGGATTAAACCTTTAACTTCAATAATACGGTCCTTTATTTAGAAAACTTATTACATTTATATCCTTTAACACTTAACCTCATTAAAATTTTAAGTTAAGTCTAGCTACATTTACTATTCTTGTCATTTCACGCTATTTAAATGTTTCTTAACAACGCTACTTCAATATTTAAAGTCAAACCCTCATCGCCATGTTTACACCCCAAAACCTGCAATTTCTTGGTAAACCTCCAACAATCTAATCATCAAAAACATATCAAACTTATTAAAATCACTTTAGACTTTGATATTTTTGTTCAATCCTTATGTTTTCATATCTGAATAACAACACCCAAATATGTTTCAGATCTCCTTCAACCTGCAATCATAACCTCATTAACACAAAAAAACTTAACTTAATGATCCTCACCTTCTATGCTTTCAACATATTTTTACAGAGAATAAGTGTTTAGCTTAGAGAAAGAACAAAAATGTAAGAGGCTTTTCAAAAAGAGTATGGATCTGTAACCCTGCCTCAGATCTGCGCAAGAACCTCTCCGGCAATCCCACCACCTCATCGCTACCGTAATCCGCAACAACCTCTCCACTATAATCTCCGGTAACACATTCGAGCCCTAAAATCGGTTTGTATAAAATGCAATAAATCGGTTTGTATTGAAGCTCCGGCGAGATGCTTGGTGTGAGGGTTTGAGAAGATGCAGCCGGTTATCTCAGGTGACCGACAATCTTTTCCGGCCGATTGTCTCCACAACCTACAAACACGTTTTTTTTCTTAGCCGGAGACAAAGAGATGATGCAACCTGTTTTGATATAGGGTTTGGTTTGGGGATTTGGGGGTTTTGGATTATGTTAATGGGGATTGTGGTGAAGATGAAGGGAGAGGGAGCGTGAGAGAGAGAGAGAAAATGGTGGCAGTGAAGGTTTGGATGGTACAGAGAAAGAAAATGGCAGGTTTAGACAGAGAAGAGAGAAAGATAATGACATATGGCGGTGGGGCTTGATTTGGTAGTGGTGGTGGGGCTCGATTCGGTGGTGGTGGCTGGGATACGGTGGTGGTGGTGGAGGTTGGTTAAAGAGAGAAAGGGGCGTTGAAGAGAGGAAGAAGATGACCAGACTACACTGGATTTATGTGCATACATATATAATTTTTTATCTTTATTTTAATAAATGGGTAAAATTGCCAATCCTAGAGTTAACTGAAACTAATCTTGTTAACGAAAAGTATAGTGAGTTTTCCAAATAAAACCGTGTCTATAATTATTGAAGTTAATGTTATCCATTATAATCTGGTATAAACATAAAGGATGAAAAATGTAATTTACTCTATTTTTATTTAAAAACATTTAATTTGTTAAAAAGACTTAAATTTGGTGTTTATATTTTAAATAATCTTTTTATTACCAAATAATTTTACCTTATGAAACTTATATAAATTGCATGTCTTATGTATTTTCTTGAAAATTTCAGAAAACAACATTCATGAAATTTTATTTGAAAATTTTGCATTTTATATAATTTTTCTATATAATATAACAAGACAAGAATTCATAATAAATCCATATGGTCTCTAAAAATTCTCAAAAGTTACACAAACTAATCTAGCATAGCAATGAACAATATCCCACTTTCATTTTCATCAAAACACAAATCTAAGATCAAAAGCCTCAAAATCTAACATCTAAGAACCTTAGAACAAGAATAAATAAATTCAGATTCATAATGACATCTATCACAGAAATGGATAATGGGATTTTGTAGAGCACGAAAATATTATTAAAGTTAGGCTCAAGAATTACCTTATTTGGTTAAGAAATGAGAGATATATTTTGGATTAATCGGTTCATTTACGGTTACCGGTCATGCATCAGCAGGTCACGATCCATGGGTTAACGCTCAGCTTTTATGGGTTCATGCAAACGTGGGAAAGTGAACTACTTGGGAGTTGTTTTACTAGCGTAACCATAGGACCAGCAGGATAGGAGTTTGACCGAGTTTGTTGGATTTGGAAAATGCACGTTGCATAATAGCACTTGTAGTCATTAAGGATAGAATATATATTTTATTTATTTTTAATTCGCACGCGCAGTAATTGTATAATTATCTATATTAGTTTTTCGTTAATTGAATAAACCCTTTCTTTGAATATCACAACAAGCTTTTTCCATTCTCTGCACAGATATATCTTCACATTCATAAAACATACATACGTGAGAGTTTGAGTGTGTTATAGAGTGTGGAGTGGGGCTTGAACCAACAATATATAGTCTAATCAAGTTATGAGCCTAGAAGTGTTCTTGCTTGAAATTCAGGAATTTGGATGGTAAACGACTGTTGTGAGTGGGGATTGATAGGAAAAGGTTCCAGAAAGCTTATGGTATGTATAATATAGATATAACTACTGAATTTGCTAAAAACCAAATCGAGTTCTTGGTGTGCTAATGGTATAATAATTTCGGATTGAAGGAGTGATTTATGCAATATAATTAATCGTTTTAATGATGCTCGTTCGCTTTCTCCATGATTCCCAAGTAATTGAGACAAAATGGAAGTCGAAACATTGCGATTTCGTGAAGAAAAGGTCGGGTCGGATCGGAGACGGGTGGTCAGGTCGTGCAGATGTTACGGGGTGTAGGAGATGGCGACGATGAAGGGTTTCGGATTCGTTTTATACGAAACGAAATT
Source organism: Scalesia atractyloides (assembly GCA_947069175.1). NCBI lineage: Eukaryota > Viridiplantae > Streptophyta > Magnoliopsida > Asterales > Asteraceae > Scalesia > Scalesia atractyloides. The sequence goes on from CAMTDV010000028.1 coordinate 78,943,687, forward strand.
GATTCGTTCACAAGGAAAGGTGTAGCTTAGCCGGTGTGCTGGTTTTTTGTCTACCCGATTTACCAGGGTTCGAGTTCAATTGTCCTAAGTTTTTATAATCTTTTGAATAACTTTCAATAAAAATTGTCAATTTCAGCCCCCACATCTTTTAACTTGTTTTAACTTTAGTATCTAACCTAGTTAATTATTCCTACTATAAGACTTAACTGAACTAACTGTATAATTCATATAAATTAACGTTTCTACATCTAGTTTCTTTTTTTTTTTAAATTTTAATGCATGTGTAAATCTTTTGAATAACTTACAATAATAATTGTCAATTTCAGCCCCCACATCTTGTAACTTGTTTTAACTTTAGTATCAAACCTAGTTAATTACTCCTACTATAACACTTAACTGAACTAACTGTATAATTCATATAAATTAACATTTTTACATCTAGTTTCTATTTTTTATTTGAACGCATGCGTAACTACATAAAATATAAAAAAATAATAATAAAAATTCTCTTTTATTAAATTTCATAAGGATCTAGTTTACAAAACGAGTTGGGTCTTTAGGATCTGGTGTTTCGTGGATGTTAAAGTCTCCCCTACTTTTAGGAAGTTCATCCCAAAATTTACGTGGGAGCACTCTTTGGAAAAAGGTGTGGGTATTTGAAAGCGACTTTTCCGATTCTCTCGAGTATCTTAAAAAGACCAACATAACGAGGTGCTAGTGTACCTTTCTTTTCGAACTTAGCAATGTTTTTCTGACAACTTCGAGCTGCTAAGAGACTAAGTATCTTGCTAGTCGTTTCTTGGATCAGTTTAGGCCCTGTAATCTAAGCTTCACCGACCGCATTCCAACAAAATGGAGATTGAAACTTTCGACCGTATAAAGCTTCAAATGGAGGCATGTTATTGGTAATTCCATACGCATACCCGATTATAAAATCGTGTCCCATACCCGACCTAATACCCATCGGGTATCGGGTATACCCATTTTTTGTTAGAAGATATAGGTTGGGATTTCTAAATAATTTTTTTTACTATTACAATTATTATATAATTATACTAGGTTGTGGACCCCGTGTTTTACACGGATTAAATAAAGAAAATATCTCATGTAAATAAAGATGATAAGTATCGTAAAAAATTGCTTAAAATTACTCATAATCAGAAAAATGTCAATTTCTTTGAAATTTGAAAAAAAATCAAAATAAATAGAGACAATTTAAGATGCTAATATATCATAGATAATTATTGCTATTTATCAATACATACATAAATTAAAACTTACAAAGAATACTATAATTTATTAGCTAGATCTTAATATTAGCTAGAGCACCATTTCATTAATGAGTTTTACTTTGATATTATGTTTTATTTTTCGTGCAAAGAATACTATAATTTATTTTTTTAAGTTACTACAAGATTTTTATACTAATGTTTAAGGATTTTATTCAATTTGTTTTTTTCTGTAGGTTGCTATACCGAATGACGGTGTCGTAACGAATCAAACTGATACTGATCAACGTTGAATTCTTGTTACATTGTGCGAGGAATTCCTCTATTTATAACTTTAAATTATATATTTGTTATTATTAATAACTAAAAAAATTAAACTCATCCCATAATTTATTCCACCGATCAAATGCAAACTTAAGGCGCTATGTAAATATTTTTTTACAAAAAAGAGATAACTTATAGTAAATAATAATAATAATAATAATAATAATAATAATAATAAGGATAATGATAACAATATTATTTTTAAATAAGTTCAAAATAAAATTGTGAGATTGAAGGAGAGATTGTCATGCGGTATTAATTGGAGTCTTTTAATAATATTTAGATATAAACAACAACTATTAAAAATTAATAATGTACATTACATGCATATAAGTTTTATCATAAATTAAGAATAACTTTATAATACTTATACACTTACATGTATATACTTCACAACATACAAAAAAATAAATACTATTATCAAATGCATATACTATAGAAAATTAATTTTTTCACATTATGAACATACTAAAATAAATTACCAATAGAAAAGTGTTAGTGGAAAATAAAATTATAAATTTAAAAAATCGGGGATATAGTTCGGGTAATCGGGTATGTGGTTTCGGGTAATTGGGTCAGGTATCACCTAATCCCATACCGGACCCATACCCGTGAAAGTTTTTAAAACTAATCTCATACCCGTCGGTTATCGGGTATACGCATCCCATTTGTTCGGGTTTCGAGTATTTCTGCCATCCCTCTACTGGAATGTTAAAGGTTATTGTAGGAAAAATCGATCAATGACAAATGAGTATCCCAAATTCTTTTAAAATTGATGAGACACGAACACAACATTTCTTCAAGCGTTTGAATAGTACGCTCAAACTGACCGTTAGTCTGTGGATGATACGAAGTATTGAGGTCAAGTCAAGTTCCTAACGCTGTTTGCACGGCTTGCTATGTGCGGGAGGTAAAACGTCCATCACGTTCGAAAAAAATACTCAATGGTAAACTGAGGCGGCTTACGATTTCGTTGATATAGATACGAGCTAGCTACTCGTTTTTGTAATCTTCACGAATTGGGATGAAGTGAGTTGATTTTGTAAGGCGATCAACAATAACCCAAATTGTGTCATAACCACTAGAAGTGCGAGGTAATAAAATCCATGGTTATATTTTCCCACTTCCAGACTGGGATTTCGGGTTGTATAAGTAAACCTGTGGGTCGCTGATGTTCCGCCTTCACTTGGGAACACGTGAGACATTTTGAAACGAATAAAGCTATGTATTTCTTCATTCCAGGCCACTAAGAAGTAGATCGAAGATCTTGATACATCATGTCAGCAACTGGATTCGAGATTCGAGTTTTATGAGCTTCGTTCATGAGGAAGGTATGAAGGTCATCACGATAGGGTACCCAAATACGATTTAGATGATGGAGGATTCCATTGGATTTAGACTCCAACTCTGTTTCAGCTCCACAATACAACTCGTCATGTAAATCATTCTCCGTAACAAAAGTATGTTGATCTTCGCGAATACGACTCTGGATGCCGGTCAGAATCCGAGAACATTTGCTTTACCAAGATGGTAGCGAATTTCACAGTCATAGTCGTTTAAAAGTTCGACCCATCGTCGTTGCCGCATGTTTAACTCTTTTTGGTTGAAGATGTGTTGAAGTCTCTTATGGTCTATGTAGATTTCACACTAGTACCAAACAAATAATGCCTCCAAATCTTTAGAAAAAATATGACTACACCAAGCTCAAGATCATGAGTGGTGTAGTTCTTTTCATGGACTTTTATTTGTCTCGAGGCATAAGCTATAACTTTACCTCATTGCCTTAGAACACAACCGAGTCCTTGACCCAATGCGTCATAGTAGACAAGAAGATCGACGTAACCATCAGAAAGAGTAAGGATATGTGCAACATATAATTTCTACTTCAAAGTTTGGAAAACCTCTTCTTGCTTAGGCTCCTAATCAAATGGTTTTTCTTTATGAGTTAAGGTTGTGAGATGTAAGGCAATTCTTGAGAAAATGGCGATAAAACGTCGGTAGTAACCAGCTAAGCCAAGAAGAGATCGGATTTCAATGGGAAAGTGAGAGTACGCCGATTCTTGACTGTTTAAATCTTTGCAGGGTTGATATGAATTCCCTTCTCGTTTACAACATGACCAAGAAATTGAACTTCTTTCAACCAAAACTCACATTTTGAGAACTCAGCATAAAGCTTTTCAGCACACAAAATTTCTAGAATGAGACGAAGATGTCCCTCGTGATTGTCCTTGGTCTTTGAATACATTAGGATATCATCAATGAAGATGATGACAAAACGATCCAAATATGGTTTGCACACCGGTTCATTAAATCGATGAATTTTGCTGGTGCATTGGTAAGCCCAGAAGACATAACCATGAACTTGTAGTGTCTGTATCGAGTACGAAACACAGTTTTTGGAATATCTTCATCTCGAACTCGAAGTTGATGGTAACTAGAAGGTAGATTAATCTTCTAGAAACAAGTAGCACCCTGAAGTTAATCCAAATGGTCATTAATTTGTGGCAAAGGATAACGATTCATGATAGTCAACTTGTTGAGTTCTCGATAGTCGATACACATTCAGAATCAACCATCTTTTTTCTTATTTACAAATAGAACTGGTGCACCACATGGAGATGAGCTAGGGCAAATAAACCCTTTGTCGGTCAACTCTTGAAATTGACTAGCCAACTCTTGCATTTCAGATGGTGCCAGTTGATAAGGTTGACTTTGCAATAGGAGTTGCATAGTGGACAAGGTCGATTCTAAGTTTGACTTCTCGCACAGGAGGAAGTCCAGATACGTCTTCAAGAAAAACTTGGGAAAAATCACGAACAATTGAAATGTCTTCCAACTTCTTTTCTTTGTCTTTCTTCTCCACAATATGGGCTAAGAAACCCACATATTGCTTTCAAATGTACTTTTGGGCTTGGATACACGACATTAATTTAAGCTCTTTAGAAAATGTTTTACCAAAGACTCGAAGACTTTAACCATCAGCGAGAGGAATACGAATATACTCATCGATAAAGGTGATCTCATGGTGTTTGGCTAGCGAGTCCATGCCAATGATCACATGGAAACTACCCAGCTTCATTGTAATAAGATCAATAGGGAAGTCATGCTCGTTCAAATTGTGAGTACACCCACGAATAATAGAATCTATAGTAACGGGCTTTCTGTCGGCTACTTCCACAATAGAGGAATCGGCTAGATTCTTTTGAAGAATATCAAGAATAGACTCGAATTCAAAAGATACAAAACTCTTACCCACTCCCGTATCAAATAGTATAGATGCATAACGGCCATTAATTAGAAACGTACCATTGACCATGTTGTTATCAACCCTTGCATCGTTCGCATTGATATTAAAAATCTACCATTGCAGGTTGATTTGCCTGGTTTTCCTGGTTCGCTGGGTTGACTTAGGCTTGGGCATTGATGATATTGACCAGTCTAAGACAAGTGTTTCGAAAATGTGTGGGTTTGCTACAGTTAAAGGATGCCCTGGCTGGTGCCTGGTGGCATCATAGGGCGGTTGGGTTGGTAGTAGGGCTGGATCATGGTTTAGGTAGAGGTGGGGCCATGATTTGAGGTGGCTGATAGAAAGGTTGGGTCACAAGTTGGGTATTCGGCTGAGTTCGATGTTGATTAAGTACTTGCCTTTGGGTGGTGCGACATGCATTGATCAAGTGGCCAAAATGCCCACAACCAGTGCATTGCCAAGATGGAGTAGTGGTTGAGTGGTGGTAGTTACAGCGGTTGCATAAGGGATAAGGACTAGTATATGGCTTTTTGTTGGGTGCGACTTGGATTATAGGTGTAGCTTGTATGGGAGGCTTTCTTGTAGTTACAACATAGTTCTTGCCATTTCCTTTTGCTTCCTTTTGGAGCCAAAACGAGAAGAAGATTCAGCCTCTGTTTCTTTCGTCTCATTTGACTCCTCAGTTGGAGATTTATCGACTGAACCTTTGTATCCATTCAGTTTAAGATCAACAGACTTATCATGATTATCTGTGAGTTGAGCAGATAAACGAATTGTTGTTTCAAGGGTGGCATGGTTACTTCTTAGCACTGGGCTTTAGATTATCATAGGAAGTCCCCCAATCTACTTTTCTATGAGGCTAGAAAGAGGGGTGAAGAGATATGGGAGCAACTATCGTAGCTCGTGAAAATGTTTGTAATAAGCCATGTTTTCACCACTATCTTGCTTCAAATTCAAGAATTCATCCTCCAAGTTCATGATTTCGTTACACGGACATAATTCGTGGGTCATGATTTCCTAGAGTTAGTCCCATGTTAAAGCCACTACTGCTTCATCACCACGAGTGTTCTCCTCGCCATTCCATCAAGTTAACACGTTTCCTAACAAACGTCCAGTTGCATAATAGACTTTGCGCTCGTTAGGACAATCATTGTAACATCTGTAAGAAACGGATCCACGAAACCTGACTTGTATTGTAAACCGGATCTGAGGTATTCAAATGAAAAAATAAATTTTTATAATGCCTGTTTGTTTAATAGTTGATTATCAATTTTATTAAAATTATTAAATTATGAGATTTTGAAATATCAAGTTTATAATTACAAGGTATATATATATATATATTCAATTTAAAAAAATAATAACATAGGTTAGTGCGCTAAAAAATTAACCAAATTAACCACAATCCATAACTAAATTAATTAATTAAATGATATGAGGGACCTGTTTGTAAAAACCTGAAACACAAGGTGCAAGGGCCTAAGAGTCATTATAAGAAAGTCACTAATGTGAAACAAATAAAAAGGGGCGCCTTGGCTAGGTTTCAAACTCCGGGTCACCCGGGTAACGAGGCGAAATGTTAACCGGTTGTTTTGTGTTAGATCATGGAAACACTTATCTTTTAAGCTGAATCTAGAACCGGTGGAGGACCTCTTCCTCTTCGCTGAAATGAACCAGCGATCGGGATTCATAGTGTCTTTTATGCTCAACGTTTTGGCTTCAAGCAATCCGTTTTGGTCCGACTTTAATGGGGAATCAATTCCCTTACAATTATTCAACATATTTCAAACCAAAGTTCATGCTTTAAGTCTCCATTTAATCATTTTTATGACACGATTAGAGGACCTTGAAACTTTTTTTCACACTTCTATAAATTCGTCACCACCTTAATTCGTGAATTTTATCAGAGATGCAAACTAGGGCTCCAAACTTCAAATCTCGATTTCTCCCTCATACGAGCACATATACCTGTTATGTTGGATATACAACTATGCGAGACTCAAGCCCCGAGGAGCGAATCTAATGATGTTGGATATACCTTGCTACAACCCATAGCCTTGGGGAAGCGGTCAACTAATGGATCAAAAATGATGTGCTAGAATACAATTGACTAAAACTTCACATAAATAAATAAATAAACCTACAACAACTACTCATACACATAATTAACACATTGACTTTACATGCTCATGATTAAATTAAATAACATGAGAAAATGTGACACATGACACCTCAAAAGTTTAATTGTAAAAAGAGAAAAAGATAGATCTACTCACGGTTTTGTGTATATTGATCCTTGAATAAACCACACGATATTGGGGAAAAAAATCCAAAATACAAAGGTTACCCTAAAATATAAAATAACGAAAAATATACTAAACAACCAAACAATATAACGAAACTATAAAATCGAATCCTATGATTTAGGGATTTTTGTATAACCTAAAATACGTATAATATTTTCCAACATAAATACTAAATTGATATTTGTAACTAATTCGATAGATGTGACAATTTTAATAATAACTTAGAATTATATTTATATCATTATTTATATATTTTTGTATTTGCTAAGTTTAGTTAATCCATTACTTACTTAACAAATAAATGTATAATCTAGTGCTTTTGTAGTAACACATCTAATAAGTCTAATATTGTAGAAATCGAATTAAAAGTTAATAATTATGATAATAACAATTTATGTTATAATATATTGTAATTCTCAAGTATAGATAAATTAATAAAAATTCATCTAACAACTTTATATTTTAAATAATTCATATAACAACTTTATATTTTAAATAGTCTTTTTATTAGCAAATAAGTTTACCTAAAGTTATGAAACTTATATAAATTCCACGTGTTATGTATTTTCTTAAAAAATTCAGAAAACAACATTCATGAAATTTTATTTGAAAATTTTGCATTTTATATAATTTATCTATACAATATAACATGATCAAAATTCATAATAAATCGATATGGTATCTAAAAATTCTTAAAAATTACAGAAATCTTTGAAAGGGGGGGGGGGGGGGGGGGTGGATTCCCAAAGGCCAGTTTCATGTAGAAACAAATACATCTTAATTGTCTAAGTCGATTATGTCTCTAACTTGGTTGAAGTTGAAACTCTACCTACATATGATGCAAGCATTGTTGCTAAGTTATTTAAGAAATTGTTTTCACGTTTTGGTGCACCTAAGGCTTTGGATAAGTGATTATGGAACCCACTTCAGCAACTACCAGATGGAAAAAGCTATGTTACGATATGGTGTTACCGATTTTAAACCACATACCAGCCTCAAACAAGCTGTCAACATGCAGTGACCAACCTGGGATAAATCAAATTCTCTAAAAATGGTAGGAGAAAAATCGAAAGAAGTGGGCATATAAGCTAGACTATGCTCTTTGGGCATTTAAGACAACTTATAAGACCCCATTGGTACTACACCCTTTCACCTTGTATATGGAAAACACTGCATCTTCTAGTAGAACTTGAACATAGAGCCTACTAGCCCCTTAAAAATGCCAGCATAAACCATAGAAGCTGGAAGAAATCGGATCCCTGAAGAGTTAAGAAACCAGGCCTACGATAACTCCAAAATATATAAGGAAGATAAAAAAATTGCATGATCAACATTTGAAAAGATTGAAAGACTTCTAAGAGGGAAACTTAGTCCTTCTATAAAACTCTAGGCTTCGCTTCTTCCCAGGAAAACCTAAGTCTAGATGGACCAGACCATACAAGGTGACCCAAATGTACCCATATGGTGCAGTCGACATAAAATCAAATCCCCTAATGGGGATGCATTTAAGGTCAATGGGCATCGCCTTAAGAGGTATGAGGGATTCCTAGATGAGGAAAGAGAATACATCTTCTTTGAATAAAAAAATCCAAACACGAGTTGTATCTCCTAGACATGCCCCGAGCATCATGCTTTGATCATTTCCCGCCCACCTACCAAACACAGGCCAGTTCTGGCAGGCATGGGTCGTGCCCCCTAACAGTTTGATGCTATATGACAAGATGTTTACATGCATCTTTTCTTCACCTCTCATCTAAACCAACATTATCTTCCCTGAATTCCTAGGTTTTTTCTCACACATACCAAATTAGGTAACCATTTTCAAACTGATTACTTGTCCTAACCATCTAGCTTCCTGTTTGGAAGAGCACCCACATCTTCTTTTTCCACAGAACACCTAGAGACTCCAAGTTTTAATCAATTTTTTAAGGTTAATCCAACCAAAAGTTAAATCTTTGGTTAGTATCACACCCTCAATTTCCACATGCGAGGTTTTACTACAAGGCGCGTGACAAATTAGGATCATTGCCATTAGTTACATTCAATGACCTCTAAATGATATTTTAGAAAAAAAATGTCTTTACTCAATTCAATGTGAAAACACATGTTTTGAATGTTTAAGTGAATGTGGAAGCGTAAAGTAAAAGTAAAGTTTAACCAAATGTACAAAAAAACACACTTAAAAAATCATGCAGTAAATGCACGAAAATAAGTTCAAAAGTTTGAAATGATGCGACTCCATGAATATGCTCTAATCGCGTGCATTACCCAGCGACCTGCGAAAGTATGCTAACAAGTGTCAACATGGGGTGGTGAGTTCACAAAATATACTGAAATAAATAGAGTTGCAAGATAAAGTGAATTCCAATTATATCTTGGGTAGCTAGCCTGTTGCATGTTACTAAATGTTTTAAATTGAAGCTGACTGAAAGAGTTTGTGCCTTCCGCCACATCTATTATAAATGATGGTGCATTGTTAGGTCACTGTTACACCCATTTGATTGCCAGTCGTGCTAGTGTGACTTACCCGTGTGGGGTTTGTCAAACCCAGTAGTACTACTCAGTATTACCTGTAACTGCCTAAATTATTAATTCAGGTATGTAAGGACTTTCATGATATGTGTAGCATTTAGTAAGCATGTGATATAAATGGTTTACAATAATTTAAAGTCGCCCAAGTGTTCCCTCCCTGGAAAGTAGAGTGTTTTAGTTTCCTACCAGGAAAGCGTATGTAAAGAAGTAGTGAACTCTCCTTAGGGTGTGTAAGAAAAATCCAACCAAGAAATTAGAATAGAGAACCCGCTAACGGTAACCTATTACATTATGATATTCTATTAGCATGCGTTTCATGTGTTTGGTCATAAGACCTTGCATTCAACAATCCCTTTGTTCAAGTTTTTCAAATAAAACTCACACATTGATAAAGTTGACCCCACGACCCGTTGGTGACTAATTAAGTGACTTTATGTTAACTCATGTACATGCACATCAAGTAAAGCTATAGCACACATCACATAAACATATGATGGAATTTATTTCAGTTTCACAGTTCAACTTCAGTTTTTGAGTCGAGTTTGTGTATTTATTTATACCAAACGATGCCGAAAAATTATAAATATTTTATGAAATTAGAAAATATTCCATTTGAGCTTGTGCAATTTTCTTGTGGCCTAAATATTTATATAAAATTCATAAAAAATCCTACATCACAGAAGGGTCAAAAACATCTGTGTTTTCTAGTGACATTTTACCATTAAATTTAAAAAAAAATCTACGTTCCTCCAATTGACGCATGGCCAATTGGAGTATATCAAGAACTCTTAAGAGTACCTACTATAAAAATTCATATCTTTTGTCTGAAAATTAACCAAATTTGGTTCTCACGAGACTCTATTATCATATTAGAAAACTCAGCTTTACTCACCATCATTAAAAAATTTAAAAACACGGTTAGGGTTCATTAAAAATTATGAAAACTTTTGTGGATCATCTACACATCCAGTAGATGATCCTAGACTCAAGAATGGTCCTATTATTTAGGAAATTCTACAGTTACATTCCTACAAGTTCGTGGAATGTCTAACCTTCCAGTTTTCATCTTGTAATGTAAGTAAAGTTTTCCCTTTGGGAAACCCTAGAAGATGTAACATAAATCACGTAGTTGGACGTGATAAATTGTTCCATGCATCCTAACTAACTTACAATAACCAAGTTTGATCATAAAAAAACTAACAAGCATTCCTACACAATCTTGTTTAATAAAGTGTCCATTACATGCACGTTGTGAACATCATAGCCTAGAATCAAATTTGTTATTTTGATCATGTTAACATGCTTAGACATACTTATGTACGTCATAGAAATCAATACATATCATCTATCATGTCAATAATCACCTAAGTCAAAATCATCACTAATAAGTTTCCATTATAGGTAGGGTATGAACAATTGATCAAATCAAGTTTCCTATCATCAAGATTTCTTCTAATCATCATAAAGACACAATACAAAACCCTAGACACTAAATTTGAATTGTAAAAGTCAAGCATGAAGTAATTAGGATTTCGTTCAAATCACCAAGAATTACATAAAAGATGAAATCTAGGATAAAACTTACTAGTTTACGTTGTAGAGTGTTCGAAACGATCAATAACCCAAAGAACTTCAAGATCCAAGCTCCAAAGATGAACTAGGGTTTGGGAGATATGTGTGTGGCTCAATTCGTGAGAGGGGGGAGAGAGAGGGACGCGGTATTTGTTTTGAACGTGGGGTTTGTGGGGTGCGTTGGGTTATATTGATTTTTTTTACTACAAGGGAACCCGTGGAATTTTATAAACCATGGCCGTTTTTTTATAAAAAAAACTATTATTACAAGAATTCCCATATTTATATTCTTCTAAAATTTGACAAAATATAATAAAACACAAAACCAGCAATTATGCGTTAAAACACGCGATTTCAAGTATTTTACACACAATACACGTAAATACCGGAAAACATATAAGTTCACATAATTTATTCATTTAACTTTTCCAAAATTATTATTTCACATAATCACCAACGTTCGGGGATAGACTCGAATACGACATAATCAAGTGTAATGCAATAATTAATGTTCATGATAGTGTTAAAGATAACGGAGTTGACCTAAAATGTCGGATGTCACAATTAACTCTCGAATTTAATGTAAGAGTGGTCCAAAGCTTCAAAATAGAAAAATGGAGTTCGGGGTGAAGCAAATGGATAAATAACATTTGTTGAAGGTTTGAGACACACCCTATGCCTCGACCCACAGACAACATGTTTGTTTTTCTTGTTTCTAAAGCATGGCTAGCAATGGGAACACAACTGAAGTGGCTCAAAATGTTGTAACCCGACTAGTCCGCTCATCGATAAAGGGACTCTTTGTAGACTTGTTCTCAAGCTCAAGGAGGCTATAGAAGAGATGGTCGGGGTTGAGGAAGTTCTTATTACCTAGGTCAACCTTTTGACCTTAGGGTAACAAGAGGTGTGTAAGGAGATCAACTACCTTCACGATTGGCTTAACACTATGGTTATGCCAACCAAGGAGGAGATGATTTTCCCGAATGGCCTCATCATTCCAGGATCGGAAACCCAGTGATGCAACCGGGCGGGACTTGCCACCACTCTCGGTTGAGGACTCGATTGTTCCTCCTCCTCCTCCACCTCCTCAAGAAGATGAAGCCGGAATGGAAGTGGAGCCTGAGCCAACTCTAGTGGTCAACCTTTGTGAAGAGGACGGTGGGAGAGACCTTTACCTTGGCTTCAACACGAGATGTAGCTGACTTGGAAGGGCGAGTAGGTAGTGTTGGTAGATTGCTAGCTTTATGATCCTAACTCTAATATGTTTAGAGCTTTTGTTTGGACTTTATGTTTAAGGTCTTTTTGATTTAGGTTAAGCTAGCAATTAGGATTATTGGTCCTTGATGATGTTACTTGTATGATTATGGTTTGTACCAAAATGCTTTAGTTAAATATTAAATAAAATGGCTGGTACTATTTGTTTTATGATTTATATTTATATTCTTTAGTTGTCTTAGTTTGATTTGATGAATAATTTGGGTTTTAAATGGGCTAATAATGATAGTCAAGGTGGCGAGTTTGGAGGCGATTTGTGGACACCCGTTACCCCGATTTGTGTCAACTCCAAAAAAGGCAGTATTTGTTCTTTTCCTCCTTACACCATGGTGCGTTTTAAGTGTAGAGTGGGAAAAAAGGGTTACAATAAAAACTTTATTTTTTTGCACGTCTATAAACCTAGTCATTCACAAACTCTCTTAGAACCGCTTTGTTACACCCATAATTTTCACATTTTTTACAAAAATAAGATTTATTTTTGTAAAAATAACAATTTTAAAAGCTAAAAACCCAAAAACAGTTTTATTTTGTAAATATAAAATAGAACTTTTAGGTATAACAAATAGAAACAAATAATATATTTATATATAAAATCCCACTAAAACTTTCCAACCTTTTTTTTCATATCAGTATTTGAGCTTAATGAGATATATATATATTCTCTTTCATTTGCTCAATTCTTTCCTTCACTCCTATAACACACTCTTCTTATACCCACTTTCTTAAATTATTATAATGATTAAGAAATTGTAAGAACATCATTAAGTAATTATCAATCTTCTGATGATTAATATAATCTTTCCAAGTTTGTTAAAAAGTATCTTTGAAGCCATGATTGGTGTTTTGGTCAAACATCGGTTTAAGGATAATGTAACCAAACTTTGATTGTGAGGTAGAGTGCTAATGTGTTGAACAATTGTATTAACAAATGTGAAAGGTAAACAATGATGAACACAAGGATTTATACGAGGAAAAAGCCCTTGACCCTTTAGAAGATCTCAGACATAAAAAACCTCGGGTGATGGAAACTACCGATCACCGACTATATTGCATAAAAAGATTACAATTTCGGATGATCTTGAGCTTGTTACAATTGAATTCTAGTGTACGTGTACGAGAGTAGTTTCGAGAGCAACAAGTGAGCGAGTTGTGTACGTGTTGTATATTCTAATTCAATCTCAAAAACCCCTGATATAATTTGAAATATCTATCTAACAAGTCTCACACGATCACCCATAACGGCTATTACTTCACTTGCACGTGCTTGAATATAAGCATATTCCCCAACATTCCAGCATAGACCAAGTCCATTTCGTAATATACCTACGAATACAAGCTAAACATATAGGAAACAATTGTTAGTCAACATAGGTAATAATAAGGATCCTTAATCCTCAGACTTCCTACACCATCAATTAAGGATCCGTGATCCAGGTCAAATCTAAGAATACATGATCCACAATATTAAAATCAATGCCCTAACAATTCCCCCCCCCCAAATTTGGCGGATATAACACAGTAAATCTGCCATATTTCCGTTGGAATAGAACTAGCCCTTACACCAAGTAACTAGCCGTTGCGAGTCTGACGTCATGATGGGACTGCATGGAACAAACATCATTATATATAGGATAAAGATAGAGTTTGAAAAACCATTTAGGATTGAGAATCACCTATTTAAATCTTCTTCCCGGAGACCCTTAAGGTATTCTTTCTCTCTCTTAAGCTTTCTTCTTTAATTCAATGGCGAAAATGGTCACTCGCTCCTCTCTAAATAAGGATCAGGAACATGATAGTCCACCCAAGAGTCAAACCTTCTACAAAATCCTTCCTTAGAGCTATGTAGATTCACTGATCCTGAAGTTGATCAGTTATGAAGCTGTTTCCCTGAGGGAACCGTCTTTAGAGCTTTTGATTCTTCACTCAAAAGCGACTCTGAATCCTCTATCTGCATTTGTTTCCCTGCTGCACCATTCCAGATCGGTTACACTTACCCTTTTCCAGCATTCACCCAAAGTTTCTTCACCCGAACCAGCTTGTGCTACAGCCAGGTGATGCCGATGCTGTGGAGGGTGTTGTACACTCTTGAACAAATCATAAGCGATAAGGGTTTGAGTTTCACACTTTCTGAACTCCCACACCTGTATAACCTCGTATCTCATGGATCACACCGGTCTCTTTTCAAAGCTAAACCTCAGCAGCCACTCCCACTCCTCAAAACCACCAAAAATGACACCAACTAGAAAAACCAGTTCTTCTTTGTGAGGAGGAACACTATTCCTTTAGGGGATAGTATTCCAAAAAAGTGGAATTTGAATGGTAGGATATAGATCCTTAGGTCAGAACTGTAGAGAGTCCTCTTCTTTTTTGTAAGGATAACTGATCCTGTTTTGTTTACTTGTTCAGTGACCAACTTTCCTTCTCTCGCTAAAACTCCTAGAACTGTAGAAAGAATAGCCGCATTCTTGGCATCAGATACAAAGGTTAGAACATTCAAGCCAAAAGCAAAGGATTTAGAAGATACCAGCTCCACCTCCTTCACAATGTCAAGTAAGTATCCATGTATGGTAATGTCAAGGATTTAAAGGATCATGAATACTTATCTTTATTTTTTCTGAATAGGTGCTGTCAGATCCTCATCCAAATCCGCCTTAAAGTTTGGCCTTAGAGATATTGACAACATAATCTCCCCTCGTTCGATCAAGAGAGAGCTGGCCAAAGGTCAAAGCCAACCGGAGCCCAAGGTCATGACCACCCATGCCAAGGTTGGTTCCAAGAGGAAGAAGCCTAAGCGAATCTACTGAAGACACCCTTCAGATAGAGCAACAAATCCACGACTTTGTCACCGAGGTAAGGATTACTGATCCTGATAATTAATCTTGTTTTTTTCTAAGGATCATTGATCCTGACCACCCTATCTTGCTATTTGTAGAAGTTTGCCCTTTCCAGGCTAACAAGGATAAGTTCCTAGCCGATGATTAAGAGGGTCTAGCTGATCTCCTTGCCATCGCCACCGCTAAGGATAAAAGGATCTCCTAGCTTGAGAACGAGGTTAACAACCTGGAGAAGCAGATGATAGTGGCAGAGATAGAGAGGCTAATAAAGCACAGCTAGAGGCCGCTGATGAGACAAAGGTCTGTGCAGCCCGAGCCATCCTGAGGGCAAGGATCAAAATAGACAAGGAGGCTATGGATCCTGCTTTTGACAGGTTTGGATGGGATCTACTGGGTGGAAGCAGAGACTCCTGGAGCTCGGAGGTGAAGAAGAGCCTGAACCGGTGCACATGCTAGAAGCTGGGAGCAGCAGGACAAAGGAGGTGGTCGAGGCAGCCAAGGCTGAAGGTGGCAAAAGTAGGTGGTGGTGCAGCTAAGGTGATGCTGCTGTTGTGGGCAATGAAGGATAATATAGACGAGGCCTGACCCTACTAGTTTAGGTTTCCTGGTTTTTGGTTAATGGCGTTTTTATTTAACAATTTATGGTTTGTCATTCTGAACAATGGTTTCTAGGGTAAGGATCCATGATCCTTAAGACAATAGGGAGGTGGCAAAGGTGGATGGGTCCTTCTATTTGTGGAGGACGAAGCCTTTGATGCCCCTCACTTTTATTTTCCTGCATTTGATGAACAATTAGTATGGACACCCTTTATCAACACAAGTGTATGGGCCACGTTTTGCTGGTAAAACTTGGGTTGATAAATTTGATAACCGTATAATGGGGTTTTAATAAAAGTTACAACCTTTAACTACCTCTTGTGTTGTACTTTTATTTCTGAAATGTTATTTTGATATGTTTATGTATATTATCTTTATTTTACCAAACTTAGAGAATTTCGGATTGTAAAAAATATACCAATTCTCTAGCGTAACAACATTATAAAATATGAAGAGTTATATGATCAAGGATCATATATCCTTAATTGAAAGGTCCAGGATGTAATAAATGATATAAATATAGTTAAGGATAAAACATATTGGAGAATCCAAGTTAGGATTCTATATCCTTAAGACTTAGAATTGTATAAACAAACCATAGAAGTCGGTTAAGGTTTAAGGATTCAGGATCCTTATTTGTAAAACTTCAACAACCTGTAAAAAACAACTTGGGACTAAGCCAAATATTCTAGGGATAAGCCCATTATAACTGGGATCAAGCCCAAATAAACTAGGGACAAGCCCAAATACATTGGGGACAAACCCAAATAAACTGGGGACAAGCCCAAAATCCTTGGGGTCTAGCCCGAACTGGGGACAAGTCCAACGTAAATGACATGAAAATGCCAAACCTTAGCTAACGTGAAAACATTAAAAACCTTAGGATAACAGATCTATGGTACTCTACCATTATACTTGAGATCCTATATGGCCAACACCAATGAAATTGTCAGCCACTAAAGCGTGTACTGGTCCCATTGCCTCGAACCATACTTTGATAAATGTGCGCTACTAGCGGGGTGTCAAAACCCAATTCGTGAGAAAGGTGAAAACCTTTAAACATTAGAAGATATAAGATACCTTAAACGTGGGAGAGAGGTGGCCAACCCCTCGATCCTCTGAAAAAAATGTTAAAACTCTACAAAAGCTCAAAACTTGATAAAAATGGATGTTAAATGCTCAACATCCTTTCCTTATAATGAATAATAAGTACAAAGTGAAAGAAAGTATAAGTAAAATTTTACCTAAGTAAGGATCATATATCCTTTGAGAATCCTCGAACCTAGGCTAGAATACTAGAGTCTCTAAGGATCCTAGATCCTTCTTACATGAAATATTTCTTCAGATGAACATCATTTCAAGCTCTAGGTAGGAGATCACCATCCATAATTAGTAAGCAATATGCCCCCTTTCTAGGTAGGACCTTCCCATTTTGGTGCTAACTTGCCATCAGCCATATTGTTTATGTTCTAGAATGATTTCCTTAGTACCAAATCACCAACTTGGAATCTTCTGATTCTTACATTCATAGCGTATGCTAGTTTTTTAACAAGTTCTAAATACTTGATTAATTTCTCACCCTTCATAGCATATGAGCCATTATAATGGTTTGTAATTAGCACACAATCTATGTATACTTGAAGATACCTGATTCTCATCTGTTTAGCTAATTTCAAACCTACTATTAAGGCTTCATACTCTGCTTCGTTGTTGGTAGTTTGGAACTCACATACAATAGATTGGGGTACTGTGCCCCCCTGTGGCGATTTTAGTAGTATGCCTAGTCTAGTTCCTTTTACATTTGAGGCTTCATCTGTGAAGAGTGTCCAAGGATCCTTGGTCTCCTCAAGTTGTTGAACCTCTAGTTCAGCTTCTCTTTATAGATCACTACTGAAATCAGACACAAAGTCAGCTAAAGCTTGAGACTTGATGGCAGTCTTGGTTTCGTACTTAATGTCATAGGCACTAAGTTTAACTGCCCATTTTGCCATTCTACATGACATTCCAGGTTTCCTGAGAACATTCTTAATAGGAAAGTTAGTTTTCACAATAATAGTATGGGTTTTAAAATAATGTCAAGTTTAGTGGAAGCCATAATCAATGCAAGAATTAATTTCTCTAAATGAGAATACCTGGCTTGAGCATCAAGAAGGCTCTTACTTACATAATATACCGGATGTTGTTGGCCTTCATGATCCTTAACTAACACAAATGCTTACTGCTTTACCTGAGACGGCCAAATATGAGGACAATGGTTCACAATCTTCTAGTTTCCTCGAGGCAGGAGCTGAGGATAAATAATCCTTGAGAGCCTTGAGTACAGCTTCATGCTTTTCAGTCCACTCAAATTTCTTATTCTTACTCAGGATATCATAAAAATCCTTACATTTCTCAGAGGATTTCTAAATGAATCTATTTAGGGCCACGATCCTTCCAGTCAATCTCTTGACATCCTTGGCATTGGCAGGGGATTTTATATTCACAATCGCCTTGATTTGTTCTGGACTTGCTTCGATCCCTCTTTTGGTCACCATGTATCCTAGGAATTTTCTAGCTTTGACACCAAAATGGCACTTTGAAGGATTTAGATTCATGTTGTATTGGTCAAGGATATTGAATGCTACTTCAAGATCCTCGAGATAATCCTCTACTCTCTTGGACTTGACCACCATATTGTATATATACACTTCCATAGTGTCTCCAATCTGCTCTTTGAACATCATGTTGACCAATCTTTGGTAGGTGGCACTTGCATTTCTTAGTCCAAAAGGCACTGCAATATAGTAACATATGCCAGTAGGAGTCATGAATGTTGTGTCCTCTTCGTCAGATGATTCCATCTGAATTTCTTGGAATCCAAAGGAAGCGTCCATAAAGGTTAGCAATTCATGTCCTGCTGTTGCATCCACCATGGAGTCAATCTGTGGTAATGGGAAAGGATCCTTGGGACATGCCTTATTTAGGTTTGTAAAATCAACACATACCCTTCACTTTCTGTTTTTATTTTAAACCACCACTACATTGGCTAGCCATCTTGGATACTTAACTTCTCTAATCATACATGCCTTCTAGAGTTTGTCTACCTCTTCTTGGATGATAAGGTTCCTTTAGGTCCAATTTTCTTCTTTTTTGATGAATTGGCCTGGAAGATTTATCAATTCCAAGTTTATGTGTTATAATATCATTAGACATACCTGTCATATCCTTGTGTTTCCAAGCAAAGGTAGACTTTCTTCTCTTTAGGAAGGATACTAGATCCTGCTCTATACCGTCAAGGATCCTGGATCCTATGAGGACTTTAATTTCAGGATCCTGAGGATCCAAAATTACATCTTTGATGTCTGGTTCTGCTGTCTCCAGGACACTCCTTGAGGTTGCTATGATTGCTATGCTGCTCTTGGTTGTGATGCCGGCTTCATATAAGAGGTGTAAAAGTTCTTTGCCTCTTGTTGATCATTCTCTTTCTTCACTACCCTCCAAGGTGTTGGTAGCTTGACACATTGATGATAAGTAGAGGTAACAACTTTCATATCATGTATCCAAGGCCTGCCAAGAATCACACTGCAACATGACAAATAGTCAATGACACAAAATTTTTGTATAGAGTTTACCCCCTCAATGTAGATTGAGAGTTTGATGTCCCCTAGCGTGTTCTTTGTCTCGCAGCTAAATCCTACAAGGACAGACGATCTCGGAACTATTTCTGTCTCTAGGATGTTCATTCTCTTGAGGACATCTAGTTGAATAATGTTTACGGAGCTTCCTTCATCAATAAGGATCCTACGAACAAAGTGGTTAGATATAAATAAAGTAATGACTAAACCATTATGATGAGGATCATGTATATCAACACGGTCATCCTCATTAAAGGATATGATTTTCTGCTGAGTTAGGGTGGAGGTTCGGATAGGCCTCTCTCCGATTTCCAGCTTGGTTTCCTTAGCATGTCTATTTACTGAAGAGAATGAGGTTCCACATACATCGGAGCCTCAGGAAATGAAGTTAATGATTTGAGCGTCTGCAGGTGGTACAGGAGCTCTTTCGAGTATTTTTTAGGATCCTGGATTATTGATTTCTTCCTTCCGTGTAGCTCTTTCAAGTAACCTTTGCTGAGTAGGTAACCAAACTCCTTTTGGAGTTTGTTGGTAAGGTGGCCAAAGTCTTCGTGCTATGCACACCATTTTAATTTATCCTTGTTGGATGTAGACTTTTCATTCATCTTGGGCCATCTAGCCTTTTCACCTAGATTCTTCAAAGCAAGGATTAGTTCACTGTTGTCAGCAGAAAACAATATTCAGATGTATGAGGATATTCCTCATCATCTTCCTCTTGTTCAACTGAATGAACATTTTGATTATCATGCTTGGAGTATTGCTTGGATCGATTGTTCTTGTAGAAGGATCCTTGCTTCCTGTTTTGTTTATCCTGATAACCTGTTTTGGATCCTTTTGTCATCCTCTAGTCGGATGAACCTCAGGGCCCTGTTCCTTACTTCATCTTAGTTGCTGCAAGGTGTCATAACAAGATCATCATAGAAAGGATAATCTTTTTATAGTCCCATTTTAAACGCTTCCACAGAAGTGGCAATGTCTAAATTTGGGATTTCCAAGTACTCTCTACCATATTTAGTAACATAATCTCAAAGTGATTCATCACGAGATTGGGTGATCCTATATAAGTCACTAGTTAATCTTTTAAAGGTTCTACTACAAGAAAACTGGTTATAGAATAAATTAACTAAGTGAGAAAATGAAGTTATGGAATAGGGAGGAAGACTTAGCAGCCATTTTAGTGTTGATCCAGGAAGTGTGGATCCGAAGCCCTTACACAAACAAGCTTCTTTCAACCTTTCGGCGATGGGATTGATCTCCATCCTTTCTCTGTATTGAGCCACATGCTCTTCTGGATCAGTAGTACCGTCTTATAACTTCATATTAGGGGTTTGAAAATGCTTTGGTATCTTAACATTACATAAGGGAGGTGCAAAGCGAGATACTCTGTGACTCCCATCTGGAATCTCAGGAATGGGTTTAACCACTCAAGGGACACTGGGTATCATGTCCTTGAGTTTCTGCAACTCTCTAGCCATGGCTTGATTGATCCCTACATCCTGCATGTAAGTACAGTTAGTGTCACCCCCTGACCCACAACGGATATGGTAGTGGGGCATGATTGGGTTTTCATCAAAGCTCATGACATTTACTATAAAGTTTCGTATTTATTAATTCAAATTTAAAAGTAGAATTTCCATCAAACACATAAACCATACAAGCACAAGATTGTTCTAAACATGACATTTATGTAACACTTTATTTTTCTTCTAAGGACAATTACTATGTGTTCCTTGCTTCAACCTGTCCACCTGTATCATTTGTAAAAATAGAGTTTTGGGTCAACTAAAGTTGGGGAGTGAATCCTGTTTAAACATTTGAAATGAAATAATATGTTGATTAATTTAATAAAAATGTGCATAAACCAAAGATGAGCAAACGTATATGTAAACAATCCACAAACCACATAAACAATCTAGCAATGTACTAATGAACATGATAAATGATGAACTGTGAGATCAAGGCTAAATCAAATGGAGCCGATCTAATTAGGCACGCGATGCTCTACCCATCTATTCAGGGAACTGATGGGCCTAATGTGAATGCTTGACTGAAATGAGAAAGTATAACCATAATAACAATAAGCAAACATGTCACATAGCACTTTAGATCATATAATGGTGATAGCACGAGATTTGAATAAAAGATATAAATAAACGACACATGATACACCTCAAATCATGAATAAAAAAAGGGAGGTTTGTAAGAATTTCACTCACAACAGGTGCGTTTCTTGAATTGATAACGAATGCGCACGATTAAAAATTCCAACCGACGAATGAAACTAACCTAAATATTCACATAATAATTCGGTAAATATATTTCTTTTATTTGAACTTAACATATTTATTTAAAGTATTTTATTAGAAGTTTTAGGCTATTTTTATGGGATTTATTATAAATTTTATGCTTAAAAAGTCCATTTATATATATATATATATATATATATATATATATATATATATATATATATATATATATTTCAGGGATTTTCGGAGAAAATAAAGAAAAGTTTATTTTTAAAAAAAATTACCCCTTTTCAGGGTTGATCGGGTCGAACCGGTTTGACTGTGTGACTATTGGCATCGTGTAAGAATCGAACTCGTGACCTCTGTATACGTGCACACAGCTCTACCAACGGAGCTACGTGTCTAATCCGAAATAATCTAGATTTTAATTATATATATATATATATATATATATATATATATATATATATATATAACTAACTAAGTTAAATCATAATTCGTTTAATTAAAGAGGTTTTGATATATGATCGAACCGCTGCACACAGCCGGAGTCGAACCCGCGCCCCCATGTTACGCTACACACATCCCTACCAACTGGGCTATGTGACTACCCGGAAGATCTATGATTTATATTAATTTTATAAACTTACTAACTATTAATATATGTAAGTATTAAAAAGCTTTGGTTTATCCTAAGATTGGCAGCGTGATAGGATTCGAACCCGGGCAACTGTGTTTATAATGTACACAGTCCACCACTGGACTGTGTGTTAACCCGGTTAAATCTCTGAGTTTAATTATGTTAATATACTAACTCGCCTTCATCTTCCTCATGTTTAAACCCACTGAACAGAACCCAGTTAGATAAACTTGCAGAATGGTTTGTTTTGTATTAACCGATCATAAGGTAATTGAAGAGAAAACAAAATTTAAATGATTGTACCGAATTGAAGATGCTTGATTCCTCTGGCGATGTCTCCGGCGCTAACAAGAAAATTCCGGTGATGGGTAAATTTTGCAGGCAGCGATTACAGAAAGTTTGCAAAGTGCTTTGGTGAGTGTGAGTGAGTTCTACAGAGTGCTAGGATCCCTATTTATAGTTGAAGGTGTTGTCTTGAGTTGGTTTTCAGTTTCAACGGTTTCAAAAAGAAAATTGATGATCGACTTATTGTACATAATTGTTTTGACCATGATTAAATGTTAATTCATGATTGAAAAAAAAAAACAGTTTTCTTCAATTAAATTCGTGATTGAAAAAGAATTTGTATGGTTTGGGGAGTTACAGCCGTTACAGGCTGCTGTTTTGAAATGGATTTAGAGTGTTGTTTCGGTATAAGATTTATTCATTTTAGGATTAAATCAGCCATGTGTGTGTAGTGTAGTGTAGTGGTGTGTGGTGTGTGTTGGTTTAGTGGTGACTCGGGTTCGAATCTCGTGGTCACCCTTTGTGTGATTTTTATCTTTATTATTATTTTTAGTTTATTTATTACCATTATTATTATTTTCATTTGTCATTACTATTATTATTTTAACCTTATTATTTTATTTATTAATTACAAAAATTGATATAATGATTTTAAACGGTTAACATAAATACGTAATGAAACTTCGTATCATATATTTGAATTATCAAATGGAGCGGGTTTTAGAATCCGTTTTATAACGAATGTTACAGTATCCCCTACTTTTAGAAATTTTGTCCCGGAATTTAAGTAGTAGTTGGTGTAACTTGAAAGAGATGTGGGTATTTCTCACGCATTGAGTCTTCTCGTTCCCAAGTAAACTCAGGTCCTCGTTTTGACTCCCAACGCACTCTGACTATCGAAATTCGACTTCGTCTTAAACGTTTCTCACTGAAGTCCATGATTTCTATAGGTAGTTCTACGAAATGTGTCGTATCAAAATCTGAATATCTTTTAACAGAAAGGGGGGGGGGTGTGATGGTTGGATTTGACTTTAAGGGTTTACATAACTAGGTGAGTGCGATGTTTAAATTTTCGATTGAGGCGGTAACGTTCCTAGTAAGGGTTGATTACCCTGCTACAGGAATCGCTTTTTGTTGCCTGAAGTGTAGGAAAAAGTTGTAACACGGAGATGACTAACTGGATATGGTCTCATGATAAAAGATTTTTAAGAATGATCTAAGCGTCGAAAAGATAAAGTACAACACAAAACGAAATCTTCCCACAACATTATCCAAATTAAGATTTACTCTACCTACAACAACTTCTCACAACCGTCTAACAATGCTTTTAATCACTTGACAAGAATACTTATATATAGAAGTACCAGGGGCGTATCCACCATATCCTTGTAAAATTTTCATTGGCTTTGTCAGCAAGTCACGATTAGTTCTATGTGACTCGTCCTAACATCTACAAAACATAACCAAAACACAACAGCCAATGCTTGAGTCTCAAATTTGAGGGATGCAAGACTAAATGATGACGGAACCTCTCTCTGTGTGTTATGAGAAGTGGTCAGTCTATGAAAAAGTGAGCCACGACCCAACTTCTTTAAGTGATGAGACGAGGTTTGTCATGATGTATGATGACATGAATTTTAATCGAGGAGTAGAGTCATGTAATGAAACAACTTGTCATAACGTGATATAAATTGCATTAAAGGCATTAAAATTTTGATACGTTATTACCTAAATTGAAAACTAAGATAACTTGACTAATCAAACAAGGAATGAAATTTGATAGAAAACACTAAGATAAACGGTTGGAGTGGAGACTTGTTTCTTTGTGGTGAAAGGCTAGTTGGATTGCTCGTTTGCACCGTTGTTGACATCAACTGGGTTCGCGTTGATGTTGTAGGCTCTTCCTCTTGCTGGTGGAGGTGCTAGGTTTGCCTGGTTAACAAGGTTTGCTTGGGCTTGAGCATTAATGATATTAACCAACCTAGGGCATGTGCTTCTAAAGTGGGTAGGGTCAACACAATTAAAGCAAGCTCGAACATATGGAACCATTTGATATTGAGGTGTTGATAGGGTTGAATTATATTTTGAGCAGGGGGTAAAGCTTGGTTTTGAGGAGTACGACAAGTCTTAATTAGATGGCCATAACGCCCATAATTAGCACACAGTAGGCAGGGTACGGTGGGTTGATGTGATAATGGTAGGTGTTGCATTGAGGGTGAGGGCCAGTGTAAAGTTTCTTGTTTGGGTATGCTAGGTTGGGTGCCACTTGGGTGATTGGGATGGCTTGGAGGGGTACGACTTGTGAAGTTGGTTGACTGGTTTGAGTGACAGCAAAATTTTTCCCGTCTTGCTTTCTCTTGGTAGTGAATTGAGAAGAGGATTCAATTTGGGTTGGGTTT
The DNA here is from genome assembly GCA_947069175.1 of Scalesia atractyloides. Lineage (NCBI taxonomy): Eukaryota > Viridiplantae > Streptophyta > Magnoliopsida > Asterales > Asteraceae > Scalesia > Scalesia atractyloides. Next base: position 78,968,787 of record CAMTDV010000028.1, read on the forward strand.
GGGGTTTGGTTGGTGTTTTATCTTTCTTCTTCTCATCCTTGAAGTCCCCATTCCTGATGTGGTTTTCAGTGAGCTCAATAGCTAGCTCCATTACTGCTTCCAAAGTTGCAGGCGTAGTACTCATCACAGAGTCCTGAATCTTTAAGGGAAGACCCCGAATATAGTGCTCAATAAGACGGTAGAGATGAGTAAATAGATTCAGAACCATTTGATTTAACTCAAGAAACCTTTTGTTGTAGGTTATATGGCCTCCCTCGTTTTGGTTTAGGAAGTAAAACTCATCTTCCACCTTCTTAATATCGCTCATGGGGCAGAAGCGTCTTGTCATGAGTTCTCGAAGTTGTTCCCAAGTTAGGGCTATCGCGGCTTCGGCGCCTCGTCTTCCCTTTCCAGCATTCCACCACGTGAGTGCTACCCCATACAGATGATCGGTAGCATAACGAATCTTACCATTGTTGGGGCAGTCACAATTGAGAAAAGTACTGTAAGTCCCGATAACGGATCTAACAGGTATCACTAACCTAACAGTAGCAGAAATAATGATTAGGAAGAAGAACAAACTTTGAATTAAGAACAACTTGCATACACTAGCAAAGTATCTGATACAAGTTTTGCAAATACAACTCTCTAACCTTTTCAATTGACCTAAGACTTATATTTATAATGCTTACTAAGCCCACCATTTACAACCCTAGGCCCACAAGACACTAGGAAGCCCACAAACCCCTCTAAAGCCCAAAAGTAGCTCTAATGTGTAAACCTTTGGTAATATAGGCCCAACAATCTCCCCTTAGGTTTACAACATTAGGCATTCTAGTCCTTCGGTTGCGCATCCACTCCTAGCCTTCCAGCTATAATGCCTACAATAGCTGCAGTCCAATCCTTCGCACACACCTCATATAACTATGCAGTTTGGATCTGATGAGAAGCAAGAACCTGCAGGTCTTCATCGCGAAAGCTTACTAAGTCAACCACATCAATTCACCCTGAACGCCTTTTCTTTTGTCACAATCACGGCGCTGCCAACCTTGGGATCGTACAACCAAAAGTTAAAGTTCTTTAGAATCCCTCGTGGAAATGTTGGAGCAACCGGTATAACCAACTCCTTATCAGTTGGTGGCCACATCACCGATTTAAATATTCTCTCTGTATGCGCATCACGAACTCCCTTTGTAGCTCGCAATTAGGGTTCGGCAGTCTTCATCGTCTTAAAACAGTTCTTGATCTCATGCTCTAGTTTCTTGAAAAACCTCCATCCAGGGCCACGCTCAGTTGTATCATCATCTGTATACGGAGCTCGCAGTAAATCAATAAGAGTTATTTTCGTCCACGTCTCGAACTGGGATTCCTTCGAATAATACTCTCAAAGTTCCATCTTAGCGCACAATTATCCACATTTTCTTTACGTGATCATACATCCAGCTTAACACTTTTGATTTATTCCCGACCTTGCTGTAGTAGCTAGAACCAAGCTCCATCACATAGCGTTCCGATTGGTTCGTTGGATCTTTTAGCTGGAAGTTTTCGTCAAGAGGATTAACATTAATGTTCTTTATCAGTACCATCTGTTTCTTCTTTTGACTCGCTGCACGCTTTTGGCTTGCTGTATATTTCTTTCGTGGATCGCCCAGATAATCATATAAACCAGCTTGGCGTTCAGAAGCCAACTGTTCAGCCGCTAGCCTTTCTGCCTCGGTTTCCTCTACCGCTCGTTGTTGAGCACCGCGATGCCTGTGCTCTATATTCATCGGATCGTCCGTAGGATTAGAAAATTCCCTTCCGAACTTATTCTCTAACTTGGCTTTCAAATCGAACACCATGGTCATGAGCATAGTAACATCTCCCTGCAACCGATCTATGGTTTGATCTCTAACATCTAATCAAGTTTGCAACGAGGCAATTTGAGCATCCTCCAATATAACTTCCTACTCTAAGACGACCACTCTTTTCTTCAGATCTACAACGTCAACTTCCACATCCTCATCATCACTATCCAACCCGCCAAATTCAAACACACGCTTTTCTGATATTCGGGAAATATTCCTCAGAAGCATCGTCACCACGACCTACACCACTTCCACCCACCTCAGAACCTCCTGCACCCGTTGAACTTCCCCCAAACTCCATCAACTGTAGTACTGTGTCAGCCGGAATTGAGACAACTGTAGAATGCGTAGCAATATGAGTGGTTGTCGGTTCAGATAAAATAGGAGTATCAACTATCGGAGTGTCTATAACAGATGCAGCGACTGAAGATAAAACAGTAATAGACGTCATCAAAACAGATTCTTCAGCAGCACCAACAACACGAGCTTCAGATTGACTTGATAGAACACTCAGCTCTATTCGCCTCCTCTTAATCAGTGGAACTCCGTCCTCTTCATCTTCGTCAACATCTTCAACCATACCAATCAGAGCAACAACAGATAGAATTTCTTGTGGAGGATCACCCTGTTTTCCTGAATTTCCTTTAGATGAGCAATCAAAGCTTCCAAGTTCTCCAAGGACAATTCTGGTAAATCAAGAGTCAAATTAGCATTGAACTCTGTAAGATCATCTAAAAAAGCTTGTTCGGCATCGATTTCGGCATCTGTTACCAGTTCTTCTACCTCTATCTCTTTCTCTTTGACTGGCACATCATGTTCTTCGGCTACAATGGCATTTACCGGTGGAGGAGCCGGGACGTCTAGGCCGACAACCTCTGCAAATTTTCCAAATTTCTTTAGCGCAAAACGGCCAACAAATACAGCTTTAGATGTCGAGCGATTCTTCTTCGTAGTGCTGAAAATGGTTAGTCCCTTCGGCTTCATGTTTAATAAATTCGCATCTGAAGCGTCCTTGTCAGATTAGGATAGCGAGCATCGAGAATCAACTGAACAAACCGTGGATACAAAAGAAACATTCTCTTCTTGGACTGCTCCAAAATTTTCTTCATGTTTTCGAAGATATAACCAGAGTAGTTATACTTCCAGTCCATAACCAGAGACACAAGCAGAGGTCTGAGTTTGGTTTGGCTGATCGAGACCTCCTTTGTTTTCTGAGACGTACTACATAAACATATGAACCAATAACTGCCAATATGCTGGAAACATCTTCTTAAGAAGCGGTGGATACGACCATTCATAACCCATCTCCATTAATACCGGCATCACCTTCTCTTTCGCATATACTGTTGGGTTGCTAATAGTATCAGCAATCTGGAGCACCTCTCTGACGCAAGCTTCATTTACCAGTATCTCCTTTCCTTTATCTGTGAACTGATATATGGTCTCCCATCCGTGCCTCTCTGATGAAATCGAGCTCTCTTCTAGAAAGGATGCACTAAATCTCTGTATATGACTGGATTGGCCCAGTGAGCATAGGCAATCATGCATGCGTTTAAACCCACGATCATCGACTGGAACTCCTGATAAAACTCGGCTGGCGGATCTGAAAGATATCCTGCCTGGTAGTGGAACTGCTCCTCAACCAACATAACGGCATCAAAAGCTTCTTCAACCATTTCTGTCAAGACAACAACCAAGTTAAATTCCAACTAAACGGAGTTAACGGAGTTTATCAGGATAAAAGTTAAAACTAACGGGATAGTTCAAGCAAATTTTTAAGGTTCAAATATTTAAGAGTTCAAATCAGTTTTACGGGTTCAATAGTTGAAAAGGTTCAAAATTTCAAAGTTCAAAACCTAATCGAATTTACTGACTGCTCAACACTAATCCGGATGAACCTTTTCATCATTCCGGATTAGCAAGAGGTCACTTGTACTTCAGATAAATTTGCATTCCACATTAGTCAACTGTATCTCGGATAAATCATCAATCCAGATGAAGATTATCCGAGATGAAATCCGAGTTCATCAATTCGGATGAATGACCATCCGGAATGGAATCCAAAATGCATGTGTCTTTGAAGATCAATCCGAGATGTTATCCGACATGCTTTAAACATCAAAATTATCATCCGGATTTCATGATTTTAAGCATATTTACCTAATCCAGATGATTTCCGAGATGAACAGTGTAATAGAGAGAGAATCAGAGAAGAATTTAGATTTTGGAAATTTGTGAATAATCCGAAATGATGTTTCAGAATCAATGATATACTTTCTGGAATGGCTTGGGCCTCAAATTCCAAAGATTCAGGATTGGGCTTTTGACAGGCCCAATTTGGAACAGTAAAGTCCAGGTGAGCCTGCCCGGAAAAGCCAATCCGGAACAGTAATACAAGTGGGCCTATCCGGAAGCCCAATCCGGAACAGTATTATGTGAATTTTGATTTTCCAAATTTTTAAGACTTTCAACATTCTATATAGATTGGCCCAAATTTGAAACTCAGTAGAGCAGTCCAATATCCTTCGACAGAAACCATCTAACCAAAAATCATCAAGTTGACTAACCAAGCATCCAACCACCTTATACCAATCAACAAAGAGAAGATATTTTAGCACACGCATACACATTAACGCAGCCTTGCTAAGGGATCAAATCGTTTCAAAGGTCGACTAAGGAACATTTTTCAGTATGAGCAGAGTCAAACTGGTCTAAGCGATTGTCAATATACTTGTCCATCTAAATCTAAAACTCAACCCTTCCAGTTCAAGCTTTATGATATGCTTAAGGTAGTATTATACTATGATACCTGTGTGTCCCATACCATGACATACCCCCGCGATCAAGGTAAGCACAACAATTCATCATAGCAGGTGAGTATACTGTGATCATCCTTTATATTAACGTCCGACTACTGGTGAACAGGTCAGTACTTCCGTACAACAGAGAGACCAATAGTTACTGATGAGGGTTAGGCAAATACCTTATGTGGTACGTACGAACTTATGGAATATTCTCATGAAGAAACTTCCGTTCTCTTAGGTTTTGACCCTTCTATTTTGGCTATTTTAGAAAGATATTCTGACTGTGCCTAGGTTTGCATATAATCTGGATGCAACAGAAGGGCAGCCAAGATATCCCCAGATGACTCAACAGCATAAAGACCCGAAACCTCAGACGTTGGCTATCTATCAACACAAGATTTAAGACCAGAAATCATATGCCTATCGTAAGTGACCCACTGAGTGCATAGTTCATTCTGTTTGTATCATTTGACTAACACTATCTGGTTGAGTTTTAGACCTACCGACACATCGCCTTCGATCCAAACCTTTTCCCGCTTCAACACCTTACATGTGTTAGTCAAACATTTTATCACGAAAGGCAACCATTGCTAGATTCTAGGACACATCGGTCTCGTCCAGGTCCTCCTCCATTATTTGATCAACTTCGGTTGGAAGAATGGATGGAGGAGTCAGATCACCTGCGAGAAAGGCGTTCAAGCTCTTGATCATCGAAGCTGCAATAGCCAATTTCTCTTCGTTTTCTTTAGTGAGAAACGCAGAGTTGGACACAAGTTGGGCATGTGCAGGCGCTGATGTAGCAGATTGGGGAATGTTGCCTTGTTGAACTGCTTGAGGAATTGCAGGACTGAACACCATGTTGGGATACTGAGCATGGTATTGTGTCTGAACTTGAGCAGCCGAAATCATAGCGGGATTCTGAGATTGAAGACCATACACGTAATGGATTTTCTGTGGCGTGGCAAGAGGACTATAAACCACGTTTGAGCTACCAGGTGTTTGTGAATTTCCTTGTAGAGGGCTATAAACCAAATTTTGTGACATCAATGCTAATTTTGCCCAATTATCCCGGCGGCCATCAAACTGCTCTGATGATTTATGTCTCTCTGCTTGTTATCAATCTCACATGATTTGATAATAGCTATCATTTCTGTGAGAGTGACATCATTCAGGTTCTTTGTCTTTTTGATCATTCCCACATCCGCATCCCAACTCTTTGGCAGTGAATTTAACAACTGTCTGTTCATAGCACTGTTTGTGAGAGTAATCTCAGCTGAAATAATCTGGGAAACAAGCTTTACATATTGACGAATCTGGTTTTCAATGGTTTCCCCGTAGATGTGATTGAATGAGCTGAATTGTTGATTCAGCTGATTTACCCTGCTTGCCTTCATGTATGCATTTCCCTCATAGAGATTTTGCAGTTCAGTCTATACTTCTTTTGCGGTCTTACAATTTCTAACCGCAATAGAAATATCAGGTCCAAGCACCATGGTCAGAACAGCCGAGGCCTTTTCATCTTCCTCAATTATCTTAACATCTTTTGGAGTCCACAGGTGACTGGGCTTAGGAATTTTGTAGTCCGGATCTTACTCGGTACCGTAGACTATCGTTCACGGACCATTCAAGATACACCTCCACACACCAGGCTCTTTTGCCTTGCAATATTGCTCGAAACGAAACTTCCATTCCTAATACTCATCTCCATACAACAAACATGGCACTTTAGTAGAAGTGCCAAAGACTTGATCCAACTCTTGATGGAGGACCAGAGTTTGTGATTGCAGGGCAAACAGAGTGGCATTGGTCAAGTCTTGTGCTGTCATATATCCTTTCATCATGATTAAATTAATTAGAATTACCAAACAAATTTAAATTCAGTTTATTTTAAGTTTTCTATGATGAACAGTGATTGATCCGAAATCAATCCGGAATGGTCAACTGAATTGAGTCCGAATTAATAAATCCGAATTGATAAATCCGAATTAACTCCAATATGATGAATCTGAAACTTAAAAGTCCGAGTTGATGAATCCGAAAACTTGTAAATCCAAACTGAGAGAATCCGGAAAAATAAATCCGGAATAAAGAATTCGGAATGAGAATCCGAAATAGAGTATCCGGAATGATGAGAATCCGGAATGGTGAGAATCCGGAATAGAGAGAATCTGGAGTGATGACAATCCAGAATAATGAGAATCCGGAATGCAATCCTTATCTGAATGCAACAGTAATCCAAAATTTAAGCAACAGAAATCCGAAATCCAAGGAGCCGATAACCACCAACAGTATCTTGGATCCGGAAAAGTAGTAATCCGGATTGAACAACACTCCGGGATCAATCCGAGATGGATGATCTCCTTCGTGTTCTTCGGAACCTGTAACAGTAGCAGATCCGAAATACGTGAATCTTCCTCGAGTTCTTCGGAATCCGTAACAGTAGCAAATCCAAAACCCTCAAATCGTCTTCGAGTTCTTCGGAATAGTAGCAATTCTGAAGAAAAACCAGCGATTCTTCGATTCTAAACAGTAATACGGAACAACAACAATTCTGAACAGCAGCAACACCACTTCGAAACAACTTCTTCAATCAGCGATACCCGGAGCCTGTATTGGAACAACAGGCTCTGATACCAATTGTAAGTCCCGATAACGGATCTAACAGGTATCACTAACCTAATCAGTAGCGGAAATAATGATTAGGAAGAAGAACAAACTTTGAATTAAGAACAACTTGCATACACTAGCAAAGTGTCTGATAAAATTTTTGCAAATACAACTCTCTAACCTTTTCACCTTGACCTAAGACTTATATTTATAATGCTCACTAAGCCCACCATTTACAACCCTAGGCCCACAAGGCACTAGGAAGCCCACAAACCCCTCTAAAGCCCAAAAGTTGCTCTAATGTGTAAACCTTTGGTAATATAGGCCCAACAAGTACTCTCCATTTCCTCGAACCAGCGAAGGAGAGAAGTGACCCTTTCAGTCCTTTCATACTTTGGAGGGTCACATGAGTTGAAGTGCTTGTAGGTGCACTTGGTGGTATTTGTGGGAAGGTTGGCAGCATTCTAACCCTCTTGGTTGATTGGATTAACAGGGTTAATGGTGAGAGCTTGCTGGACTTGGATTACTATATCGGGAATCATGACAGCCATTTGTTTGGCTATTTGAGCAGCCATGCGCTCGTCGGATCTTCCCGATCTCCTACCTCTACGAGGATGCCTAGCAGACATCTATGGAAAATACGTAACGAGATGATGAGTTTGGTGTATAGGTGTCATGTGTCATAATTAGAAATCAACAAAACAAATAAGAAAATAAGTTCACTACACCCATGGGATGTCTTGGGCCTTGCTCATGTTTGGGCCCCCATAAGTCCCTCATACTTGGCCTAGGTAGTCATGTGGGCCCCCATGACTACTGGGCTCTTGTAGGGTTCACATTGGTGTTGGCATGTTAACACTTGCACCACCTGAATGAAAATTGTAAAACATAATTGTGAAATGTAAAGTCAGAAGGTGTCCTGGTGTGGACACAATGATGACTCAAAGTTGGTTTACGTTTAAGACGTCTCAAATCGACACCTGTTTAATTTCATTTATGGTGACTACGCTTGGTTCTTGGAAAGACCAGTTTTTTGGGTTTCTGAGTCGATTGTTCCATTCAGAATGGTTTGGAGACATTCGGGTGCAGTCCTTAATGAGTTGGAACCCGCTGAATCTGAGTTGAATAGTTTATTTTTAAGTCTATTAGGGAATGTCCTTCGCGGCTTCTTCCCTTTCCTAAACACTTGTTAGTGCTTCTGGGTATTAGCAAATTATGGGATAAAGTGGATCAAGACCCTATACTCATGAAGGATGGTCAGGGTATGCGTTTTTACTTTGTGCATCTGTTTGTTGTTTTCTTGTATTGTTACTTATGTCTTTCTTTGTTTTATCTGGTAGTTATGTGTGCATTGGATTTTATTTAGAGCGATGACGCATCCGATGTTGTTTTACGGATGTTGAAGCCACCGAGGGTGATAATGCTGTTGTTCGTGGTGCTGAGCATAGGTTTGAGGGTTCAGCTTACGTGAATGTTCCCAATGTTAAAGGGTTTACCAAGGTTGCTGTTGCGAAAGTTTCTACTCGTCGTTCGAGCTGTTTCTTGATAAAGGGTGCTGAACAACCATCTAGTTTTGAACTTGCATGAACATGAGGCAGTATTCAGCGTTGGACCATTTTTCGATCCTGCTGCTCCAGTAAAGATTTAGGGGTGGTCTTCTGGATCTTCAGTTCGTCATATGTTCTTATATGGGATGCCATTTTGATCCGGGTTTGAGAATCATAGTCAACAATTTGTTGAGAAAAATAGGATAAATTGCTGGGCTTGTAGGGTTTAGAAAGATCTTCTTCTATTCTCGAGGCTGGATTATTGTGTGAGGTTCCTTGGTGAGTGGACAACACTTGATTGATGAACTGCTGCCAAGGAAACTGTGTCATCAACTGGGGAAATTAGGTTGAAGCCTTGAAGGCTTTCGGGTGTAGTCATGTAATTTGTTCTCGTGGGAGCACTCATGGCGGAATTTCGAGCCAGGGGTAAGGTTGCCATGACTCGTTCCCATGTAGTGGCAAAAGAAGGGGGAACACTTGAAGCTGGTGATCATAGTAATTGCTCAAGAGTGGTCTCATGTCCAAGAGGTGTGCCGGTCACAGCAGGTTGGGAAGTGAATAAGGGAAAGACAGTTGGACTCGGCTTTCCAAAAGCATAAGGGCTTGGTTTAAACGTTTGGCTTGTCCCACTTGGACCAGCTTCAGAGTGAGAGGTGGCCGTACGCGAGCTAACGATATGAAGAGGTGGGGGCCGGGTGACAACAAAGGTTCAGACTCGTCGTAGTCTAGTCTTATCCTTACCCCCTTTCCTTCTCTTGGCTCACATGTTGATTGATAAGGGATTCAGTTGTAAAAAGTTTTGAGCTACTCCCTCGGGTGTCAAGTCGATGCATTCCGGTGTACTTGTAGTACCGACTTGGGGAGAGGGAGCTCCCGAGCGAGAAGGGGTCGGTGTCTGAAAAGAGGAGAACTTTGGGAATATGATTCCCGTTGGAGTGCCCCCCCCCCGAGTAGAAAACGGTGTGGATGCAGCCGGTGACATTTGGCCGGCGTTAGGTGTTGAAGTTCGTGATACTTGGTTAACCTCACCGGGAGACTCGCTTTCAGATATGGTGAACTTGATGGAAATGGAGCTACACTACTGGTCTTTGAAGAAAAGTAAGCAGCGTAGCCCTACGGTGGGCGCCAATTGTTGCTACAACAATATAAGACCAAGGATAATGACTGGACTGGTTAGGCAAAAGGGTTCAAGGGTTTCGATTTTCCTAACGCAGGTCGTGGGTCCCCCCACGTTTTCAACACGTGGAGAGAGATCACTGTTGTTAGTTGTTCACTTTTGGATTCTGGATTGAGAAGTGTTCAACCCAGAATGTTAATATCAAATGTGATGATGTAGTGTTAAGTGAAGAATAGAACAACATAAAGCAAGTTCTAGAGAGGAGAAGTAAGATCAGAGATCAAGAGTGACTTGAGCTGATCTGGTGTGTTCCGCCCGAATGACAAGAGGTTGTGCTTTATAGGAAAGGGATTCTCTATAAGAAAAAACCTTTGACTAGTGATCTCTGGTTGTAGTGGCGGGCTTACCCTTTTTGGTAGGTTGAAGGGTTTGGACCTGCAGGTAAAAGAGTGTGCTCTTGCACATGCTCTGTTGTGCCTGTGAAAGAGAGTATACACGTAAAGTGTTGATGTGACTGGGCACTGTTCTCATTCTTTTTGCTGTTCAAGACAGTTGTCGATTCTGAACCCTTTTACCTTTCAACCCTTTAAGGTATATTGTGTCTAAGTCATTTTATCGAGCTTGAGCTACCCACACCATCAGATAGTATTTTACTATGTGTTCTTCGCTACAACAAGCAAAACAGAGCACTGGTATTTATTTCTTTAATTTTCAAGATTTGTATTCTTGAAATCATGCCTGTTTTCAATGAGCAAACTAGTTAAGAATTTTGTGGGTGGGTTTTATTTTCTTTATTTAAAGTTTCAACCTTGAATCTTGCATGTACGTAGTTTGTAATTGAAACTCCATGAATCTTCAATGAGAATCAAAACTGGACTCATTAGAAATCAGAAATGGAATTCGAAATAGACCCCTAGGAAATCAAAACTAAAACAAAGTTTCCAGTCTCATCATTAAAGTCGCAAACTGAAACTGTAGGAAATCGGAAACGACAATCTTGATTTTCCAACAAAATCGCACAATCAAACGGATTAGGCAGACATGGTTGAAGGTGGATCGAGGTTCGAAGGTTGAAGGTCGTCGAACAAATTTTGCACAGGTTCGAAGGTTGATTGGTCGTCGAGGTCTTCAGAGGTTGAAGGTGACAGTTCATTCATACACAATTTGATGGATCATTGAAATATTGAAATGTAGATGGTTCGAAGGTTTAGGGTTTAAAATATGAATTGATTTTATAAAATCCACATACGCTATGTAATATCCATTCATGTAATTATTAAAAAGAAAATAAAAATAAGAGAAAAATAATTATAATCAGATGACATGGTAATTACATACTATTAAAACAACATATTAAAGTTGAGTTACTTTAAAAATACAAAAAAAGTTTGAATGACTTAATTGTAACAATTAGTAAACTTTAGTTACATATGTATGACATTTCCCCATCTCAGTAAATAAGTACTCTAGCAATTAAAACCAAAATGTACATGACAATCATAACGTATATTAGTTAATGCAAAAAATGGACAGCGTCGTGTGACATGAATTAGATCAATCGTATTATGATTTGCGATATGGAAATTCATTCAAAACTAATGCGGTTATAAGAGGTCTAAAAAGTAAACTAGTAAACAACTAACATCTACCTGATAGAGAAGGTTATTGTTAAGAAAATATCTTAAAAGTTGTAGGTTTTATACAGGATCACTTTCAGATTAAAAAATTTTGTGGATACACAAATCGAAATTTATAGAGAGAAGAGATGTTCTTTGTTAAAACAAAGTGTGGATTCATAGATTGAAATTTATCAGATGAATTTCAGAACTTTGATTATTACAGAACTTTCAGAACCGTTAATAAAGAATTATTTTATTTATGTATTTTTATATTTAATATTATTTAGAGATATATTATATGTTCTTTTATGATTACATATATGAAAAACCAAATTATTTATGTGTAATAACTAATTTACATATGTGTAAAGGAACTAGTTTACATATGTGTAAATGAACCGATTCACGTATATGTAATTATAAAATTACATATGAAAAATGATAAATACTACCCTTACACATATGGAATCATAATAAATGATAAAAAATCCCTTAAACAATGTTAAATATAAAAATATATTAGTAGAATGATTGTTTATTAGGAATCACTACAAACAAAATGCCATTTAGTGGCACATGTTTTTTATAGCATTTAGTTTTTGTGCCACTAATTTAGGTTTTTAGTGGCACTTGTGTATATCATATTTTCATAGCACATACTTTAAGTGGAATTTAACTTTTATGCCACTAATATTGGTTTTTAGTGGCACTTGGTGCATATACTATTAAAAAATTTAAACGCATGTTCTCAAAACTTTCATGTTTGAAGTTAAAATTTCCCTCCACTAAGTATCAAAATTTTCGGTTCCCTCTTAATAGTTTCCCCACTCCCACCCCCACCCCCAAACCAATCTGTGTGAACTCCCTGTCAATCCGGATCGATTACCAAATCTTTGAAACACTATCGCACCATCATAACGGATGAGCACCACCGTTGCACCATTGCACAACCACACCGCTATAAAACCCATACGTATAAAATAAGTATTTTATATAAAATACTAAATACATTTAAAGAAATATGAAATTTCGTTCTATATTTGAAAACGAAGTTGTCAAAAACTTTTTAAGTCTTTAAAAGTTACTTTACATTTTAAACAAAAGATAATGCATAAGCTAGACAAATAAGTGGAAGCTTGAAGTTGAGAGGTGTTCGGTTCTTTGACAAGGCTTGATCTTCATCCGTTCTTAACTGCGATTCTCTTCAACTGGAAGTTTACACTTTGTTAGCGATAATAATAATCAATAAGGAAAAATGTACATAACATTTAAATCTTTTATTATATCAGAAAATTTTAAAAATTCAGGTTGGCGTCGCGACGGCATAATGTCACGTCGGCGACGCCATGTAAAAAGTTTCGTAGGGTCAAGACTACCATAGGCAGTATCTTAATTCGTCGGAAGTGTTGTGTTGCGTTGGCGACGGCTAATTGTGTCGTCGGCGACGGTGCCTCCTGCAGCAACTTTGCTGCAAATTTATAAAACTGTCCGTATGACCCGTTTCAAGTTCCGTACATCAGTATACGACTCGGAAGTTTTATAATAATCATTCGTAAAATGATATTCTCTGTTTACATTACTATAGTACTATCATAAAAAGTGTTTACATCACTTAAATCTCATTTGTCGTAAATTTCTTAGTTTTGACCCGTTTCCTAAATTTTAGCAAACGAACTTAATAGACACATTATTCTTTACAAAATTATCAATTATAAGTATCCTTATTATTCAGAATTACTACTTATAATTTAATTTTTATACATACATGCTCTTCTTTTTCCGGTTTTACCCTTTAACCAACTTAGAAACTAAAGTAAACATTTATGTATACTTTCCGATATACATTTATGTTCTATTTTGAATCGTTTGGTTGTTTTAGCGAAATTCTTAGCTTTATTACACCAAACCTTCATCTATTTCTTCATTTTGAATCGTTTGGTTGTTTTAGCGATATTCTTTGCTTTATTCAACCAAACCTTTGTCTTTTTCGTTATTTTAACCCGTTCGGTTACTTTAGCGTAATCCATCGCTTTAAACAACCAAACCTTTTTCTTTTTTGTTATTTTGACCCGTTTGATTACTTTAGCGAAATCTATCGCTTTATACAACCAAACCTTTATCTTTTTTCTTTATTTTGACTCGTTTGGTTACTTTAGCGAAATCCATCCTTTATACAACCAAACCTTTATCTTTTTTCTTTATTTTGACCCGTTTGGTTACTTTAGCGAAATCCATCGCTTTATTCAACCAAACCCTTTTCTTTCTTTACTATTTATCCATTCGGTTCACTTTTGCGAAGTCCATCGCTTTTACATGAACCGAATTCACGAATATTACGTAATTCATCAGTATTTATTAAATGCAATTGTATTAAAGATTTCTTACAAAAATTTATAACTACGTACCTTAAAGCTTTCCTTTTTGTCGTAAATCACCTCCGACTTTATCACTCGTCTTTTCACTCGAGTTGCCTATAGCGAACAACTCGGCTAATTATTAAATGATCAATATAAAAGCTATTACTACCAAACCTCGTCAAAATCATTACATATAGTTTTCATCTAATTATCACATTACCAAGTATAAGATTTTCACTTAGGTAATTTGTCGAACACCTTGTAAGTACGGATTTACATGTTACTTCAATAATACAAATAAAGCATCCTTTATCTACTCATTCTTATCTTATCATTAAGTATGTCCGATTATGATCCAATTCGCATCGAGATTTCTGTTTGTCAAACTTTATCGGCATAAATTAATCCTTATAACAAATACATTCCATACCATCATAAAACCCAATTATCACAAGTATCATTTATCATTCAAATACTTAATCTATAGCCTTTGGTCACTGTTTTTCATCAAGGGTTTGCCCCTAGAGTAATATACATCTCAAATCCTACTATCACATCTACAATTTATGCTTGAATTGAAATTTGTAATATCCATGAAACTACATAATCATCACTAACATTGAAATTCAACATACCTTAAGATCTCCTAGCTTGGATGATCACTAATTTCAGTTCATGCACTAGTTTAAGACCTGATTTCTCTTTCGGTTTGAAGAATTTGATGATTTTAGGGTTCGAAGATGTTCTTCCCTTTCTCCTTGCACTGGTCGACCAACAAAACACACTTGTGTGTGTTTTTTAGTTTTAATTTCCTATTTATATCTACCAGTTTACCAAGTGCCCAATTCAGTCCTTTATGTTTTGGTTATTATACGAAAGCACTACCCAATGTTTCATTCGTTATCAACAAGTAACTAATTAAAATTTTAATCTACTAAATTAGTCATGTGTGAAATATTTTACCATAGCACTAAATATTACTAAATATTTTATATAAATTAGAGACGTTACAACGGAGGAGAGCGGTGACACATTCAGTCCCCTCGTATTTTGGAGGATCGCAAGATTTGAAATGCTTGTAGGTGCATTTGGTGGAGTTAGGGAGAGGGTTGGCGATATTTTGACCTTCTTGATTGGTGGGGTCGATGGGATTGGCGGCAAGAGGTTGTTGAACTTGTATGACGATGTCGGGAAGTACAGCAGCCATCTGTTGGGCTATTTGAGCGGCCATGCGCTCGCCAGATCTTCCTGACCTTCTACCATCTCGAGAGTGTCTAGAAGACATCTACAGGAAATACGTAGCGAGATTATGAGTCGAACGTTTTTAGGTGTCATGTGTCGTAAAAAGATAAAACAACATTCACAAAATAATTGAGAAAATAAATTCACTACATCCATAGGATGTCTTGGGCTTTGCTCATGTTTGGGCCCCAAATGTCTCCCATACTTCGGCCTAGGTAGTCATGTGGGCCCCCATGACTACTGGGCTTTGTAGGGTTCACATTGGTTCGGGCCTGTTAACGCTCGTATCACCCGAATGAAAATCGTAAAATATGATTGCCGAGATATAAGGTCGGAGAGTGTCTATGTGTAGACACCATGACAACTCAAAGCGGAGTTAGTTCACACGACGTTTGGTGTGGGATGCTTTGGCCTAATAGGTCCTTCGTACTCTCATCGTTAGTCCCCAGGTAGGCAAACAAGTCCATTATATTGGATTTATACGAATGCCAATCCTAGACAGGATGTCTCGACTACCGGTACTCGTACCCTTCCATTACTACATGCCCGTCATAGAACTCACTTTGATGAGATTGAAACATGAAAAAATTACCAAATCCTTGAGAAAGAAATCATGGAAATTTGTGAATTGGTGTTGTGTGTGTTTGCATAAACATGTTATGTTAAGAACATAGCTAAGCCACAACAATTATCATACAATAACATGTAGTAGTGAAAGTGCTCGTATGCATTTGTGTGTGAAATAAATATGAAACAAATATACATCATGAGTTTGCATATAACACGTAAGCGTTTAATATCTAATCAACTATAGTATAGGCTCTAAGGGTCTAATAACCAATCCTATATCCCTATAGTCAAAGCTCTGATACCAATCTATCACACCCTGACCCGTAGCGGAAATAGAAGTCGGGGCATAATTGGGTTATCATCAAAGCTCATGACATTTACTATGATTGAGTTTCATATTTATTATTTGAAATTTAAAGGAAATAACCAAACACAAATAAAACATTCAAACATCAGAGATATTGATCTAAACATGAAGTATTTTATTCATCTTCTAAGGCCAATCCTAAGTGTTCCTCTCCTCAGCCTGTCCACCTGTATCATGTGTAAAAACAAAGGTTTGGGTTAACAAAAGTTGGCGAGTGAATCTGGATTACACATTTAAACAATTTAATTACATTGATTAATTTAAAAGGTTGTGCAAAGACCATTATGAGCATATGTATATGATTATATAAACAAACCACAAACCACATAATATCAAGAATGTACACATGCATGATGATGATGAACTGTGAGATCAAGGCTTAATCAAACGGAGCCGAGCTAATGAGGCACGCGATGCTCAACTCATATCCAACGAGGAACTGATAGGCCTTGTATGAATGACTTGCACTGAAATGTCATAATATAATCACATAAAACAACCACGGCAAAATACACACATAAGATCATATAATGGTGTTAGCACAAGTGTTTGAATAAATAAAATATGTATACGACCCATGATACACCCCAAAACATGATTAAAAAGAGAATTTGTAAGGATTCACTCACTGTGGGTGTGTTTCCTTGATTGAAAACGAACGTTCACGAGTTTGGGATTTAACCACGAGAGAAAAACTAACCTAAAATAATAATGTAATGATTCGATAAATAAATAAATTCTATTATAAATTAATATTTTTAATTAATGCTTTTTGTTAGATTTTTTGGTTATGTTTGTAGTATTTAATGGAGTTTTTGAAACTTAAAAAGTCTTGTTTTTTAGTGTTTTAAATTGATTTTTAACTAACATTTTAAAGAAAATAATAATATAAAATATATAAAAAAATTTGGGATCTTGTCAGACCTGACAGTATGACCGGTTCTTAAACGAATATTGGCAGCGTGTGTGAGGTTCGAACTCGTGACCTCCCGTTTACGTGCACGCAGCTCTACCAACTAAGCTACGTGTCTAACCCGAAAGATATCTGATGTTAATTATCTTTATATACTAACTAGAATATTTCAGAAATAAGTTATTTTAAAAAGGTTTTAAAATCTGTTGAACCGGTGAGTATAACCCGCATCGAACCCATGACCATCGCTTTGCTTTGCACCTAGCCCAACCAACTGGGCTTGGTGTCTAACCCATTTGTATTAGAAATCATAATATATTTATTATCTTACTGGAGAATGACTTAGTTTGGTTTTAAAAAAATGGTTTTTATCTAAAAATCGGTGATGTTCAAGGATCGAACCCGGGACATGTGTGTTAAGTTTGCACACAGTCCACCACTGGACTGTGTGTCTAACCCGGTTGTAACCCATTTTTAATAACATTTATATGAAACACAACTTCATCTTCTTCTTATTAATTGAAATCCAGAACTGAAATTTGTCTGTGATTGATTAAAACGACTTTAATTACTTGATTGAAGACTGAACATATTAAATAACAAATATGGAAAAGGTTAAGAGGGATTATACCAGTTAGAAACAAAATCCTGGTTTTCCGGTGACAACTTCCGGCTACTATTCGATAATTTCTGGTGCCTATTTTGAACAGAGCTTATCCGCGGATTGTTTGAGAGAAGTATAAGAGAATGGCGAGTCCAACTGAGGTGTGGTATATCGGTATTTATAGATGAACAAAAGCTCAGGTTTTAATTTAAACATAACTCTCCGATCATGAATCCGAATTCGGTTACATACGCTGATTTTGAAATCTATGATTGAAACGGATTTACTTAAAACGGTTAAGAATGATTGTTATAACTGTCATCAATGATTGATTTAAATTTAATCCATTTACAGTTTCTGAATTGGGTTTCAGAGTTTACAAGATGATGTGTGTATGCGTATAAGATTTAACAAGTTCACCTCTAAACACATGTGGTGCGTGTATCACAGTGGTGTTTTGTGTGTGTGCACTTCTTGGGGGCCTGGGTTCGATTTCCGGTTACTCCCTTTATATATATATATTTTTTTTTATTTTATTATTTTAAAGTTTTAATCAAATTTACTTGATTATTATATTAATTATGTAATATTTATAAATTATGAACAATAACAACAATTAATTAATACTAATAAATACGCAACGAATTTTTAACTTAATACTTGATTCTCAAATGGAGCGGGTTTTTAGAACCCGTTTAACATAAATGATACAGTATCCCCTACTTTTAGAAATTTTGTCCCGAAATTTTTGGTAGAAGTAGTAACTGGAAAAAGATGTTGGGTATTTTTTGCGCATAGAGTCTTCGCGTTCCCAAGTAAACTCAGGTCCTCGTTTTGACTCCCAACGCACCCTGACTATTGGAATACGACATCATCTTAAACGCTTTTCACCAAATCAATGAAGTGCATTGATTCATAGATTTGAATATCTTCTAATGGTATATGGAGGTTTTCGTCGGCGAGACACTTCTTCATGTTTGATACATGGAATGTGGGATGAATTCTGTTGAGTTCTTCTGGTAGGTCAAGCTTGTATGCTACAGGGCTGACTCTTTCGAGTATCTTGAATGGTCCCACATAGCGTGGTGCTAGCTTGCCTTTTGACCAAAACGAACCACTCCCTTCCACGATGATACCTTCAAAAGTACTTGATCACCAACACAAAACTCCAGTGGCTTTTGTCGTTTTTCAGCGTAACTCTTTTGACGACTTTGAGCTGCTAGACGATTATTGCGGATCTGAAGGATTTTGTAAGTCGTTTCTTGAACCAATTCTGGTCCAGTGATTTGCGCTTCACCTATTTCGTGCCAACATACAGGAGATCGGCACTTACGACCATATAAGGCTTCAAAAGGAGCCATGCTGATGCTAGAATGATAACTATTGTTGTACGAAAATTCAACTAACGTTAAATGAATATCCTAATTGCCCTTGAAGTCTATGACACATGCTCGCAACATGTCTTCAAGGGTTTGTATGGTGTGCTCAGATTGACCATCAGTTTGAGGGTGAAAGGCAGTGCTGAGATCTAATCGTGTGCCCTAAGCAGTTTGTACGGCTCGCCATGTTCGTGAAGTAAAAGGGCCGTCTCGATCTGAAATGATACTTAAGGGTACACCATGACGACTTACAATTTCATCAATATAGATACGGGCTAACTTTTTGTTCTTATAGTCCTCACGGATTTGAATGAAATGAGCTGATTTAGTGAGACGATCAATGTTAACCCAGATTGTGTCATACCCACTATAGGTGCGAGGTAATCCGGTAATGAAATCCATGGTTATATTTTCCCACTTCCAAACAGGTATTTCAGGTTGAACAAGTAGTCCTGAAGGTCTTTGATGTTCAGCGTTTACCTTAGAACATGTAAGGCACTTGGAAACAAATATAGCGATATCTTTCTTCATGCCAGGCCACCAATATGAGTATCACAGATCTTGATACATCTTATCAGCACCTGGATGTATAGAGTATCGTGTTTTGTGAGCCTCATTCATAAGAAAAGTACGAAGATTGTCCCGATTAGGTATCCAAATATGATTTAGATAATAAAGGATACCATCAGACTTGGTTTCTATCTTGAGTTCAGCTCCACAAGACAATTCATCTCGCACATCATTTTTCATGACGGAAGTATGTTGAGCTGCTCGAATTCAATTTTGGAGATCAGTTACAATTTGAGAGCACAAAAGATGGATGGAGTTCGCATACTCTTTTCGACTAAGAGCATCAGCCACAACATTTGCTTTGCCAGGATGATATCAAATTTCACAATCGTAATCATTTAAGAGCTCGACCCAATGTCTTTGCCTCATATTCAACTCTTTTTTATTGAAGATACGTTGAAGGCTTTTGTGGTCAGTTTAAATTTCACACTTGGTACCATAGAGATAGTGTCTCCATATCTTTAGAGTGAACACGACTGCTCCAAGTTCTAGGTAGTGAGCGGTGTAGTTCTTTTCATGCACTTTGAGTTGCCTTGAGGCATAGGCTATCACCTTTCCTCTTTGCATTAGAACGCAACCTAAACCTTGTCCTGACGCGTCACAATAAACGCAAAGTCTTCGCAACCAATAGGAAGAGTAAGAATGGGTGCATCACAAAGTTTTTTCTTCAATGATTGGAAAGCCTCTTCTTGCTTGGGCCCCAAATAAAGGGTTTGCCCTTGTGCGTCAAGGCTATGAGTGGAGCGGCGGTACGAGATAAATTTGCAATGAAATGTCGATAATAACTAGCTAGACCATGAAATGACCTAACTTTGGTAGGAGAGCGTGGCGCTTGCCATTCTTGCACCGCTTTGATCTTTGGAGGGTCGACATGAATCCCTTTGTCGTTAACGACATGACCAAGAAATTGTACCTCTTTTAACCAAAACGCACACTTTGAGAACTTAGCATAAAGCCTATCGCTCCTCAAAAGTGTTAGGATAAGTCGAAGATGTCGCTCATGATCGGATTTGGTCTTAGAATAGATAAGAATATCATTAATGAAGACTATGACAAAACGATCCAGATAGGGTTTACACACCCTTTCATCAAATCCATGAAAACAGTAGGGGCGTTGGTCAAACCAAAAGACATAACCATGAATTCATAGTGGCCTTAACGAGTTTGAAAATCAGTTTTTGGAATATCTTCTTCACACACTCTGAGTTGATGGTAACTAGAACGAAGATCGATTTTTGAAAAACAGGTGGCACCTTGAAGTTGATCTAGAAGATCATCGATACGAGGTAAAGGATAGCGATTCTTGATGGTCAGCTTGTTGAGTTCTCTATAGTCGATACACATACGGAAGGTTCCATCTTTCTTCTTTATGAAAAGAACCGGCGCACCCCAATGTGATAAGCTAGGACGTACAAATCCCTTGTCAGTCAACTCTTGCAGCTGACTAGCTAATTCTTGCATCTCAGATGGGGCTAACCAATATGGAGATTTTGCAACTGGTGTAGCACCAGGTATAAGATCGATTCGGAACTCGACTTCTCGCACAGGAGGCAGTCCTGAAACGTCATCGGGAAATACTTGAGGAAATTCTTTAACGATTAGAATGTCTTCGAGCTTCTTTTCCTTGCCTTCCTTTTTGACGATGTGAGCTAGAAACGCGATATGGTCCTTGTGAAGGTATCTTCGAGCTTGGAGACACGACATCAATTTGAGCCCTTTGGAAGGGGTTTCACCAAAAATACGTAAAGTTTGATCGTCAGCGAGAGGAATTCGAATAAACTTCTCGTAACAAGCTACTTCAGCGTGATGCTGACTAAGCCAGTCCATACCGATGATAACGTCGATACTACCCAATTTCATAGGGATAAGATCAATTGAGAAATCATGATCATTGAGGGTGAGAGTGCAATCTCGAATTATTGAGTCTAACGTAATAGGTTCACCATCATCAACTTCCACCGTGAAGGATTCGGCTAGATTAATGCAGGGTAATTCAAGTATCGATTCAAATTCTAAGGACACGAAACTCTTATCCGCTCCAGTGTAAACGAAATAGATGCATAACTACCGTTAATGAGAAACGTACCATTTACCACATTATTATAAGCTCTTGCTTGATTAGCATTGATGTTGAATGGTCTTCCTCTTGCGGGTGGATTAGCTTGGTTGGCTTGATTCACTGAATTGGCTTGAGCTTGGGCATTTATGATGTTCACCAAACGTGGGCAAGTGTTTCGATAATGGGTTGGATCACCACAGTTGAAACATGCTCTAACTGGTTGCATCATCGGGAAATTGGGTTGGTAGTAGGGTTGAGCCATGGGTTGAGCAGGTGGTAAGAGTAGAGGTTGTTGGTTTTGGGCTTGGCCTACCACTTGATTGTTGGATTGGGCCTGAGGTTGATTGCGGTTTGGCTTTTGGAGAATGGGACAAGTTTGAATTGTGTGACCTGCACGGCCACAACTTGTGCAATATTGAGATGGGGTCTTAGGAGGGTGGTGATATTGGCATCGGTTACATTTTGGATGAGAGCCTGTGTAGGGTTTCTTGAATGGGGGACACGAGGAGCGACTTTTGTGATTGGGGCAACAGTGATAGGGGAATTGGCTTGGGTAACGGCAAAATTCTTTCCATTGCGTTTCCTTTTACTAGCAAACTTAGAAGACGAACCTGTTTGAGTCGGGGTTGAGGTTTCAGCAGGTGTCTTGTCTTTCTTCTTCTCATCCTTAAAATCGCCATTTCGGATGCGATTTTCTGTGAGTTCAGTGGCTAGCTCCATTGCAGCTTCGAGGGTTGCAGGTGTAGTACTCAACACAGAATCTTGAATTTTCGAGGGAAGACCTCGAATGTAATGCTCAATTAAACGATAGAACGGAGTGAACAAGTTGGGGACCATCGGATTCAATTCGAGAAATCTCTTATTGTAGGTGGTGTGGTCTCCCTCCTTTTGTTTCAAAGAGTAGAACTCATCCTCCAATTTCTTGATTTCGCTTCTTAGGCAGAAACGTCTTGACATGATCTCCCTCAACTCTTCCCAAGTTAAGGCCATAGCAGCTTCAGCACCTCTCTTGCCCTTCTCTGTGTTCCACCATCTAAGTGCTACCCCGTACAAACGACCGGTAGCATGTCACACCTTGCGATCATCAGGACAATCATAATTGAGAAAAGTGCTTTCCATCTACTCAAACCAACGGAGGAGGGCGGGGACACCTTCAGTCCCCTCGTATTTTGGAGGATCGCAAGATTTGAAATGCTTGTAGGTGCATTTGGTGGTGTTAGGGAGAGGGTTGGCGATATTTTGACCTTCTTCATTGGTGGGGTTGATGAGATTGGTGGCAAGAGCTTGTTGAACTTGTATGACGATGTCGGGAAGTACAGCAGCCATCTGTTGGGCTATTTGAGCGGCCATGCACTCGCCAGATCTTCCTAACCTTCTACCACCTCGAGACTGTCTAGCAGACATCTATAGGAAATACGTAGCGGGATTATGAGTTGAACGATTTTAGGTGTCATGTGTCGTAAAAAGATAAAACAACATTCACAAAATAATTGAGAAAATAAATTCACTACATCCATAGGATGTCTTGGGCTTTGCTCATGTTTGGGCCCTAAATGTCTCCCATACTTCAGCCTAGGTAGTCATGTGGGCCCCCATGACTACTGGGCTTTTTAGGGTTCACATTGGTTTAGGCCTGTTAACGCTCGCATCACCCGAATGAAAATCGTAAAATATGATTGCGAGATATAAGGTCGGAGAGTGTCTAGGTGTAGACACCATGACAACTCAAAGTGGAGTTAGTTCACACGACGTTTGGTGTGGCATGCTTTGGCCTAATAGGTCCTTCGTACTCTCATCGTTAGTCCCTCGGTAGGCAAACTGGTCCATTATATTGGATTTATACGAATGCCAATCCTAGACAGGATGTCTCGACTACCGGTACTCGTACCCTTCCAGTTACTACATGCCCGTCGTAGAACTCACTTTGATAAGATTGAAAACATGAAAACATTACAAAATCGTTGAGAAAGAAATCATGGAAATTTGTGAATTTGTGTTGTGTGTGTTTGCATAAACATGTTATGTTAAGAACATAGGTAAGCCACAATAATTATCATACAATAACATGTAGTAGTGAAAGTGCTCGCATGCATTTGTGTGTGAAATAAATATGAAAAAAATATACATCATGAGTTTGCATATAACATGTAAGCATTTAATATCTAATCAACTATAGTATAGGCTCTAAGGGTCTAATAACCTATCATATATTCCTATAGTCAAAGCTCTGATACCAATCTGTCACACCCTGACCCGCAGCGGAAATAGATGTCGGGGCATAATTGGGTTATCATCAAAGCTCATGACATTTACTATGATTATGTTTTATATTTAATATTTGAAATTTAAAGGAAATATCCAAACACAAATAAAACATTCAAACATCAAAGATATTGTTCTAAACATGAAGTATTTTATTCATCTTCTAAGGTCAATCCTAAGTGTTCCTCTCCTCAGCCTGTCCACCTGTATCATGTGTAAAAACAAAGGTTTGGGTCAACAAAAGTTGGCGAGTGAATCTGGATTAAACATTAAACAATTTAATTACACTGATTAATTTAAAAGATTGTGCAAAGATCATGTATGAGCATATGTATATGATTATATAAATAAACCACAAACCACATAATATCAAGAATGTACACATGCATGATGAATGATGAACTGTGAGATCAAGGCTCAATCAAACGGAGCCGATCTAATGAGGCACGCGAGGCTCAACCCGTATCCAACGAGGAACTGATAGGCCTTGTATGAATGATTTGCACTGAAATCTCATAATATAATCACATAAAACAACCACGGCAAAATACACACATAAGATCACATAATGGTGTTAGCACAAGTGTTTGAATAAATTAAATATGTATACGACACATGGTACACCCCAAAACATGATTAAAAAGGGGAATTTGTAAGGATTCGCTCACTATGGGTGCGTTTCCTTGATTGAAGACGAACGTTCACGAGTTTGGGATTTAACCACAAGAGAAAAACTAACCTAAAATAATAACGTAATGCTTCGATAAATAAATAAATTCTATTATAAATTAACATTTTTAATTAATGCTTCTTTTTAGATTTTAGGTTATTTTTGTAGTATTTAATGGAGTTTTTAAAACTTAAAAAGTCTTGTTTTTAGTGTTTTAAATTGATTTTTAACTAACATTTTAAAGAAAATAATAATATAAATATATAAAAAAATTGGGATCTTGTCAGACCTGGCAGTCTGACCGGTTCTTAAGCGAATATTGGCGGCGTGTGTGAGGTTCGAACTCGTAACCTCCCGTTTACGTGCACGCATCTCTACCAACTGAGCTACGTGTCTAACCTAAAAGATATCTGATTTTAATTATCTTTATATACTAACTAGAATATTTCAGAAATTAGTTATTTTAAAAAGGTTTTAAAATCTGTTAAACCGGTGAGTATAACCTGCATCGAACCCATGCCCATCGCTTTGCTTTGCACCTAGCCCAACCAACTGGGCTGGGCGTCTAACCCATTTGTATTAGAAATCATAATATACTTATTATCTTACTGGAGAATGACTTAGTTTGGTTTTTAAAAAATGGTTTTTATCTGAAAATCGGTGATGTTCAAGGATCGAACCCGGGACATGTGTGTTAAGTTTGCACACAGTCCACCACTGGACTGTGTGTCTAACCCGGTCGTAACCCATTTTTAATAACATTTATATGAAACAAGACTTCATCTTCTTCTTATTAAATTAAATCCAGAACTGAAATTTGTCTGTGATTGATTAAAACGACTTTGATTACTTGATTGAAGACTGAACATATTAAATAACAAATATGGAAAAGGTTAAGAGGGGTTATACCAGTTAGAAACAAACTATTCGATAATTTCTGGTGCCTATTTTGAACATAGCTTATCCGCGGATTGTTTGAGAGAAGTATAAGAGAATGGCGAGTCCAACTGAGGTGTGGTATATCGGTATTTATAGATGAACAAAAGCTCGGGTTTTAATTTTAACATAACTTTCCGATTATGAATCTGAATTCGGTTACATACGCTGATTTTGAAATCTAGGATTGAAATGGATTTACTTAAAACGGTTAAGAATGATTGTTATAACTGTCATCAATGATTGATTTCAATTTAATCCGTTTACAGTTCTGAATTAGGTTTCAGAGTTTGCAAGATGATGTGTGTATCGATATAAGATTTAACAAGTTCATCTCTAAACACATGTGATGTGTGTATCACAGTGGTGTTTTGTGTGTGTGCACTTATTGGGAACCCGGGTTCGATTCCCGGTTACTCCCTTTATATATATATATATATTTTTTTATTTTATTATTTAAAAGTTTTAATCAAATTTACTTGATTATTATATAATTATGTAATATTTATAAATTATGAATAATAACAACAATCAATTAATATTAATAAATACGCAAGGAATTTATAACTTAATACTTGATTCTCAAACGGAGCGTGTTTTTGGAACCCGTTTTACATAAATGCTACACTCGAACCATATCAATCTTTTCATTTGTGGCCTTAATCACATATTTATGGGTGAGTTCTCTCGGTCGCACTTCGCCCCAACATACTGGAGTTCGGCATTTCCGACCATAAAGCATCTCGTATGGTGCCATACCATGCTCGAGTGCTAACTGTTGTTGTAAGAGAATTTAACTAACGGTAGATAAGCATCCCAACTACCACCAAAATCAATAATACATGCCCGAAGCATGTCTTCTAAGGTTTGAATTGTTCGTTCGCTTTGTCCATCTGTCTAGGGTGGTATGCAGTACTGATTAACAATTTTGTGCCCATCTGTTTTTGGAAATCACGCCAAAAGTTCGAAGTAAACCGGGTATCTCTATCGGATACAATCTATACCGGTACTCCATGGCATGCTATAATTTTATTCATATATACCTCCGACATTTTTTAGAGGTATAAGTCTTTCGAATTGGAATGAAATGAGCGCTTTTTGTAAGTCTATCAATGACCACCCAAATGGCGTCGAATCCTCCAGCCATTCTCGGTAATTTAGTTAATAGATCCATGGTCATGTGTTCCCATTTTCAAACTGGTACTTCTAATGGTTGGAGCTTGCCATAAGGTTTCTGATTCTCCGCTTTTACTTGTAAACAAGTTCATTCTAGGCCACCAATAATTCTGTTTTAAGTCTTTATACATTTTGGTTGTTCCCAGGTGAATCGAATAACGCGATTTATGAGCTTCGTCAAGTAGAAGATCCTTGACACCACAAGTGTTCAGGATCCAAATTTTACCAAATCGTGTTTCATTCCATTTTCTACGTCTTCAATATCTTTCACCAAACCTTTCACACGTTCTTTTCTCCAATCTTCTTCTTTTATCGCTTCAGCTTGCGCTACTTGGATTCGTTCGAGCAAACCCGAAGTTACCACGAGTTCCATCGACGCACACGTATAGGTGTATATTCTTCTTTTCATCTTAGCGCATCCGCTACCACATTGGCCTTTCCCGGATGGTAATGGATTTCACAATCATAGTCTTTCACCGTTTCTAGCCAACGTCTTTTTCTCATATGTAGTTCCTTTTGATTAAAGAAGTATTTTAAACTCTAATGATCGGTGAAAATAGTACATTTACCCCATATAAGTAGTGTCTCCAAATCTTCAAGGCAAACACCACTGCCGCCAATTCAAGGTCATGAGTTGGATATTTCTTTTCATGTACTTTTAATTGTATAGAGGCAAGGGCAATCACCCTGCCCCGTTGCATAAGTATGCACCCAAGGCCTAGGTGCGACGCATCAGAATACACCACTAAGTCATCAGCGCCATCTGGTATGGTTAATACAGGAGCACTAGTCAACTTTTCCTTTAGCATTTGGAACGCTTTTCTTGTTCATCACTCCAGACAAACTTTTCATTCTTGCGGGTTAACTTAGTTAATGGTGAGGCAATCTTAGAGAAATCCTGAATGAATCTCCTATAATAGCCCGCAAGCCCCAGAAAGCTTCTGATTTCCGACGAATTTTTTGGAGGATTCCATTTCGACACTGCTTCAATCTTGGACGGATCGACTAATATTCCTTCGGCGCTGATGATATGCCCTAGGAATTGTACTTCTCGAAGCCAAAAGGCACATTTTGAGAATTTCGCGTAAAGCTTTTCTCTTCTCAGCGTTTCTAATACTTCGCACAAATGACGCGCATGATCTGTTTCGCTTTTTGAATAAACTAGAACGTCATCAATAAACACTATTACTGATTTATCCAACATTGGCTTGAAAACCCGATTCACAAGATCTATGAACGCTGCGGGTGCATTTGTTAAACCGAAGGACATTACAAGAAATTCATAATGTCCATAACGCGTACAGAAAGCCGTCTTGGGTATGTCTTCCTCTTTCACTCTCAGTTGATGGTAGCCCGACCTTAAGTCGACTTTTGAGAATAAACTCGCACCTTGCAATTGATCAAATAGATCGTCGATTATCGGAAGTGGGTATCGATTCTTTACCGTAAGTTTGTTTAATTCCCGGTAATCGATGCACATACGCATACTCCCGTCTTTCTTTTTAACAAATAATACCAGCGCCCCCTAAGGAGAGACATTAGGCCGAATGAATCCTTTGTCGAGCAGATCTTGCAATTGTGATAATAATTCTTGAAGTTCAGACGGTGCTAATCTGTATGGTGCTTTGGCCACTGGTTTTGCGCCTGGAATTAATTCAATTCCGAATTCCACCTCACACTCAGGTGGTATCCCCGGTAAATCCTCCGGAAATAAGTCTTCGTGTAACACCCCGACCCGCAGCGGATAAGGTGATCGGGGCATGATTGGGTTATCATCAAAGCTCATGACATTTATTAAACGTTTCATATTCATTAATACAAATTAAATGGAAATTTACAATGATTGCTACAACATGATTTAACTACAAACTAAACTTCTTTGTTCTCTTCTAAGGCATATCCTATGTTTTCCTTGCTTCAACCTGTTCACCTGTATCATGTGTAAAAAGGTTTTTGGATCAACATAATGTTGGCGAGTGAATCCTATGGAAAACATTTGAACAATTTATTTAAATTGATTATGAAATATGTGCACAACCAAACATGAGTAAAATTAGATGTAACTTGATCAACAATCATAAGATGTTAAATGAAACACTCATGAATAATAATGGAAACAATTAAAGGCACGCGATGCTCAACTCGTCTCTCACGAGGAACTGAGGGGCCTGATGAATGAATTGCATAAACATGATAATATGAATAACACAACTACAAACAATATAAACTCAATGAAAACACACATGAACAATAATGAATTTGAATTGAAGCACACGATGTTCTACTCGTTTCCCACAAGGAACTGATGGGCTTAATGTATGAGTTTCATGTAATTTGACCAACGGAATATAAATAAATCACCACAATAAGTCAATCTAAGTTCAAGTCATGATGTGGTATGGCACAAGTTTTAAATAAATAAATTAATTAATTCATAACACATGACACACCCCAAAACGTGTAATTTAAAAGGGGGAATTGTAAGATTCACTCACAGTGGGTGCGTTCGGTTGATGACGTTGAATGCACGCGAAGTGGTTTTAACCACGAGTGAGATTTAACCTAGATAAATCGCATTATGGTTTGGTAAGTAAACGGATTTTATTAAACTATTTTAGTAGGATTGTTGGGTGCATTTTTGTGAGTTTAAGGCTATTTTCTAATCTTAAAAATGTTATTTTTAAGTATTTATAATTGATTTTTAATTAAAATAATTAAATAAAAATAATAAAAATATTTTATTTTTCTCTGCTACAGTTGACTTTGACTTGTTGACTTTGACTGGTCGTTGACCGGTTTTGAGGCATATTGTTGTGCGCTCGGTGAGGCTCGAACCCGAGACCTCCCGTACGCGTGCACGCAGCTCTACCAACTGAGCTACGTGTCTAACCCGTTATATATCCGATTTTAATTTCATATATACATTAATTAGAATTAACAGAAAATCATTTTATTCTAAAAACAGTTTAAGCGGACCGGTTTTGCACTCCACAGGTCTCGAACTCGGGACTGTGGTTTAAACTAACACACAGTCCACCGCTGGACTGTGTGTTCAACATGTTATAACATTCGATTTTTATTATACTTAAATACAATTTAGTTACTTCATTTTTCTGCCTTATTTAAAAAGAATAGATAATCGTCCGAGTCGGTGCTGAAGACCGGACTCGAACTCGTGACCAGCGATATAAACAAACACACAGTCCACCGCTGGACTGTGTGTCTAACTTGGTTATTATTCCGGTTAACAATATATTTAACATATATCTGTGGCGATCCGGTTCAGTTAAATAAAAACTTGATTTTTATTAAGGCAGCGTGTACGAGCCGGGATTCGAACTTGAGACGTTAGCGTTTTATGTGCACACAGTCCACCGCTGGACTGTGTGTCTAACCCGAGTAAAATCCTGATTTATAATATACTTATATGATATAGAAAACGTCGTCTTCCTCGTCAAGTTTGAACCAGAAATCGGAAATCGACTAGTTCAAGTTTTTTATCAGTTTGTTAGTGTTTTACAGTTTATTACGGTAAGATAAAAGTGAAAAGGAAAAGAAACTGGGCGGAGAAAGATACCGACTGAACTTTCTGTTTTCCGGCAGAAACTCCGGCGATTGAATTCACCTCCGGCGACGTGTTCCGTATAGCAACTAGTCTCCGGAAAACTTGGAAAAGGTAAGGGTGACTTCGTTAAAGGTTTAGGGGATTCAGTGAAGCTCAGGGATTAAAGTTCGGTTTTCCGGCGAAAAACAGGAAAGTTCCGGCGAGTGGAATTACGCCGAGAAAAGGTGTAATTTTTGAGCGAAAGTGTTTGTCATCGGTTGTGGGTCAATTTATAAGGAAAAACGAAATGTATTTGGTCTGATTTTGGACTGTATTCATCGGTTTAAGTTTTCCGGCGGTTTTGAAAATTGACGCGGACTTCAAACATCGGTTATAACCGATGTCTGATTAAAAGTTTACGTTATAACGTAAATCGTAGTTAAGACTCGCGAATATTCCGGGATTCCGACGACTGAACCGTTTGGGCGCCGGTTTTGAATTCGTAAAGTTACTTTATCAATTAAATGATTCTATTATATCACAAACAAAGTCCGCGGCGCAGTGGTTTGTGTGTGTGAAGATAAGTTGCATCTGATTCGGTACAGACCCGGGTTCGAAACCCGGCTGAAACAATTCATTTTTATTTTGCGATTTTTGACAGTTTTTCAAAAACTAAATATATATTCCCGTATATTAATTGATTACGGATCGTTTAAAAATATTTTGGGCATTTAATTCGCAACGAAAATTTTGACTGACTGTTCGGTTGCTAAACGGAGCGGGTTTGGTAAATCCGTTTTTGACGGATGTTACAGTATCCCCTGCTTTTTAGAAATTTCGTCCCGAAATTTAAATAATGATATATTTTGACTAAAAGGGTGATGATGTTTTGTTTGACAGTTGTATGCTTAGCAAAATAAAGGCTTAAGTTTTTGTTCGAGGCGGTAACGTTCCTTGTAAGGGTTATGTACCCTATTCAGGAATCGCTTTTTGTTGCCTACTGTATGAATATTGATAAGCAGAAATGATTTGCTAAAATGATATCATGCATATGCGTTAAGATACGTTTGGGAAAAATATGGTTATATCCTAAGGCAAAACTTCTAACACTACAATCTACATGGAACATAAATAAATAAAAAAAAAACACAACAGCTGATATCCAAACATGAATGAACACATCAGCAAATATTTGAACATGAATAAACATAACAGTAAATATTCGAACATGAATGAACACATCAGCAAATATTTGAACATGAATAAACACAACAGCAAAAATTCGAACATGAATAGACACATCAGCGAATATTTGAACATGAATAAACACAACAGCAAATATTTGAATCCACATTCTGATAACATATATGTTTGAATGATGGAAGTTCCTCTCTCGTTTGTTATGAAGGAGAGGTGAATTTATGTAGAAATGGAACACAATCCAATCCCTTTAAATAACATGATGATATAAATGTAACACAAATTCCAACCAAGGCAATACTAAATCCTACATGGAACTTCTCATAACCGCCTGATAATGCCTCTGATCCTTTGGCAAGAATACTTATATATAGGAAGTACCAGCGGCGTATCCACCATATTCTTGCCAAATTTTCATTAGTTTTATCCACAAGTTATGATTGGTTACCAAGAAACTAATAAATCCTACATAGAACTTCTCATAACCATCCGTTAATGCCTCTGATCCTTTGACAAGAATACTTATATATAGGAAGTACCATCGGCGTATCCACCATATTCTTGTCAAATTTTCATTGGTTTTAACAGTGAATTATGATTAGTCCTATAACTCTACAATCAATACAACAAACATAAATTACTGAAATGAAACATATCTGTGCGATCAAGACTCAATCGAACGGAGCCGATCGTTTTGCATGTACTGAAAATAAAATGGATGTGCGCTCAAGGCTCAATCAAACGGAGCCGAACGTATTGAATGTACTGAAATTGAAATTGTGTGCTCAAGGCTCAATCAAACGGAGCCGAACATATTGAATGTACTGAAATTGAAATTGTGTGCTCAAGGCTCAATCAAACGGAGCCGAACATATTGCATGTACCGAATATGAATAACTTAACCACACAAACAGCCTATTCATGGAACCTCTCATAACCGCCTGATAATGCCTCCGATTATTTGACAAGAATACTTATATATAGGAAGTACCATCGGCGTATCCACCATATCCTTGTCAAATTTTCGTTGACTTTATCCGAAAGTTATGGTTAGTTCGATGCGACTCTACTACAAACACCACAACCACAAGATACTGATAATGAAATTGTATGTGCGCTCAAGGCTCAATCAAACGGAGCCGAACGTATTGCATGAACTTGAGATGTAAATTGAAATGTGCGCTCAAGGCTCAATCAAACGGAGCCGAGCGTATTGCATGAACTGGAAATGTGAATAAATCTGTGCACTCAAGGCTCAATCAAACGGAGCCGAGCGTATTGCATGTATTGAAATGTAAAATTACGTAACCGATCAAGGCTCAAACAAACGGAGCCGATCGTGCGGGCACGCCAAGATCAACCACATAATAAAATGGGGATCCAACTCAACCTCGATGGATGGGGAGCCACGGCCTCGGCAAAAGCATATACCGAAAACAATATATAATATATAATATCCAATAATTTCTCTAACAGTCTACACATGTGATAAAGAAAAACATAAGGCTAAACAATAGAAGTTGAATTTGGATCTTCGGCGAAGAGGACTAGCTGAGTATCTTCATCAGGGCCGTCATTATCTTCGACAGGGTTGGCATTGATATTGAAGACTCTTCCTCTTGCTGGTGGCATAGTGGTTGGGTTTTCTTGGTTTACTTGGTTAACTGGGTTTGATTGGGCTTGAGTGTTGATAACGTTTACCAATTGAGGGCATGTGTTTCTAAAGTGGGTAGGGTCGCCACAATTGAAGCAAGCTCGAGCATATGGGAACATGGGGTGTTGGGGTTGGTGATGAGTTTGGGCCATGTTTTGAGTAGGGGAAAAGGTTTGGTCTTGAAAGGTGCGACAAACATTGCTCAAATGACCATAACGTCCACAAGCTGTACATAGCCGGCAAGGTAAAGTAAGGGGATGGTGATAAAAACAGTTGTTGCATCGAGGGTGGGGTCCGAGATATGGTTTCTTATTTGGGTAAGCTGAGTTGGGTGCCACTTGGGTGATTGGGACAGCTCGGATGGGTATAGCGTGAAAAACGGGTTGATTTCGTTGAGTAGCAGCGAAAAGTCGCCCGACTCTTCTTCTTTTAGGGTTGGGTTGAGAAGGGGATTCGGTTTGGGTGGAGTCGGAGGTTTCAGTCGATTCTTTATCCTTCTTCTTTTCCTCCTTGAAGTCTTTGTTTCGAATTCGGTTCTCGGTGAGCTCTGTTGCTAGCTCCATTGCTGCTTCCAAAGTTGCAGGCTTGGTACTTATTACAGGGTCTTGAATCTTTGACGGAAGACCACGAATGTAGTGCTCGATCAAACGGTAGAGGGGAGTAAACATGTTGGGAACCATTTGATGTAATTCGAGGAATCTTTTGTTGTAGGTGGTGTGGTCTCCTTCCATTTGCTTCAATGAATAAAATTCATCTTCAAGCTTCTTGATTTCGCTCCTTGGGCAAAATCGTCTGGTCATGATTTCCTTCAATTCGTTCCAAGTTAAGGACATAGCATCTTCCACACCTCGTTTAGCCTTCTCTGTGTTCCACCAAGTAAGTGCTATCCCATATAGTCGACCGGTAGCATAACGCACTTTGCGATCATCAGGGCAATCGCAATTTAGAAAAGTATTCTCCATTTCTTCAAACCAATAGAGGAGTGCGGTGACACCTTCAGTCCCTTCATATTTCGGAGGGTCGCATGATTTGAAATGCTTGTAGGTGCATTTAGTGGTGTTTGGGGAAGAGTTGAAAATGTTTTGGTTTGCTTGATTGACAGGATTATTGGTAAGTGCTTGTTGAACTTGGATTACAATGTTGGGTATTACGGCAGCCATTTGTTGAGCGATTAAGGCAGCCATGCGATCGCGGGCTTTTCTTGCTCTCGTCTTCCTACGGGCGAGGTTAGAAGACATCTACAATGAATACATGACAAAAGTATGAGTTGGATGCTTTTGGGGTCATGGGTCGCATTCAAGAATGATCATTTATAAAATAATTATACAAAAATACTACATCCATAGGATGTCTTGGGCTTTGCTCGCTGTTAGGCCCGTCATGCCGCCATACTTTACCTTATGTAATCATGTGGGCCCCATGAATACCGGTTTTTCATATGGTTCGCACGGTTTCTGCCTGGTTGCGTACACAAAAACCCGGGAAAATCGAGAAATATGTATACAACGTGTGATGTTCGGAATGTGTCCAGGTGTAGACACGATGACACCTCAAAGTAGGGTTAGTTCGAACGACGTTTGGTGTGGCATGCTTTGGCCTAATAGGTCCTTCGTACTCTCATCGTTGGTCCCCAGGTAGGCAAACTGGTCCGTTATATTGGATTTATACGAATGCCAGCCTAGACAGGACGTTCCGACTACCGGTACTTGTACCCTTCCAGTTACTACATGCCCGTCGCAGAACTTACTTTGATGAGAATGAAAATTGCATAAAATCTTTGGATAATGAGAATATGAAAATAAATTGAATACATGAACATCGATATATGTATAATGAATATGTATATATGTATAATGAACATGTATATGAGCATGTATGTTTGACTGAAATGTAAACAAATATGAAACAAATAAATATCACAAGTTTGTATGTAACCACTTAATCAATTTAAAATTTAGGCAGACTATAGTATAGGCTCTAAGGGTCTAATAACCTATCCTATATCCCTATAGTCATGGCTCTGATACCAATCTGTAACACCCCGACCCGCAGCGGATAAGGTGATCGGGGCATGATTGGGTTATCATCAAAGCTCATGACATTTATTAAACGTTTCATATTCATTAATACAAATTAAATGGAAATTTACAATGATTGCTACAACATGATTTAACTACAAACTAAACTTCTTTGTTCTCTTCTAAGGCATATCCTATGTTTTCCTTGCTTCAACCTGTTCACCTGTATCATGTGTAAAAAGGTTTTTGGATCAACATAATGTTGGCGAGTGAATCCTATGGAAAACATTTGAACAATTTATTTAAATTGATTATGAAATATATGCACAACCAAACATGAGTAAAATTAGATGTAACTTGATCAACAATCATAAGATGTTAAATGAAACACTCATGAATAATAATGGAAACAATTAAAGGCACGCGATGCTCAACTCGTCTCTCACGAGGAACTGAGGGGCCTGATGAATGAATTGCATAAACATGATAATATGAATAACACAACTACAAACAATATAAACTCAATGAAAAACACACATGAACAATAATGAATTTGAATTGAAGCACACGATGTTCTACTCGTTTCCCACAAGGAACTGATGGGCTTAATGTATGAGTTTCATGTAATTTGACCAACGGAATATAAATAAATCACCACAATAAGTCAATCTAAGTTCAAGTCATGATGTGGTATGGCACAAGTTTTAAATAAATAAATTAATTAATTCATAACACATGACACACCCCAAAACGTGTAATTTAAAAGGGGGAATTGTAAGATTCACTCACAGTGGGTGCGTTCGGTTGATGACGTTGAATGCACGCGAAGTGGTTTTAACCACGAGTGAGATTTAACCTAGATAAATCGCATTATGGTTTGGTAAGTAAACGGATTTTATTAAACTATTTTAGTAGGATTGTTGGGTGCATTTTTGTGAGTTTAAGGCTATTTTCTAATCTTAAAAATGTTATTTTTAAGTATTTATAATTGATTTTTAATTAAAATAATTAAATAAAAATAATAAAAATATTTTATTTTTCTCTGCTACAGTTGACTTTGACTTGTTGACTTTGACTGGTCGTTGACCGGTTTTGAGGCATATTGTTGTGCGCTCGGTGAGGCTCGAACCCGAGACCTCCCGTACGCGTGCACGCAGCTCTACCAACTGAGCTACGTGTCTAACCCGTTATATATCCGATTTTAATTTCATATATACATTAATTAGAATTAACAGAAAATCATTTTATTCTAAAAACAGTTTAAGCGGACCGGTTTTGCACTCCACAGGTCTCGAACTCGGGACCTGTGGTTTAAACTAACACACAGTCCACCGCTGGACTGTGTGTTCAACATGTTATAACATTCGATTTTTATTATACTTAAATACAATTTAGTTACTTCATTTTTCTGCTTTATTTAAAAAGAATAGATAATCGTCCGAGTCGGTGCTGAAGACCGGACTCGAACTCGTGACCAGCGATATAAACAAACACACAGTCCACCGCTGGACTGTGTGTCTAACTTGGTTATTATTCCGGTTAACAATATATTTAACATATATCTGTGGCGATCCGGTTCAGTTAAATAAAAACTTGATTTTTATTAAGGCAGCGTGTACGAGCCGGGATTCGAACTTGAGACGTTAGCGTTTTATGTGCACACAGTCCACCGCTGGACTGTGTGTCTAACCCGAGTAAAATCCTGATTTATAATATACTTATATGATATAGAAAACGTCGTCTTCCTCGTCAAGTTTGAACCAGAAATCGGAAATCGACTATTTCAAGTTTTTTATCAGTTTGTTAGTGTTTTACAGTTTATTACGGTAAGATAAAAGTGAAAAGGAAAAGAAACTGGGCGGAGAAAGATACCGACTGAACTTTCTGTTTTCCGGCAGAAACTCCGGCGATTGAATTCACCTCCGGCGACGTGTTCCGTATAGCAGCTAGTCTCCGGAAAGCTTGGAAAAGGTAAGGGTGACTTCGTTAAAGGTTTAGGGGATTCAGTGAAGCTCAGGGATTAAAGTTCGGTTTTCCGGCGAAAAACAGGAAAGTTCCGGCGAGTGGAATTACGCCGAGAAAAGGTGTAATTTTTGAGCGAAAGTGTTTGTCATCGGTTGTGGGTCAATTTATAAGGAAAAACGAAATGTATTTGGTCTGATTTTGGACTGTATTCATCGGTTTAAGTTTTCCGGCGGTTTTGAAAATTGACGCGGACTTCAAACATCGGTTATAACCGATGTCTGATTAAAAGTTTACGTTATAACGTAAATCGTAGTTAAGACTCGCGAATATTCCGGGATTCCGACGACTGAACCGTTTGGGCGCCGGTTTTGAATTCGTAAAGTTACTTTATCAATTAAATGATTCTATTATATCACAAACAAAGTCCGCGGCGCAGTGGTTTGTGTGTGTGAAGATAAGTTGCATCTGATTCGGTACAGACCCGGGTTCGAAACCCGGCTGAAACAATTCATTTTTATTTTGCGATTTTTGACAGTTTTTCAAAAACTAAATATATATTCCCGTATATTAATTGATTACGGATCGTTTAAAAATATTTTGGGCATTTAATTCGCAACGAAAATTTTGACTGACTGTTCGGTTGCTAAACGGAGCGGGTTTGGTAAATCCGTTTTTGACGGATGTTACACTTCGTACTCTCACACAACCGGTACATCTCTAAGTGTTGGTGACTCTTTTTTTGAATCGAGTATATAAGTCAGGTAAGCCTTGCACCCGTGTTGGATAAGTCTACGAGCTTCCATTATCGAACACATGATGGGGTAACCACTCTTCTCCTGATAAATATTCACGTGTTTTTGCACTTGGAGATATTAATTGTATTTCCTTACGGGGCATATCACATTGGCATGGTAGCGGGACAGCCAATCCATTCCAATCACTACTTGGAATTCCCTCATCGACATGGGTATCA
This sequence comes from Scalesia atractyloides, assembly GCA_947069175.1. Lineage (NCBI taxonomy): Eukaryota > Viridiplantae > Streptophyta > Magnoliopsida > Asterales > Asteraceae > Scalesia > Scalesia atractyloides. The sequence continues at coordinate 79,006,766 of CAMTDV010000028.1, forward strand.
AATCAACTACGTAATCCTCAACCTCAATGCTCAATTTGCAATCCCGACATATATCACAGACGATAAAAGTTTTGTTATTACCTAATTCTACCTCTAAGGGCATTGGTAATTTTGTTAACAAGAATGATGGGTGTTTAACAAATTCATGTGAAACAAAAGATTTGTTTGCACCCGTATCAAATAAAACATGTGCAGGAATTAAATTTATGGTAAAAGTACCTGTGACCACATTGGGTTCAACCTTTGCCTCGGCCGCAGTTATTTGGAAAGATCTTGCCTTTGACTTTGGGACTTCCACCTTTTTGTCGGCTATGACTTTACTTCCTACCAAATCCGGGCATTTAGACTTCTTGTGACCCGGTTGATAGCATTTATAGCACACTGATATCTTGCCGAGGCAATTTGATGCTACATGTCCTGTCTTTCTGCATACCACACATGGCTTTTTCTTGAAATAGCATTCGCCCTTATGGGCTCTGCCACAAATTTTGCAACTTGGCATTCTCCTTTTACGTTCACTTTCTTTGAAGATTCAATTGTTTTCGATTTCTTTGTTGGACTTTGATTCACGTCGAACGTCCTTCGTCTCCCCTCTCCACTTGTTTTCTTAACTCTATTTCACATTCCCGAGCGGCATTCACAATTTCCGTTAGATGTTCATACTTCGAGGGAGTCATAAACTTCCTATATTTCGCGCTCAGCATGTTATAATAATAATGGATCTTTTGCTCTTCCGTTTGTACCAGCTCGTCACAAAATCTGAGCTTGTCAAGGAACACCCCCGTAATCTTATCAATCGATTCACCTTTCTACCTTAATTGAATAAATTCTTCTTTTATCTTGTTGATCACGGCTTTTGGGCTATGATGTTTAAGAAAAGGCATTTTAAACTCCTCCCATGTCATAGTTCTTGTGGTTTCAACCCCTTACTCTTTTCTAAGATTATCCCACCAATCCTTTGCTTGACCCTTTAATTGACCGGTCCCATAGGCCACAAAATCGGTTACATCACAGTCAGTTCTTTCGAAGACTTCTTCAATGTCGCTTATCCATCATTGGCAAACGATCAGATCTACTTCTCCATTATAGATTGGCGGTTTACATGCCATGAACTTGTCGTATGGAAATGCTTTCTTTTCTTTAATCGTGTCTTTTCTTGTACAAGACTCTCCTTCAACTCATTTATCTTTTCTTCTACCACTGATAAAATTGTGGTTTGTAATCTATCCATAAACTAGGGTAGACTGGCCTCTAGAGCCTTTCCGACTTCCTCAGAAATCTATTCTCGTATCTCCTCCGTAACGAGGGATACAGTGTCTTCACTAGTTCCGTCCGACATCCTTTTTAACTGAAATTGTTCATAATAATTTGGTAAATGACTCATTTAATCGTTTCCATAGTATTATATGGAATTTACACTCATCATTCGATATTATTCATAATATATCATTCTTTTTCAGTTTGATTGAGTATATAACTTGTCTGAATCATGTATACTTAGTGTATCTCTTGGGTTCGAGTGTATTAATGTACTCCTCCCATATGCTTTCATTCATCTTCTTTTCTATTATCATTTTCTTATAGGAATTACTTTTATAACTAGTTTTTACCGGACGTCGGGATCAAACCTTAAACCGAACACATTTCATTTTTTAGCCTTCAGCTCTGATTACCAACTTATAAAACCCATACGTATAAAATAAGCATTTTATATAAAATACTACGTACGTTTAAGAAAATATGAAATTTCGTTCTACATTTGAAAACGAAGTTGTTAAAAACCTTTTAAGTTTTTAAAAGTTACTTTACATTTTAAACAAATGATAATTCATAAGCTAGACAAAATAAGTGGAAGCTTGAAGTTGAGAGGTGTTCGGTTCTTTGACAAGGCTTGATCTTCATTCGTTCTTAACTGCGATTCTCTTTAACCGGAAAGTTTACACTTTGTTAGCGATAATAATAATAAATAAGGAAAAATGTACCTAACATTTAAATCTTTTATTAAATCAGAAAAATTTTGAAAATTCAGGGTGGTGTCGGCGACATCAGTATATGACACAGAACTTTTATAAAAATCATTGGTAAAATGATATTCCCTGCTTACATTACTATAGTACTATCATTAAAAGTGTTTACATCACTCATATCTCATTTTTCGTAAATTTCTTAGTTTTGACCCGTTTCCTAAATTTTAGCAAACAAACTTGATAAACACATTATTCTTTACAAAATTATCAATTATAAGTATCCTCGTTATTCAGATTTACTACTTATAATTTAATTTTTATACCCACATATTATGCTTTTTCCGGTTTTACCCTTTAACCAACTTAAAACTAAAGTAAACATTTATGTATACTTTCCGGAATGCATTTATGTTCTATTTTGAATCGTTTAGTTGTTTTAGCGAAATTCTTCACTTTATTACACCAAACCTTTATCTATTTCCTCATTTTGAATCGTTTGGTTGTTTAGCGAAATTCTTTGCTTTATTCAACCAAACCTTTTGTCACACCCCGACCCGCAGCGGAAATAAGAGTCGGGGCATAATTGGGTTATCACCAAAGCACATGACATTTACTATTATGTTTCATAATTAATAAAGTCAAAGTTACATTTTCAAACATCCAAACATGTTCATTCAATACAAAGGAAATAAACAAACATAACAATCCCAATACTAAATCGTTTTATTCTTCTAATCCAGGTCCTATGTGTTCCTAGCTGCTGCTGGTTCACCTGTATCATGTGTAAAATGGGAGTTTTTGGGTCAACATAAGTTGGCGAGTGAACCTTATTAGATAAACATTTGATAGTGATTTTATGGTTAGTTTATCAATAAAATATTGTGCATAATCATAAAAGAGCAAATGTAAGTAATCAAGCATTGGCAAATAGCAGTTACAATTATAACATACAATAACACTTGATAGCATACATGAACATACCAATATCATACGATAACTAACATAAATGAACTGTGCGATCAAGGCTCAATCAAACGGAGCCGATCGTATTGCATGAACTGGAAATGTAAATTGAACTGTGCGATCAAGGCTCAATCAAACGGAGCCGATCGTATTGCATGAACTGGAAATGTAAATTGAACTGTGCGATCAAGGCTCAATCAAACGGAGCCGATCGTATTGCATGTACTGAAATGTAAAATGAACTGTGCGATCAAGGCTCAATCAAACGGAGCCGATCGTTGCGGGCACGCCAAGTTCAACCGCATAATAAAATGGGGAACAAGCTCAAACCTCATAAATGGGGAGCTGCGGCCTCGGCAATTGCATGTACTGTAATAATAATTTGCATCCAATAATAACTACTTAACAGTAACAAACTAAATACACATGTCATGATATGATGTATGCACAATAGTTTCGTTATAATATGTATATAAACAAAGACACATGATACACCCCAAAAACGTGATTAAAACGGGGAATTTGAAAGGTTCACTCACATTGGGTGCGTTGAATTGGAGATGGTGAGATGCGCACGATTTAGATGAGCGAGTCGACGAGGAATACTAACCTAAATAATAATGGAAAAAAATATATTAAATGGATGATGTTATTAAGGATTTTAATGAAATTTTTAGATATATTTTTGTGAGTTTATGGCTATTTTCTATCTTTAAAAATGTTATTTTTAAGTATTTTTAATTGATTTTAAATTAAATTAAATAAATAAATATATAGAAAAAATATTATTTTTTTATTAGTTGACCGTTGACCGGTTCGGTCAGCGGATAATTCTGTGCTGGGTGGGATTCGAACCGGCGACCTTCCGTTCGCGTGCACGTAGCTCTACCAACTAAGCTACGTGTCTAACCCGTTATAAACTCGTTTCTAATTATATTTATATACTTATTTGAATTAATCGAATATTCCTTTATTTGCAAAAACGTTTATATTCAATTTGACCGGTGCTCGTGACGAGATTCGAACGCGCGACGTGAAGTTCATGATGCACACAGTCCACCGCTGGACTGTGTGTCTAACCCGGTTATATTCTTGGTTTTTATTATACTTAACAACTATCCGTTTTAACCCGGTTCAGTTCATGATCAAAAAGGCATGTTATTACACAAGGCGTGCGCGTAGCAAGGATCGAACTCGGGACGTGTATAGTTGTTATTTGCACACAGTCCACCGCTGGACTGTGTGTCTAACCCGTTTATAATCCTGATTTTAATTACTCTTATGTCATTACTGAATTCATCTTCTTCATTACGAACACAGACCTTAATCAAACATCCGATTCGTGATTAATCTAGTTAATAAACATGATGTCTAGCTTGAATGTATTAAACCGAACAGTTTGGGGAAAGAAGATACCGAACAGGTTGTCTTCTTCAGAAGTCCGGCGAAAACTTGTCGGCTCTGATTTTGAATCTTCGGCTGAGAGGATCTATCAACAGATTTAAGGGATTAGATATGAAATTGAACTAGTGAGTATTGATTATCAGTACGTTGGAATGTGCATACCGATAACTAACGAGTTTCCGGCAATTCCAGAAATTTTCCGGCGAACACAGAAAGTCCAGCAATGTCGTCTGTGGTGGATTTTGAGTGATGGGTTAATGTTAGTAAAGTTCTAACAATAGATTGAAATCGTAAAGGAGAAGTATTTTACCGATTTGTGTTGAATACGGTTTTCCGGCGACTTTTGCAGAGAATTCCGGCGAACTGTTTTAGGTGCTCAGATGGTTTGAAAATGCGACGAAAAGGAATTGGAGTATTGTTGTGATAGTTCTGAATTGCGAGATTGATCTGAAGCTTGAGTTAAATCAGAGCTTTGATGAATTTTCGGTTTCAAAAGCCGAAATGATAAGACTTAAAGTTTCAATCAATTTTAACTTGATTAGAAACCGTAATATATCGGTTATAAGCTGAACCAATGAATTCACAACGATTTGGCGATTGGTTTGCCGATTACCGTTATTCAGATGGCATCATCGGTTAAGTTGAGTTTGTGTATAAGTTCCAATTGTTTTCCTAGTGTTAACAGAAAACACATTGTGGGGAGTGGTTTAGGGAAAGAAGGTTAAGTTGTTTTAAAGACTTGGCTGACCCGGGTTCGAGTCCCGCAGCTTCACATATTTTTTATTTGTTTTATTTTAACTTTTTATCAAATATAATTTTTATAGTTTAGTTTATTTATTAATTATGTAACGTTTTAACTCCAAATAATCATAAATAATTAACGCAACTTTTATAATTTGGTACAAGATTACAAAACGGAGCGGGTTTTGGAGACCCGATTTTTACAAATGTTACACCTTTGTCTTTTTCGTCATTTTAACCCGTTCGGTTACTTTAGCGTAATCCATCGCTTTAAACAACCAAACCTTTTCCTTTTTTGTTATTTTGACCCGTTTGGTTACTTTAGCGAAATCCATCGCTTTATACAACCAAACCTTTATCTTTTTCGTTATTTTGACTCGTTTGGTTACTTTAGCGAAATCCATTGCTTTATACAACCAAACCTTTATCTTTTTTCTTTATTTTGACCCGTTTGGTTACTTTAGCGAAATCCATCGCTTTATTCAACCAAACCCTTTTCTTTCTTTACTATTTATCCATTCGGTTCACTTTTGCGAAGTCCATCGTTTTACATGAACCGAATTCACGAATATTACGTAATTCATCAGTATTTATTAAATGCAATTGTATTAAAGATTTCTTACAAAAATTTATAACTACGTACCTTAAAGCTTTCCTTTTTGTCGTAAATCACCTCCGGCTTTATCACCCTTCTTTTCACTCGAGTTGCCTATAGCGAACAACTCGGCTAATTATTAAATGATCAATATAAAGGATATTACTACCAAACCTCGTCAAAATCATTACATATGGTTTTCCTCTAATTATCACATTACCAAGTATAACATTTTCACTTAGATAATTTGTCGAACACCTTGTAAGTACGGATTTACATGTTACTTCAATAATACAAATAAAGCATCCTTTATCTACTCATTCTTATCTTATCATTAAGTATGTCCGATTATGATCCAATTCGCATCGAGATTTCAGTTTGTCAAACTTTATCGGCACAAATTAATCATTATAACATATACTTTCCATACCATCATAAAACCCACTTATCACAATTATCAATTATCATTCAAATACTTAATATATAGCCTTTGGTCACTGTTTTTCATCAAGGGTTTGCCCCTAGAGTAATATACATCTCAAATCCTACTATCACATCTACAATTTATGCTTGAATTGAAATTTGTAATATTCATGACACTACATAATCATCACTAACATTGAAATTCAACATACCTTAAGATCTCCTTGCTTGGATGATCACTAATTTCAGTTCATACAGTAGTTTAAGACTTGATTTCTTCCAATTTGAAGAATTTGATGATTTTAGGGTTAGAAGATGTTCTTCCCTTTCTCCTTGCACTGGTCAACCAAGAAAACACACTTGTGTATATTTTTTTAGTTTTAATTTCATATTTATATCTACCAGTTTAACAAGTGCCCAATTTAGTCCTTTATGTTTTGGTTATTATACAAAGGCACTACCCAAATGTTTGATTAGTTATCAACAAGTAACTAATTAAAATTTTAATCCACTAAATTAGTCATGTGTGAAATATTATACCATAGGACTAAATATTACTAAATATTTTATATAAATTAGAGACGTTACAAGTCCACCCCCTTTTAAATGGGTTTTCTGTTAACTAGGTTATATGCCCAGATTATTTATATAATTTAATATTTTTTGGGTGTTACAACCACTTTTTTAGAAGCCCTTCCATCTTTGTTCAACAACCCTCCATCCTCGTTCAGGAACCCAATTATTCTGGTTTAAAAGCCCCCAAGGTGGTTAGGTTCAAAAAGAGGTTATTGTTTACCTTTGTGATTTAGAGCCCCAGTTGGCTAATTTTATGATTTCAATAATTTCATTTTCTTTTTAATTGAAAGTTTATCACCTTAGACAATTTATTAGTTTTGAGCCTTTTAGCCTTTTAGTCAAACATTTTATTGATCTAGAACAAATAAAGGTACACACTGACAATGATGATTGTTTTGGTCAAAAATCAATCTAAGGATAATGTAACCAAATATGATTTTGTGAGGTAGTGTGCTTGAATATCAAATGATTGATTGATCAATGAATGAAATGTAAATGACAATAAACACAAGGATTTATACGAGGAAAAAACCTCGGGTGATGGAAACTACCGATCACCAAGTATATTCAATATGTAATCCACAAACAAGTACAACTTCAGATGATACTGAGCTTGTTACAAATGAATTCTAATGTGTGTTAGTGAGCAGTTTCGAGAGAGCAGTGAGTGTACAAATTGTGTGTCCTAATCAAGCTCAAAATCCCCTAATATAATTAGAAAATATCTAACTAACTAACTATCTGAAAAAGTGCTAGTCTCCCATGTTCGTCCATAACGGTTATTCTTTATTAAGCATGTGCTCTATATGAAGCATATTCGGCGAGATTCCAGCAAAGACTAAGTCCACATCGTCCATTACCTGGGTACAAACATTAGAAATATAGAGAACAATTGTTAGATAACATAAGTTAAAATCAGGATCCTTGATCCTCAGACTTCCTCCACCATCCGCTAAGGAGAAGTGATCCAGGCCCGTTCTCAGGATACATGATCGAGACTTTATAAAACTTAGCCCCAAATAATTGCCCCCAAATATGGAAGATAAGATATGAATCAAATTTTCCATATTTTCGTTAGATGCGGACCAGCCGTTGCAAGTGGTATCTAGCCGTTGCGAGTCTGACATCATCGATGGGACGGCCTGAAACAAACATCATTATATATAGGATAGAGATAGGGTTTTGAAAAACCATTTAAGATCAAGAATCCCTGATTTAAATCTTCATCCTAGAGACTATTCAGGTACTCTTCCCTTCTCTCTCAATCCTTTATTTTCTGCTATCTCTTATCTTCTCTTTTAATTGATCATGAACAAAATGGTTACTCGATCCTCCCCAACCAAGAGCCAGGATCATGAGGATACACCACAAAGACAGAACCTTTTGATGAATTTACCCTTTGAGTTATGCAGATTCACCGATCCTGAGGTTGATCGCGTACAGAACTATTTCCCTAAAGGAACCATCTTTTGCCCTTTCGATTCCTCTACCAAGAGTGACTCTGTTTCACCCACCTGGGTGTGCTTTCCTGCTATGCCCTTTCAGATCGGTTTCACGTATCCATTCCATGACCTGATCCAACGATTCTTTACCCTTACTGGCTTGTGTTACCATCAGGCGATGCCCATGTTTTGGAGGGTGTTGTACACTATGGAGCAAATCATCAGCAACGAGAGTTTGAGTTTCATTCTTTCTGAACTTTCACACCCGTACGCCCTTGTTTCCCATGGATCCCCTCTGTTCTTGTTTAAAGCCAAGCCCCATCAGCCACTCCCAATCCTTAAGACCACAAAAAATGACACCTCATGGAAGAATGAGTTATTCTTTACGAGGAGGGATTCTATTCCTTCAGGGAATGAACTACCAATAAAGTGGATATTAAAGGTATGATATAGGATCCTTAGATGGATACTATAGAGAGTTGTTTTATCCTTAACTAACCATGCTTTCTTTATTTGTATGCAGTGAAAAACTTTGCATCTCTTGCCGACACACCGGGTACAAAAGAAGAATTGCTGCATTATGGGATTTGGATTCAAGCATCCGGACGTTCAAGACAAAAACAAGAGAGTTAGAAGAGACCACCTATGCCTCCTACACAAAGTCAAGTAAGTATTTGCGTAGACTGATATAATGCAATTGTGTATTAAAGTTTATTTGAAAAGGAATAAGGGTACTTATTTGTTTGTTAAAGGAATAGGTGCTCTAAGATCCTCTAGCAAGTCAGCTCCTATATTTGACCTTGGTGACATCGACAACATGCTCTCCCCCCGTTCTACAAAGAGAGAGCTGGCCAAGGGCCAAAGCCAACCGATGACGATGACCACCCGAGCTAAGGTAGGGTCTAAGAGAAAGAAGACGAGTGAGCCTGAGGAGGACAACCTCCAGATTGAGCGACAATTTCACGAATTTATCACTGAGGTAAGGATCCTTGATCCTCATAATTAGTCTTGTCTGTTGCGAAGGATCCGTGATCTTGATTTTCCTGTCTTGGAATTTGTAGAAGTTTGTCAGTCTAAAGATGCTCCAGGATAAAAGCATTGCCGATGTTGAAGAGAACCTAGTCAACCTCCGCTCCATCGCTGCCGCCAAGGACAAGAAGATCTCCAAGCTTGAGAAGGAGGTCAACAACCTTCAGAAGCAAATCATGGTGGTAGAGATATAGGCCAATAAAGCTGAAATGGAGGCTACTAACGAGACCAAAGTTTGTGCTGCACGTGCTATCCTACAAGCAAGGATCAAAATAGTCCAAGAGGCTATGGATCCTGCTTTTGACCAGTCTGCCTAGGATGTTGTTGCCTAGAAGCAAACTCTTCTTGATCTGGGAGGTGAGGCTTGTTTTGGTCAAAAATCGGTTTAAGGATAATGTAACCAAACTTTGATTGTGAGGTAGAGTACTAATGCATTGAATAATTGTATGAACAAATGAGAAATGCAAACAACGATGAACACAAAGATTTGTACGAGAAAAAGCCCTTGATCTTTAAAAGATCTCCCGCATAAAAAACCCCGGGTGATGGAAACTACTGATCGCCAACTATATTGTATAAAAAGATTACCACTTTGGATGATCATGAGCTTGTTACAATTGAATTCTAGTGTGTGTGTGTGTATGAGAGTGGTTTCGAGAGCAACAAGTGTGCGAGTTTTGTATGTGTTGTATATTTTAATTCAAGTTCAAAACTCCTGAATTAGAAATATCTATCTAACTAACTATCCGAAAAATAGGCAAGTCTCCCACGATCACCATAACGGCTATGGCCTCATGCACGTGCCTAAAATCCAGCATATTCCACAACTTGACCAAGTCCAATTCGCTATGTACCTGCGTATATTCCAACTCATACTTCTTGCACCATCAGTTAAGGATCAGCGATCCAGGCGAATCTAAGGATATGTGATCCATAGTAATAAAATTTAAGCCCTAACAATTGCCTCGAAATATGGCTGATATTAGATAAATTTTATCTACCATATTTCCATTATTCTCGAACCAGCCGTTACGAAGCAACTAGCCATTACAGACTACTGATGTCACTGATGGGATAGTTCTGCAACCATCATTGCGATAAATAGGGGAAGAGATAGAGTAAAAATCCCATTTAAGATCACAAATCTCCGATTTATATCCCACATCAGAGTTTCAACAGGTAATCTCTCTTCTTCTCTTCTCCCTTATTTCTGTAACCCTCTCTTTCTTTAAAATCCATGGCAAAAGTGGCGACTCGATCCTCTCAAAATAAGGATCACGAATGTAATAGTCCACCCAAAAGCCAAAACCTACTGAAAAACCCTTCCTCTGAGCTGTGTAGATTCACTAATCCTGATGTTGATCAGTTACACAATTGTTTGCTGGAGGGAACCATCTTTAGGCCTTGTGCCTCTTCATTGAAAAGTAACTCTGAATCCACCGTTTGGGTCGGTTTCATTGCTTTGCCGTTTCAAATCGGCATTGCGATAAATAGGGGAAGAGATAGAGAAAAATCCCATTTAAGATCACAAATCTCCGATTTATATCCCACATCAGAGTTTCAACAGGTAATCTCTCTTCTTCTCTTCTCCCTTATTTCTGTAACCCTCTCTTTCTTTAAAATCCATGGCAAAAGTGGCGACTCGATCCTCTCAAAATAAGGATCACGAATGTAAAGGTCCACCCAAAAGCCAAAACCTACTGAAAAACCCTTCCTCTGAGCTGTGTAGATTCACTAATCCTGATGTTGATCAGTTACACAATTGTTTGCTGGAGGGAACCATCTTTAGGCCTTGTGCCTCTTCGTTGAAAAGTAACTCTGAATCCACCGTTTGGGTCGGTTTCATTGCTTTGTCGTTTCAAATCGGCATTGCGATAAATAGGGGAAGAGATAGAGAAAAATCCCATTTAAGATCACAAATCTCCGATTTATATCCCACATCAGAGTTTCAACAAGTAATCTCTCTCTTCTCTTCTCCCTTATTTCTGTAACCCTCTAAAATCCATGGCAAAAGTGGCGACTCGATCCTCTCAAAATAAGGATCACGAATGTAATAGTCCACCCAAAAACAAAACCTACTGAAAAACCCTTCCTCTGAGCTGTGTAGATTCACTAATCCTGATGTTGATCAGTTACACAATTGTTTGCTGGAGGGAACCATCTTTAGGCCTTGTGCCTCTTCGTTGAAAAGTAACTCTGAATCCACCGTTCGGTTTCATTGCTTTGCCGTTTCAAATCGGCTATACCTACCCCTTTCCTTCATTCCCCAAAGCTTTTTCACCCACACAGGCCTGTGTTACAACCAAGCGATACTAATGCTGTGGAGGGTATTATACACTTTTGAGCAAATCATAAGCGATCAGGGTTTAAGTCTCTCACTTTCTGAACTTTCACACCTGTATAACTTTGTCTCATGGATCCCACTAGTTTCTTTTCAAAGCTAAACATCAGCAACTGCTCCCACTCCTCAAAACCACCAAAAACGATACCTCTTGGAAGAACCAGTTCTTCTTCGTGAGGAGGGACTCTATTCCTGTAGGAAATACTCTTCCAAGAAAGTGGAACCTGAAGGGTAGGATATAGGATCCTTAGGTTAGGAATGTAGAGAGTTGTTTCTTCTTTGATGAGGATAACTGATCCTATTTTGTTTATTTGTGTAGTGACCAACTTTGCTTCTCTCGCTGATACTCCTGGAACTATAGAAATGGTTGCTGCATTCTAGGCATTAGATACAACAGTCAGAACCTTCAAGCCAAAAGCAAAGGATTTAGAAGATACCTCCTCCACCTCCTTCACAATGTCAAGTAAGTATCCATGAAATGTTTACAAAATAGAATAAAATTAAAGGATCACGAATACTTATCTTTGTTTTCTTTGAATAGGTGCTGCCAAGTCCTCATCCAAGTCTGCTTCAAAGTTTGTCCTTGGAGACATCGACAATATAATCTCCCCAAGCTCGATCAAGAAAGAGCTGGCTAAAGGTAAAAGCCAACCGGAGCCCAAGGTCGTGACTACACGTGCCAAGGCTGGGTCCAAAAGGAAGAACCCAAGCAAGTTTGCCTAAGACACCTTTAGATAGAGCAGCAGATTCATGACTTTGTCACCGAGGTAAGGAACACTGATGCTTATAACCAGTCCTGTCTTTTTGTAAGGATCAGTGATCCTGACCATCATGTCTTGTTATCTGTAGAAGCTTGCCCAAATTTAGGCTATCCAGGGTAAACGCGTAGCCGATGCTGAAGAGGGTCTAGCTGATCTTCGCTCCATGCCACTTCCAAGGACAAAAGAATCTCCCAGCTCGAGAAGGAGGTGAATAGCCCGGAGAAGCACATCATGGTAGTTGAGATACAAGCGAACAAAACTCAACTAGAGGCCGCTGACGAAGCTAAGGTCTGTGCAGCTCAAGCCATTCTACGAGCAAGGATCAAAATAGTCCAAGAGACTATTGATCCTACCTTTAAAAGGTCTGAATGGGATCTTACTGGGTGGAGATAGAGACTCCTAGAGCTTGGTGGTGAAGAGGAGCCTGAACCGGTGAACATGCTGGAAGCTGGGAGCAGTGGGACAAAGGAGGTGGTCGAGGCAGCCGGGGCTGTAAATGGTGGCAGCTGAAGGTGATGCTGCTAAAGTGGGCGATGAAGGATGTTGATGTCTAGGCCTGAGCCCACTTTTTTAGGTTTTGTGGTTTTTGGTAAATGGTGTTTTTGTTTTGAACAATTTATGGTTTGTAATTCTGAACAATAGGCATTTAGGTTAAGGATCCATGATCCTTAAGACAATAGGGGGTGGCAAAGGTGGATGGGTCCTTCTGTTTGTGTGGGATGAAGCCTTTGATGGCTCTCACTTTTAATTTCCTAAACTTGATGAACAATTAGTATTAACACCCTTTATCAACCCAAGTGGACGGGTCACATTTTGCTGGTAGAAACTTGGGTTGATGATTTTGACAACCTTTTAAAAAGGGTATTAATAAAAATAACAACTTTTAACTATATCTTAGGTTGCATTTTTATTTCTAGAATATTGCTTTGATATGTCTATGTTTATTATTAGCCTTATTTTGTAAATCTTGGAGAATTTAGGATTTGTCAAGAGTACACCAATTCTCTATAAAAACTCTGGAAATCATAAGAAGTATATGATCAAGGATCATATATCCTTACTAAAGGGTCTAAGGTGCAATCAATGTGATAAATAAACATAATGACAAAACATACTGGAGAATCCAAGTTAGGATTCTGTATCCTTAAGACTTACAATTGCATCAATAGACCAAAGAGATCAATAGGATTAAAGGATTCAGAATCCTTAATTGCAAACCTTTAAGGCTTCAAGAACCTATAGAAAACAACTTGATACTAAGCCAAATATTTTAGGGATAAACCCATCGTAACTGGGGAGAGCCCAAATTCCTTGGGATCTGGCCCGAACTAGGGATAAGCCCAACATGAGTGACATGAAAATGCCAAAATCTTAGCTAACGTGAAAAGGTTAGAAACCTTAGGATAACGGATGTATGGTACATCTACCATTATACTTGAGATCTTGCATAGAGCCAACAACAATGAAATTGTCAGCCACTAAAGCGTGTATTGGTCCCATTGCCTCAAACCATACTTGGATAATCGTGTGCTACTGGTGGGGTGTCAAAATCTAATTCGTATGAAAGGTAAAAACCTTTAAACATTAGAAGGTATAAGATACCTTAAACGTGGGAGAGAGGTGGCCAACCCCTTGATCCTCTGTGAAAAATGTTAAAGCTCAGCTCAAAACTTGATAAAAATGGATGTTATCCTTTCTTTAAAATAAATAATAAATACAAATAAAAGAGAGCAAAAGCAAGATGTTACCAAAGTAAGGATCATACATCCTTTATGTCACACCCCGACCCGCAGCGGAAAAGGTGATCGGGGCATGATTGGGTTATCATCAAAGCTCATGAATTTATTATAATGTTTCATATTCATTATTACAGTTTAAAGGGAAACATACAATCATAAATACATCATGTCCTAAACATCATTCTAGACTTCATTGTTTTCTTCTAAGGCATTTCCTATGTTTTCCTTGCTTCATCCTGTTCACCTGTATCATGTGTAAAAATGGTTTTTGGATCAACAAAAAGTTGGCGAGTGAATCCTATGAAAAAAACATTTGAACAAGTTTATTGAATTGATTATAAAATAAAGTGCACAACCACATATGAGTAAATATAGATGTAGACTTATTCACCAATCACTTAATATTAAATAATGCACACACATACAATAATAGATTGTTTTTAGGCACGCGTTGCTCAACTCGTCTCCCACGAGGAACTGATGGGCCTAATGAATGATTTATATATAACTTGACGATATGAAATACATAACTACAAACAATATATACATTCTAAGTTTAGATCACAATATGGTATGGCACAAGTTTAAATAAACGGGTTAATTTTAGTGACACATGACACACCCAAAAACGTGTAATTAAAAAGGGGAGTTGTAAGATTCACTCACATTGGGTGCGTTCGGTTAATGATGTTGAATGCGCACGAAGTTGGTTTTAACCACGAGTGAAACTAACCTAGATAATAGCATAATGGTTCGGTAAGTAAGCGAATTTTATTAATCAATTTTAGTAGGATTGTTGGATATATTTTTGTGAGTTTAAGGCTATTTTCTAACTTTAAAAATGTTATTTTTAAGTATTTTTAATGTAAATAATTAAATAAAAGTAATAAAAAAATTGTTGTTGATTTATTTTGACCGTTGACTTGTTGACGATTTTATTGTGTAATTGTGTGCGCCGGGTGAGGCTCGAACCCGAGACCTCCCGTTCGCGTGCACGCAGCTCTACCAACTGAGCTACGTGTCTAACCCGAAATATTTCTGTTTTTAATTATATTTATATACTAATTGAATTAATCCGAAAATCATTTATTTAAAAACGATTTTAATATCACGCTCGGTGCTCTCCACAGGTCTCGAACCCGGGACCTGTGGTTTAGGTTAACACACAGTCCACCGCTGGACTGTGTGTCTAACTTGGTAAATAATCTGATTTTTATTATACTTATATACAAACTAAATAATTTCATTTCTGCCTTATATAAAAAGTTTGATAATTGCTAGGACCGGTGCGGTAGTCCGGACTCGAACTCGCGACGTGTGATTTAAACGTTCACACAGTCCACCACTGGACTGTGTGTCTATCTTGGTTATTATTCCGGTATTTATTAAACTTAACATCTATTTGCAGTGAATCCGGTTAAGTAAAAAAAAGAACATTTTTATTAAGGCGAGTGTGCGTGGGACAAGAATCGAACTCGGGACGTATGCGTGTTTATTTGCACACAATCCACCGCTGGACTGTGTGTCTAACCCGAGATATATCTTGATTTAAATTAAACATATATACAACTAAAGACTTCATCTTCTTCGTTAATCTTCATCCAGAACCATAGTCCGACTGGTTCGACGATTTAATCAAGTTCTTTAGTGTGTTGTGATTAATTACATGTGAGATTAATAAAAAGAATGAGAGATTAAGTGTAAGATATACCGAACAGGGCTCCTCTGTTTCGCCGGCGAAACTCCGATGACAGCAGATTATTCCGGCGACGTGTGTCTTGCGGCAGAGGGTCTTCAGGGAGCTTGAGATGAGTGTGGGTGGCTTCGGTATGAGCTCTGGGTGTTCAGTTTTTAGAGTAAGGCATAGAGGTGAAGGGGTTCGGTTTTCCGGCGAGTTGCAGAAGTTTTCCGGCGAGTGGAATTACGTCGAGAAAGGGTGTGATTGTGAGCGAAAAGGCTAACAGAAGTTAGAGGGTGTATTTATAGGGCAGAACATTGACGAATTTGGTCCGTTTTCCGTCTTGATTCGTCGGTTAAAAATTTTCCGGCGGTTATGACTTGTGTCGCGGACTGGACATCGGTTATAACCGACGTCGTTGTTAATGTTTACTTTGAGTCAAAGGTAACCGACGGTGATTGACGAAATCGTCGGATTTTCCGGCGTCAGCGGATTTGGGCGCGCTGTTGACTGGGTTTGATTGTTGTTTCGTTATTTGAATTAATTGTTTGGATATATTACTAAAGAACACAAGTGGCGCAGTGGTTGGATGGTTGGAAGTTAAGGCGTTGTTGATACTGGCTGACCCGGGTTCGAAACCGGCTGTAGCCTTTTATTTTTATTTCATTATTTTAAATACTTTTTCAAATATAAATTATATATTCCAATATACTTATTAATTATGTATCATTTAAAATTAATTTGGGCATTAAATACGCAACGAAATTTTTAACTGATTGTTCGGTTAGTAAACGGAGCGGGTTTAGTAAATCAGGTTTCTGACGGATGTTACAGTATCCCCTACTTTTTAGAAATTTCGTCCCGAAATTTAAGTAGTGATATATTTGTCTAAAAATGGTGGTGTTTAGTTTGACAGTTACATACTTAGAAAAGAGTAAGGGTTTAAATTTTTGTTTGAGGCGGTAACGTTCCTTGTAAGGGTTGAGTACCCTGCTACAGGAATCGCTTTTTGTTGCCTACGGTAAAAATATTGATAAGCAGAGTTGATTCACTAAGTATGATTTCTTGCGCAAGAGTTTTGATATGTTTGGAAAGATAAGGTTATATCCTAAAACAAAATTTCTAATACTACAACCTACATGGAACTTCTCATAACCGCCTAACAATGCCTCTGATCCTTTGACAAGAATACTTATATATAGGAAGTACCAGCGGCGTATCCACCATATTCTTGTCAAATTTTCATTGGTTTTATTAGTAAGTTATGATTGGTTCTACGATGTGACTCTAGAACATAAATAAACACCACAACCAATGTACCAAGAAATTACTAAATCCTACTTGGAACTTCTCATAACCGCCTGACAATGCCTCTGATCCTTTAGCAAGAATACTTATATATAGGAAGTACCAGCGGTGTATCCACCATATTCTTTTCAAATTTTCATTGGTTTTATCAGTAAGTTATGATTGGTTCTATGATGTGACTCTAGAACATAAATAAACACAACAACTAATATCTGAGTCCAAGTTCTGATAGCATACATGTTTGAATGGTGACAGTTCCTCTCTCGTTTGTTATGATGGAGAGGTTAGTCCTTGTGGAAGTGAGACATAGCTCAACTTCTTTAAATGATGAAATTGAAATACGTTGAAATATATGATGAACAAACTTCGACCAAAACATTACTAAATCCTACATGGAACTTCTCATAACCGCCTGATAATGCCTCTGATCCTTTGACAAGAATACTTATATATAGGAAGTACCAGCGGCATATCCACCATATTCTTGTCAAATTTTCATTGGTTTTATCCACAAGTTATGATTAGTTCTATGTGACTCTAAAACAAACACAACAACCAAAACTTGAGTCTTAATTCTGATAGTATCCATGTTTGAATGATGACAATACCTCTCTCGTTTGTTGTGATGGAGAGGTTAGTCTATCTAGAAATGGAACACAATCCATTTTCTTTAAATGATAAGATGCTATAAATGCTAAATCAGTGAGTACAAAACAAACTTCAATCAAGACAATACTAAATTCTACATGGAACTTCTCATAACCGCCATATAATGCCTCTGATCCTTTGGCAAGAATACTTTTATATAGGAAGTACCAGCGGCGTATCCACCATATTCTTGTCAAATTTTCATTGGCTTTATCCGTAAGTTATGATTAGTTCTATGTGACTTTAAAACATAAACAAACTGAAATAGTAATTCGCATTAAGATCCTTGGATAAGATTCCCATTTATAACTAGGATACGGGAAAATTGAGACAACATAAAGAAAAACATAAAAACTAAGCGGTTGGAGTTAAATCTTGATTTTTGGTGAAGGGGACTAGTTGGGTGGTTTCGTTTGGGCCGTCATTATCTTCGACAGGATTGGCGTTGATGTTGAAAACTCTTCCTCTTGCTGGTGGCCTAGTGATTGGGTTTTCTTGATTTGCTTGGTTAACTGGGTTTGATTGAGCTTGAGCGTTTATGATATTAACCAATCGAGGGCACGTGTTTCTAAAGTGGGTAGGGTCGAACATAAGGTAACGTGGGGTATTGGGGTTGTTGATAGGTTTGGATCATGTTTTGAGTAGGGGGTGAGATTTGGTTTTGAGGGGTGCGGCAAACCTTGCTCAAATGACCATAGCGTCCACAATTCGCACATAGTCGACAAGGTAAGGTAGATGGATGGTGATAAAAACAGGTGTTACATCGAGGGTGAGGTCCAAGGTATGGTTTCTTATTTGGGTAAGTTGAGTTGGGTGCTACTTGAGTGATTGGGATAGCTTGGATGGGTATGGCTTGTGAAATTGGTTGATTACATTGTGTGACAGCGAAAAGTTGCCCATCTCGTTTTCTCTTAAAAATGGGTTGAGAAGGGGATTCGGTTTGGGTGGAGTTTGAAGTTTCAGTCGATGCTTTATCCTTATTCTTCTCCTCCTTAAAGTCTTTGTTCCGGATTCGGTTTTCGGTGAGCTCTGTAGCTAACTCCATTGCTGCTTCCAAGGTTACAGGCGTGGTACTTATTGCAGAGTCTTGAATTTTTTACGGAAGACCTCGAATGTAGTGCTCGACCAAACGGTAAAGAAGAGTGAACAAGTTGGGAACCATTTGATTTAACTCAAGGAATCTTTTGTTGTATGTGGTGTGGTCGCCTTCCTTTTGCTTCAACGAATAGAACTCATCTTCTAATTTCTTGATTTCGCTCCTCGGGCAAAACCGTCTTGTCATGATTTCCTTCAACTCTTCCCAAGTCAAAGTCATAGCATCTTCAACGCCTCGTTTGGCCTTCTCTGTATTCCACCAAGTAAGTGCTATTCCATATAAACGACCGGTAGCATATCGCACTTTGCGATCATCGGGGCAATCGCAATTTAGAAAAGTGTTCTCCATTTCTTCAAACCAATGGAGGAGAGCGGTGACACCTTCAGTCCCTTCGTATTTTGGAGGGTCGCAGGATTTGAAATGCTTGTAGGTGCATTTAGTGGTATTTGGGGGAGGGTTGATAACATTTTGATCTTCTTGGTTGATAGGATTAGCGGTAAGGGCTTGTTGGATTTGAACTACAATGTTGGGTATTACGACAGCCATTTGTTGAACGATTAGGGCTGCCATGCGCTCGCGGGCTTTTCCTGCTCTCATCTTCCTACGGGCGAGACTAGAAGACATCTACAAGGAATACATAACAAGAGTATGAGTTGGATGTTTTTGGGATCATGGGTCGTATTTAGGAATGAACATTCATAAAATAAATATAACATAATAAATCTACTACATCCATAGGATGTCTTGGGCTTTACTCGTAATTGGGCCTTGCATGCCGCCATACTTCACCTTCGTAATCATGTGGGCCCCCATGAATACCGGGTTTTTCATATGGTTCGCATGTGTTAGCCTGGTTACGTACACTAAAACCCGGAGAAAATCGACAAATATGTATGTAACGTATGATATTCGGAATGTATCCAGGTATGGACACGGTGACACCTCAAAGTGGGGTTGGTTCGAACGACTTTGGTGTGGCATGCTTTGGCCTAATATGTCCTTCGTACTCTCATCGTTAGTCCCCAGGTAGGCAAACTGGTCCGTTATATTGGATTTATACGAATGCCAACCTAGACAGGACGTTCCGACTACCGGTACTTGTACCCTTCCAGTTACTACATGCCCGTCGCAGAACTTACTTTGATGAGATTTGAAAATTGCGACAAAATCTTTGAATAAACGGAAGTATGAAGATGATTTGAATATATGAACATTGAAATATGTATGATGAATGTGTATGTAAGTATGTATGTTTGACTTTAAGTGTAAACAAATATGAAACAAATAAATATCATAAGTTTGCATGTAACCACATAAACAATAAAAATCTAGTCAACTATAGTATAGGCTCTAAGGGTCTAATAACCTATCCTATATCCCTATAGTCATGGCTCTGATACCAATCTGTCAAACCCCGACCCGCAGCGGAAAAGGTGATCGGGGCATGATTGGGTTATCATCAAAGCTCATGACATTTATTATAACGTTTCATATTCATTATTACAGTTTAAAGGGAAACATACAATCATAAATACATCATGTCCTAAACATCATTCTAGACTTCATTGTTTTCTTCTAAGGCATTTCCTATGTTTTCCTTGCTTCATCCTGTTCACCTGTATCATGTGTAAAAATGGTTTTTGGATCAACAAAAAGTTGGCGAGTGAATCCTATGAAAAAAACATTTGAACAAGTTTATTGAATTGATTATAAAATAAAGTGCACAACCACATATTAGTAAATATAGATGTAGACTTATTCACCAATCACTTAATATTAAATAATGCACACACATACAATAATAGATTGTTTTGAGGCACGCGTTGCTCAACTCGTCTCCCACGAGGAACTGATGGGCCTAATGAATGATTTGTATATAACTTGACAATATGAAATACATAACTACAAATAATATATACATTCTAAGTTTAGATCACAATATGGTATGGCACAAGTTTAAATAAACGGTTAATTTTAGTGACACATGACACACCCCAAAACGTGTAATTAAAAAGGGGAGTTGTAAGATTCACTCACATTGGGTGCGTTCGGTTGATGATGTTGAATGCGAACGAAGTTGGTTTTAACCACGAGTGAAACTAACCTAGATAATAGCATAATGGTTCGGTAAGTAAGCGGATTTTATTAATCAATTTTAGTAGGATTGTTGGATATATTTTTGTGAGTTTAAGGCTATTTTCTAACTTTAAAAATGTTATTTGTAAGTATTTTTAATGTAAATAATTAAATAAAAGTAATAAAAAAATTGTTGACTTGTTGACTGTTGACTTGTTGACCGTTGACTTGTTGACCGATTTTATTGTGAAATTGTGTGCGCCGGGTGAGGCTCGAACCCGAGACCTCCCGTTCGCGTGCACGCAGCTCTACCAACTGAGCTACGTGTCTAACCCGAAATATTTCTGTTTTTAATTATATTTATATACTAATTGAATTAATCCGAAAATCATTTATTTAAAAACGATTTTAATATCACGCTCGGTGCTCTCCACAGGTCTCGAACCCGGGACCTGTGGTTTAGGTTAACACACAGTCCACCGCTTGACTGTGTGTCTAACTTGGTAAATAATCTGATTTTTATTATACTTATATACAAACTAAATAATTTCATTTCTGCCTTATATAAAAAGTTTGATAATTGCCAGGACCGGTGCGGTAGTCCGGACTCGAACTCGCGACGTGTGATTTAAACGTTCACACAGTCCACCACTGGACTGTGTGTCTATCTTGGTTATTATTCTGGTTTTTATTAAACTTAACATCTATTTGCAGTGAATCCGGTTAAGTAAAAAAAGAACATTTTTATTAAGGCGAGTGTGCGTGGGACAAGAATCGAACTCGGGACGTATGCGTGTTTATTTGCACACAGTCCACCGCTGGACTGTGTGTCTAACCCGAGATATATCTTGATTTAAATTAAACATATATACAACTGAAGACTTCATCTTCTTCGTTAATCTTCATCCAGAACCATAGTCCGACTGGTTCGACGATTTAATCAAGTTCTTTAGTGTGTTGTGATTAATTACATGTGAGATTAATAAAAAGAATGAGAGATTAAGTGTAAGATATACCGAACAGGGCTCCTCTGTTTCGCCGGCGAAACTCCGATGACAGCAGATTATTCCGGCGACGTGTGTCTTGCGGCAGAGGGTCTTCAGGGAGCTTGAGATGAGTGTGGGTGGCTTCGGTATGAGCTCTGGGTGTTCAGTTTTAAGAGTAAGGCATAGAGGTGAAGGGGTTCGGTTTTCCGGCGAGTTGCAGAAGTTTTCCGGCGAGTGGAATTACGTCGAGAAAGGGTGTGATTGTGAGCGAAAAGGCTAACAGAAGTTAGAGGGTGTATTTATAGGGCAGAACATTGACGAATTTGGTCCGTTTTCCGTCTTGATTCGTCGGTTAAAAATTTTCCGGCGGTTATGACTTGTGTCGCGGACTGGACATCGGTTATAACCGACGTCGTTGTTAATGTTTACTTTGAGTCAAAGGTAACCGACGGTGATTGACGAAATCGTCGGATTTTCCAGCGTCAGCGGATTTGGGCGCGCTGTTGACTGGGTTTGATTTCTGTTTCATTATTTGAATTAATTGTTTGGATATATTACTAAAGAACACATGTGGCGCAGTGGTTGGATGGTTGGAAGTTAAGGCGTTGTTGATACTGGCTGACCCGGGTTCGAAACCCGGCTGTAGCCTTTTATTTTTATTTCATTATTTTAAATACTTTTTCAAATATAAATTATATATTCCAATATACTTATTAATTATGTATCGTTTAAAATTAATTTGGGCATTAAATACGCAACGAAATTTTTAACTGATTGTTCGGTTAGTAAACGGAGCGGGTTTAGTAAATCCGGTTTCTGACGGATGTTACACTTTAAGGATCCTTGATCCTCAATCAGAATATTGAAATCACTAAGGATCCAGGATGCTTTTTACATGAAGTATTTCTTGAGGTGAACAACATTCCAAGCTCTTGGTAGGAGATCACCATCCGTAGTTAATAAGCGATATACCCCTTCAAGCTTCTACTTCTATCAAGTGGGGACCTTCCCATTTTGGTGCTAACTTACCATTAGTCGGGTTCATAGTGCTTTGGAGTGATTTCCTTAATACCAAATTGAAATCTTCTAATCCTGACATTCTTGTTTTTGCCCCAACCATCCTTTGTTGATAACTGACCATCCTTATTCTTGCTAAATCTCTGAGCTCATCTACAGTATCCAGGTCTTGGGTCAGGTTTTTAGCATTTGTTCCAGGATCACGGATGCTTGTTCTGGTTGTGTGAACCACCATCTCTATAGGGATCACTGCCTCAGTTCCAAAGACTAGGGAGAAAGGAGTTTGGCCGGTGGCATTTTTTGCTGTTGTCCTATCTGCCCAAAGGACATACAGTAGCTCTTCAGCCCACTTCTCTTTCTTGGATCCAAGTTTCTTCTTCAAGTTCTTGATGATGATCTTATTGCTTGATTCTACTTTACCATTAGCTTGAGGGTGGGCTAGTGTTGATGTTATCATCCTAATCCCCCAGCCGTCACAAAGTTAGTAGTTCTACTCCCAATAAATTGGGATCCATTATCACAAATAATTTCAGAAGAAATTCTAAATCTAGTAATAATGTTTCTTTTAGTGAAGGATATGACTTACTTTTGTCTGACTTGAACAAAAGCCTCTACTTCTATCCATTTGGAGAAGTCATTAGTAATGGCTAGCATAAATACTTTTCCTCCTGATGCCTTTGGGAGTTTGCCTACTATTTCCATCCCCCACTTCATGAATGGCCAAGAGGATATCACTGGATATAAAGGCTCTGCTGGCTGATGTAGGATGTTGTTATGCCTCTGACAAGCATCAAGTTTCCTTGCATACTCTATAGCATCCTTCTTCATTATAGACCAATAGTAACCTATTCTGAGTATCCTCGAGAATCACGCTCTGCCCTAATGTGATTTCTATAGTCTCCTTCATGAAAATCTATCAAGACTTCTTGAATTTCTAGACCCTCAATACACTGCAAATAAGGACCTGCAAGAGATCTCTTATATAACATGTTATGTAATATAGTGAATTGAGATACCTTAATCCTGAAGGCTCTAGGATTCTCTCCTGTGGGAATTTCCCCACTCTGAATATAATTCACGATTGAAAGGATCCATGATCCTAAATTTGGTTGCACATCACTTGGTACAACTGCATTATCCTCAATTACCTCCAATTCTTCATTTTCCTCAATTGTAGGACTCAGAATATGATTGATAGGTATCCTCACGTCCTCTAGTATTTTCAAGGATGATCCTAGGTTTGCTAAGGCATTTGTCTCTGCATTCTCTTCTCTGGGTACCTCTGTTAAGCTAAAAGAATCGAAAGCATTTGCTAGTTTTTTTACAATTTCTAAATATTTGATTAATTTCTCGCCCATCACAAGATATGAGGCATTGTAATGGTTACTAATCAGCAATGAGTCTATGTGTACTTGAAGATAACTGATCCTCATCTCTTTAGCTAAATGCAAACATGCTATCTGGGCCTCATATTTTGTTTCATTGTTAGTTGTCTGAAACTCACAAGCAATGGATTGGGGTATTATGTCCCCCTGTGGCGATATTAGTAGTATGCCTAGTCCAGTTCTTTTGACATTTGAGGCTCCATCTGTGTAGAGTGTCCAAGGATCCCTGGTCTCCTCAAGTTGTTGAACCTCTAATTCAGCTTCCTTTTGTAGATCGCTACTAAAATCAGCCACAAAGTTTGCCAAAGCTTGAGATTTGATGGCAGTCTTGGGTTCATACTTAATGTCATATGCACTAAGTTTAATTACCCAATTCACCATTCTACCTTACATTTCAGGTTTCCTAAGAACATATTTAATAGCAAAGCTAGTTTTCACAATAATTGTATGTGTTTCAAAATAATGTCTAAGTTTAGTGAAAGCCATAATTAATGTAAGAATTAATTTCTATAAATGAGAGTACCTGGCTTCAGCATCAAGAAGGCTTTTACTTACATAATATACCGGATGTTGTTGGCCTTCATGATCCTTAACTAACACAGCACTTACCGCTTTACCTGAAAAGGCCAAATACAAGGACAATGGTTCACCATCCTCTTGTTTCATCACGGCTGGAGCTGAGGATATATAATCATTGAGAGCCTTGAGTGTAGCTTCACGCTTTTCAGTCCACTCAAATATCTTATTCTTCCTCAGGATATCATAAAAATCATTGAATTTCTTAGAGGATTTCAAAATGAATCTGTTTAGGGTCGTGATCCTTCTTGTCAGTCTCTAGACATCCTTAGCATTGGTAGGAGATTTAATATTCACAATCGCCTTTATCTGCTCTGGGCTTGCTTCAATCCCTCTCTTAATCACCATGCATCCTAAGAACTTTCCAGCTTTAACACCAAAATGACACTTTGAAGGATTCAGCTTCATGTTGTATTGGTCAAGGATATTGAATGCCACTTCAAGATCCTTGAGATGATCCTCTTCTCTCTTGGACTTGACCACCATGTCATCTATATACACTTCCATAGTGTCTCCAATCTGCTCCTTGAACATCATGTTGACCAGTCTTTGGTAGAAGGCACCTGCATTTCTCAGTCCAAAAGGCATTGCAATATAACAGTATATGCCAATAGGAGTCATGAATGTTGTATCATCTTGGTCAGATGGTTCCATCTGAATTTGTTGAAATCTAGATGAAGCATCCATAAAAGTTAGTAATTCAGGTCCTGCTGTTGCATCCACCATGAAGTCAATGTGTGGAAGTGCGAAAGGATCCTTGGGACATGCCATATTTAAGTTCGTAAAATCAACACATACCCTCCACTTTCCGTTTTTATTTTGAACCACCACTACATTGGCTAGCCATCTTGGATACTTAACTTCTCTAATCATACATGCCTTCTAGAGTTTGTCTACCTCTTCTTGGATGATAAGGTTCCTTTATGTGCAAATTGTCTTCTTTTATGATGAATTGGCCTGAAAGATTTATCAATTCCAAGTTTATGTGTTATAATATCTTTAGATATACCTGTCATATCCTCATGTTTCCAAGCAAAGGTAAACTTTCTTTTCTTTAGGAAGGATACCAGATCCTGCTCTACACTGTCAAGGATATTGAATCCTATGAGGACTTTAATTTCAGGATCCTAAGGATCCAAAATTACATCTTTGATGTCTTGTTCTACTGCTTCCAGGACACTCCTTGGAGGTTGTAGTGATTCCAATGCCTCCCAAGAATGCCTCCCAAGAATCACATTGCAACAAGGCAAGCAGTCAACGACACAAAATTTTTGTATAGAGGTTACCCCCTCAATGTAGATTGGGAGTTTGATGTCCCCCAGCGTGTTCTTTATCTCGCCACTAAATCCTACAAGGACAAATTATCTCAGAACTATTTTTATCTCTAGGATGTTCATTCTTTTGAGGACATCTTGTTGAATAATGTTCACGGAGCTCCCTCCATCAATGAGGATCCTACGAACAAAGTGGTTAGATATAAATAAAGTAATGACTAAACCATCATAATGAGGATTCTAAATATCAACACGAGTGCCCTCATCAAAGGATATAATTTTCTGCTGATTCAGGGTGGAGGTTCGGATAGGCCGGTCTCCATTTTCCAGCTTGGTTTCCTTAGCATGTCTCTTTGATGTAGAGAATGAGGTTCCACATATATCGGAGCTTCCATAAATGAAGATAATGATTTGAGCGCTGCAGGTGGTGCATGAGCTCTTTCGGGCACCTTTAGGATCCTGGATCCTTGATTTCTTCCTTCCGAGAAGCTCTTTCAAGTAACCTTTGCTGAGTTGGTAACTTATCCCCTTCTGAGTGCAATGCATTCATCGGTAATGTGGCCAAAGTCTTCGTGGTATGCACACCACTTTGATTTATCTTTATTGGATGTAGACTTTCCATTCTTCATGGGTCATCTAGCCTTTTCACCTAGATTCTGCACAACAAGGATTAGTTCACTATCGTCAGCAGAAAAACAATATTCAGATATGTGAGGATATTCCTCCTCATCTTCCTCTAGTTCTACTGAATGAACATTTTGATTGTCATGCTTGGAGTATTGCTTGGATCGATTGTTCTTGTAGATGGATCCTTGATTCTCCTGTTTTGATGATCCAGATAACCTGTCTTGGATCCTTTTGTTATCCTCTAGTCGGATGAACCTCAGGACCCTGTTCCTTACTTCATCTAAGTTCCTCCAAGGTGTCATAACAAGATCATCATAGAAAGGAGAAACCTTTTGTAGTCCCATTTTAAACGCTTCCATAGGAGTGGCAATGTCTAAATTTGGGATTTCCAAAGAGTTTCTACCAAATTTAGTAACATAATCTCTAAGTGATTCATCACGAGATTGGGTGATCCTATATAAATCACTAGTTAATCTTTCAAAGGTTCTACTTCCAGAAAACTGATTATTGAATAAATTAACTAAGTGAGAAAAATGAAGTTATGGAATAGGGAGGAAGATTTAGCAGTCATTTTAGTGCTGATCCAGGAGTGCGGATCTGAAGCCCTTACACAAGCAAGCTTCTTTAATCTTTCAGGAATGTGATTAATTTCCATTCTCTCCTTGTGCCACGTGTTATTCTGGATCAGTTGTTCCATCATACAACTTCATATTGAGCGTCTGAAAAACGCTTTGGGATCTCTGCATTGCATATAGTGGTGCAAAGCGAGACACCTTGTGACTTCCATCGGGGATTTTAGGAAGAGGCTTAACTATTCCTGGAATGCTGAATATCATATCCTTGAGCTTCTGTAGCTCCTGGGCCATAGCCTAACTAATCCCTGCATCCTGCATGAACCCATAATTAGTATCCATAAAAGTGTTGTTAAAATAGTTACCTCCCGTTTGATTCAAAGGTGGTATTGCAGAAGTGTATTGGGGATAAGAGATGCCTGCTGTTAGGGTAGGACTTGAAGAATCAGTAGTTTGCATTGGGATGAAATCCCCATCATGGACTTTAGAACTTCTAAGTGGTTGACACCTCGAGGAACCTTGAACTTGGAAGATGTTGGATCCATAATATGTAGGTACTGAAGGTCTTGATGAATAATCAATAGATACTTGAACCCGAGCTAAGGATCCTTGATGCTGAAAGTAGGATCCTTGAGGCTGGTACATTCTCTGTGATCCTCCAGGCTGATAGAAGGATCCTTGAGCCTGAGCTGTCTCCAGTGATCCTTGCCGGAAGATAGAGGATCCTTGAGGTTGGAAGTAAGATCCTTGAGCCTGCGTCGTTGCTAGTGATCCTTGCTGAAGATTGGAGGATCCTTGAATCTGGGCATTGGATCCCCTTGAATGCTGGATTGTTAATGATGGAGTAGCAAAATCCATAGGTATCAGTGGAGACTATCTTCTGCCAGTCTCAATTGTAATTATCAGAATCGCTTATACTTTCACATTCAATATAGTTATTCATTCGATTGTTTGTAGGTTATCATTTTGTTCGTATTAGTAAGGGTTCTAACCAACAGTGGTATTAGAGCTCATGTTTCAAATCTGGGAAGAAGAAGTCGATTTAAATCATCATAACCAGGTACTCTCGAATTATTTTTTTTAGGTTTTGTATTCATTTCAAAATTGAATTGCAGATTGATTGATTGATTGATTGCAATCAAATATTTCGTTTTTTTGAAATTCAAATCTCAACACAAACTTGTTTTTGAAAAGAACGTAAAGTATGTTTTAGAAAAGAATGCAATTCAAAACAAATCTCAAATAGCAAGTTAGAAATTCGAGAAAACCTGTGTGGTATAAAATCCTGTGTGGTACAAAATCCTATGTGGTACAAATCCTTTGTGGTAGAAAACCTTCGTGGTAGAAAACCGTCGTGGTATATAACCTTCATGGTGCAAGACCTTCGTGGTGGAAAATCCTTCATGGTGCAAGAACCTTCGTGGTGACAAGAGCTGTGTGGAAAAGCAAGAAAGAAAGACATGTCTGGCAAGAAGGCCTGTGTGCAATAAAAAACATGTGTGGTGCAAGCAAGAAGAAAGATTGAAGTAAAGCAAGGAAGATATAAAAGAAAAAGTCTAAGAAAGCAAATCAGAAAGGAAGTATGTTAGGAAGAGACGACAAAGAAAGCACATCAATGTCAATTCGCAGCAAGGAGATATATCCCTTCAATGTCCAAAGTTGTTTGAATCGAATTACACTCAGTGGGCAATCCTGATGGAAACGATCTCGAAGGCATATTGTCTTTGGGATATTGTTGTTTCAAAAGAAAGGGTAGACGAAAAAGGCACAAACAACGAAGCAATGATATTAAGTTTTGGTTTGATACCTTGGAGCCGATATGGTTTAGAATTTGCATCTACAAACTTTGAGAAGTGAATTAGAAGCTTTAAAGATGGGAAAAAAACAAAACAATAAGTGGTTTCGCAAGCAAGTTGGGTGGTATAAAATCCAAGTTTAAAAGCCTCGGTACCACCATTAAAGATAAGAAGATTGTAAAGAAATTGCTTATCTTTGTTCCGAAGAAGTTTCTATCAATTGTGGCAGAGCAGTATCCAGAAATATATAAAATGATGTTTGAAGAAGCATTGGGTAGGATTACAGCGTTTGAAGAACGTCTCAAGAGCCAAAACGAACCGGAGAACAATAATCTCTTAATGGCAAGTTTAGACAATCATTCCGAAAATGGGCATCAAGGAAAAGGACGTGGTGATCAAAGTCAAGGTAGAGGACATGGACGAAGTTCATTCAGAAGAGGAAGAGGATGTGGACGAAATATGGATAGAGGAAATAGAGACAAGAGTGAGTTCAAATGTTACGAATGTGGTGAATTCACTCACTTCGCATACGAGTATAGCTAGCGAAAAGAAAAAGAAAAAGAGAAGGACGAAGAGGCTCATCTTGCGTTGGAAGAAGAACTAATGCTATTGCAAGTCAAGCAAGTTCAAGAACTACAACAACTCAAGGATGTTCATGAATAGGGGTGAATGAAGTTCTAATCCCTCACATCCTAAAGTACGAGGGTTGTTTAGCAATTAGTTATTAGATAGTTTATGTTTTAAGTAGATAAGTTATACAAGTGCGGGGACTAGAAGCGAATAAATGAAAGATTGTAACCTACATACATGTTAGAACGACATATCCCTTTGGGATGAATCTATTGACATCGACGAGCACAAGCAAATGGGAAGAGACGTACCTCTTCATCTTCAATTACATCCACAAGTTTAAGAGTCACAACCGTTCGTGAAGAGACACGTCTCTACAGTCGCACATGATCGTATAATATAAATAGGGTTTGTATGTTTCAACTGTAATTATTAGAATCACCTTGTACTTTCACGTTCCATATAGTTATTCATTCGATTGTTCATAGTTTATCATTGTGTTCGTGTTTGTAAGGGTTCTGACCAATAGTTTGTACAATCAATACATGGTATTAAAAAGATGCCTGCCACAGCCCTCAAATGGTGTTATGTGCATGATGCATGCATCCTTAAACGGCATAGCTATTGTTGTGGCCTAACTAAACAATCCTCCGAAAATGGGCAACCATAAAGTATTATTTCTGCTCGATTATTTAACATCCAAATGCTCTGTGGAATGGACGTCAAATTTCTGCAGTTGCTAATATCTAAATAAATTAGACCGGGAAGATCACCTATTGACGTGGGTAGCTCTTCTACTGTATTATGACTTAGATCTAGCTCCAAAAGATTAGTCATGCCTACAAAATCGGGCATCTTTGTCAACTTTGAGCACCAAGATAGATTCAGAACCTTAAGAGATCTCATCTCCAAGCTTGATGGCAAAGACTCAAGTTTCTCGCATGATCTCAAGTTCAAGTGAACAAGGTTGCTGTGATCTCCGATTGATGGATGCACCTCAACTAGACTTGAACAGAATTCAAGGTTTAGTTTTTCAAGATGAGTAAGACATCTAAAGTTGGGGGTTCTGATCAGGTCTTTTGAGAAACTGAGATCAAGGAATTTCAACTTGCCTAGGAACTGTGTATGAAAATGACACAGTAAATTAGTATGCTACATATGCTTAAAAGTTATAGCCAGAGATATGTATGCATATGTAAGCCAAACACTTTGTGTTATACCTTCATGTCTCTTCCACTACAAAGGTCACGTATGCTACTATGTCGCATTTGAAGTCCTCCTACAAGTTTTTTTGCATGAAAATCGATCGGCCATGATTCTAAATTGAAGTGATCCCATGTAAGCCATTTCAAGTCACAAGGTAGATGTTTTAGACAGCCAGAACCTTCCATGATCCATTGAACAGAAACACAGGTAGAACCATGTACTAGAAAAAACCGTCCTTTGTGTATTGGCATGGAGTAATCTAAGCTCTTTCATGCTTGCGAAAGCATCAAAAGCGGCCCTCGCATCCAATTTCTTGAGATTGCTGATGACTATAGCTTTTATATATTCTGTACCCTGTAATTGAAATTATAAACTGTGAGTTTTTCTTATAGCTAGCGATTTATCTTCTTTACAATACGGCATCAAGTATGTATGTATATATTTACCCTATTTTCCACAAGTAAGTCTTTAACTTCCTCAGGATGCCATAATCGGCTTTGCCGGCTTGGGTCATCAGGATGTTCCTGGCGCACAATATTTCGACCTGTTTCCGGTACTAAGTTATGCATTTGGATAAACTCCCTTGAAAAAGTAATGAGAGACTTTTCCTTGAGAGTTCCTAGTCCACTAGTTGGGAATAATCCACAACTATCAAGTATATCAACCACCTCATCTTTTACCCACCCATTGAAAAAGCAAGCTATATCCAGGAATAATTCTTTCTCCCAAGTATTGAGCCCCTCCAAATTCAGTTTTATCATATTATCAATCTTGGCTTCTGGGCATGTTGCCAAGCTATCTATTGTATCTTCCCACTCATGTATCTTCTTATTAATTAGTTTAGAACCCAAACACTTAAGGGCACCAGGATGGCCAGCAGCATAACGAATAACACGCTCTAGAGACTCCTTATGTGCTTCTGTTGGAACGCCATTCTGAAAAGCACAACTGTTGAGGAGTTGGATTGCTTCTTCGTAATTTAACAAAATGACATTATAGGTCCTGTCAACTAGTTTGTGAGCCACTAGCAATCGCTCGTCTGTGGTGGTGATGATAATTCTGCTCCCATCACCAAACCAGTTACGGGCCCCTACTAAAGCCTCTAGTTGTTCTCCTGAATCCACGTTATCAAGAACAATTAGAACCTTTATTCGACTTAGCCACCGTTTCATCTTCTTGCAGCCCTCATATGTATCCCTCATCTGCACCTTTTCATGTCCTAGAACACTTGAGAGGATTTGTTTTTGCAAAAAAAACTAGACCTTGCTTCTTTGAAACTTCACTAATATTGTAAACAAAGCAATGGCCATCAAATTGTTCGCACATATCGTCAAACACTGCTCTAGCGATTGTTGTCTTCCCTGAGCCTGGCATTCCTAATATTCCTATCATGCCAACACCGTGCTCACATAAGTTAAGTGGCATCATTTTTCTCATCCGGCGATCTATTCCAATAAGGTTTTCATCGATGCAGTTATTTACCTAATCTAAATCACAATAACTGTTTCCACGACATTGGTTACGCACCTTGCTTCCTGCCTGTAAATTAAAATGTATAAATTAGCAATTAGTACATGAAAACTCGCAACATTATTTAATAACCTTTTTTTATGTTTAAAATCATCATTCAGAGTGTGTGTTCTAAGTGATTCCTGAAACCCAACACCAAAGAAAGATGTCTCTGTACCTATTCTGGGGTATGATATCATTGGCTTTTATATTGCCAAGTGATGAATAAGTACTTTTAGAACTTATATTGCACGCCATTGCAATTTACAATTGTTGTTACTAATAGAGATGGTTTACCAGAGAAAAAAAAAATATTATCTAAGAACAATATGAAAGAACATTTGGTTCCTTCCATGTATAAAAGTTCTGTGATCAAAATAGCAAGTGGAAGAAATACAAAATCAGTGTATGCATATAAAAAGCATTTATTACGAGAGTATTTCTATACCTTATTAATATCTAGTTTCACCATGTACGGCTGTAAACCCAAGACTTTTTTATTTCTTATCTTATTTCAGCCCGTATTTTATTTTCTTAACTTAAATTTTTTTATATCATATCTTATCTCAAAATGTCATTTTATAATTTCTAAATCTACAATTAAAACAATATTTCCTTTATTTAACCATTGTATTACACGCGCTTCTAACCTAGTACTGTCGAAAAAGAAGACTTACGAGTCGACCGGATTGGTCAGATCCCACATGCTAAAACCCCAATTTTTCCAAGAGTTTCTCGCCACAAATCTACCTTGTTTGCGTCTACATGTTTTGAAAGGCCTTCCCAAAATCCCCGGTCAGGTTCCTTACATCCGACGGGTTCACGTCATAGAAAACCGGATAAACTTTGAGCCGTTTCTTCTGGTGGCAATCCATGATCTTAACAAGTTCATCCAAGCACCAAGAAGAGTCAGAATAATTCTTTGAAAAAACAATCACGGCTATTTGTGATTCTTCAATCTGCTGAGAGAGTGCCGAATTGATATCTAAGCCTTTTGGGATTCCATCATCTTTGAAAGTTTTCATCCCATTCAGGTCAAGAGCAGTATAAAGATGACTTACAAAGTTATTGCGGGTATCCTCGCCTCTAAAGCTCATGAACACTTCATGTCTCCGGCGGCAACAGCTAGAGGTGGCAGAGGAAGATGATGACATCTCATCCTAGCTTTTTTTAAAATGAAAATGCGGAGCCTAACCTTGAAGGATTCATTGCAACTGATCAAGCATAACTATAGAACAATGCAGGCTGAACTTACGATGAATTTGATTACGTAAAGGCATCGAAGACTTATATAGTTATATATAGAGTCAACGGAATCGGTACACTGAGGCATTGAGCTGGATGGACGACTTCTTCAAGAAATCTATAAACGACCTTGATATTGCAAAAAGTTCTGGTTTATTCTTTCTACTTAGAATTTCAAATGAAGTCCAGAGGAGTCAACGAGTTCAACACGGGCTCTACTTTGTGTACAACCAGAATATGCATGACTTCGCTAGGAACTGGATGCTCTCAAATAACAATGTACCGATAAATATTGAGAAAATAAATTCGTGGTTCAATGACTTAAGGTAGATATTCATAATTGTGAACGATATATGTCCATATATCAAGCGCCTAGGATTAATCCCCATGATGCTAGCTTAAGCTTTACATGGTATGAGACCGATATTGATTATTGATAATTATAGTTTCCTATTTGATTGTAACATCATATATAATATCCGGCCCAATACTTATTGGGCATCGAATATGTCTTTTCATTTGTTAAATAATATACAAGATTGTTAAATCGCAAAATAATAAACGTAAAAATATTTAACCAAACAGGCACATAGCATGTTAACTTACAAAATTTAGACCGAAACGTTAAACATTAAACATTATAGTAAAAAAGAACTAAAAAGGTAAAAATAAAAGGTTTAAAGTTTAAATAATAAGATTAATGAAAGTGAAAAGGTCTATCTTGTAATTTTTAGGAGGTATAATATGTAAAAAATCAAAGATAAAGATCAAAATTTGTGAAAAAGAAATTGAATAGTAAAGACCACTCACAGGCCTTTTTTGCAAATTAATATATTTCATATACATTTTTTTCTTACCTTTCTAGTTTCTACATAATTTTATATTTTTCGTCAAATATAACAATTAAAATATGAGAAATTCAAGGCCGGTTGGGATGAAGGGCGGGTGCGACAGCCCAAAGCCCGCCCTACTTAGGGATATTTCCATGTACATTTCATTTCTTACCATTCGAAAAAAATACATGCTGATATTTCCTCGCCCCTTATAAAAAATACACGTTGATATTGTACATTTCTTTTTCTTACAATTCTCGTTTTTGTATAATATTATGTTTTTTCCAACTGCAACAAATTAAAATTGAGAAATACAAGTTCGACTAGGAGAAGGGGCGGTAATGCCTTGAATTTTAGAAAAATTATATATATCTTTAAAAATATATGAACTATAGGGCCTATTTTTTTTATTCTTCTAGGTGGTACACCCTTCCCATTATTACCGAATATTTTAAATATTCAGACTATTAGGTTCTAGATTTTTTTAATATAACATAGAACTTACTAGTTTGGATTAAGTGATAATCCATACAAACTAATATCATGGTTTACTACACATATATTACAACACAAAACATTAAGATTTTAGACTTGAAAAATTTGTCATGCGTGAGCATATTTTATCTTTTTGAAAAGATGTTCCCAATGAGGTAATAGTTTAAGAGTGTTTGGTTCTTCTTGAGGTACCAATTCTTTTATGAACCTGTCATAAACACAAAAAGAAAACCATTAGTGTTTATATTTCTTTTGTGTTAATGGATCAAAAAATGACAAAAGAAAGTATTTTGAATAACTAGGGTTCTATCGCGACATAATTGCCTTCGGACATCATGTGTCGTGGCGACTAAATATGTGCACTTTATGGAAGCATCACTTTGCTAAAGCGTGCACTTTGCTGAATGGTGCACTTGGCTAAAGCATTCACTTTGCTAAAGCGTGCACTTTACCTTTTTTTAACGACAAATTTCTTTACTCCCCTCGTATGGGGGACTTGAACCCAAGACCTCCTCCTCCCAAAGTGTTTAAAGGTTTAGTCTTTGCCAATGGACCTCCCCCTCCCAAGCTGTTTAAAGGTTTTGCCTTCACTGAAGCGTACATGTTGTCGTGTGGATTAGGTGTATTAATTTAGTAAATATTGAGTACATCTAAGTGTGTTAACTTAAGAACACGATTATCTAGTTTTGCCTACTAACTTAGGAACACGATTATCTAGTTTTAAATTTATAAAAATGATTTTTATATAAACTAGATACACACAACGGGCAGAGAACCCATCACGTATAGTATAACTTTCGATAAGAACCATGTATGTCCAAGGAATATGCTTCCCTTAATCATCTTCTATTATTATGATCATCCTTATTTGTAACTAGGTTAGTAGTAATAAAGTACTATTAAATAAATCTTTCTTAATTAATATAGTTTATGTTATAAAATGAGGAAAATATTTAGGTCTTCAATTTTATCTTTTAATTAGTTTAGAAATGGGTTCTTTATGCCGGTCGCCAACATCCGTCAATCTTGTCATCACATATCGATAGACCGGTCTAGAAATATGTTCAAAATGAACCTCCCCTAGCTTTGTGACTAGTAAATGATATGTCAAAACAAGGTTGGTTTAAAGCCATCTTGGTTATATTATCTTTTTATAAGTTAACTAATAAGTGCTTTATTTCAAGTTTAACAAATGGGATCATGTTTAGGGATCTTTTAAATCACCGAAACGATTTAGTCATCAAATTAATTAAGTTACCGAATTAGCAAAATAGGTCTCATTTCACCGGTTATCTACTATTCCACCAGATTTCTTATTCCGCCACTAATTTATTATCTTAACTTTTAACCCCCCCCCCCCCCCCCAATAGGATCCTGGTGTATTCCTAGAAGCCTTCCCAAAGAATCTCCATGTAATATCAGAAGCCTTTTATTACCCTAAGATCTGGTTCGATACCAGAAGCTTCTCACCCAAATCTGGTTCAGTACCAAAAGTCTACATAATAATAAGCTTGATAGGCCATGTTTGGATTTCCCTTATTGGTATATGGGTTGTTACACGCCATGAAATAAGTTTAACCTTCAAAGGTTATCAAGAAAACCAGGTCTGATTAAGGGTACCAGAAGTCGTACGCACACCTTAGTCAAGTTAAGTTAGGTTAAAGTAATACAGTTAAATTAAGATGTTAAGTTAATTTAGTTTCAAATGGGTTAGGCAATCCTTCACAAAAGATAATAAGATAAAAATACTATATTAATAAGATTAACTAATCCAAGAGTTTAAGAAGACATAGAGGTCACAACCATATGAAATACTTTTACAAGTGGCAATTACCACACTTTATGATCTTCAAGCTCTAGTCTAAGTGCAAGTATGTGTGCAACAAAGTGTCTCTCAACTCTCTTATTATGTTTAGTGAGCTAATCTAACAATTACTTATTCTTAACATGGATTATCAAAGGTTGGATGTAGGATCCTAGCTTTGGAGAGGTCTTGGTCAGCATGAAGGTCTTCCGTAAGGATCAGCCTTTCACTTCCAAGCAAATGGGGCTTAGAAAGCATCATGATCATGGCATGTTGGGCTATTCATTAGTCAAGCTCCATGGATCATCCACACTTTCTGTAAGGTACTAGAACCTTCAAGAGTTAGAAACCAAGGCATTAAAGGCACAAGTCTACTAGCCTTGGGGATGTAGCACACCAGGGAACAAAGAGCAAACAAGGGCATGCCTCAAATAAGTGAATGAGGTCGGTATGTATAAGCTGATCAAAGGCAATGGTGCACGGGCGTGCCTCCTTGAGTCTTGTTGAAAGCTATAAGAATTTGTCCTTTTTGTCTCCCGGTGGTCTTTGGCACGTGCATACCAAGCCATGCACGACCATGCATGGTGATCTGTCCGACAACAGTTGCAGCCAGTGTATTTTGGTCTCAAGCTTTTGTCTTTATCCAAATTTTCTTTTACGGGGGGGGGGGGGGGGGGGGGGGGGGCACGGTCGTGCATATGTATTCACGGGCGTTCTTGCCATCTTTCTTTCTTGCCACCAAGTTGTCCTGATTCTTCGAAAAGTCGGATTGAGGTGAGAGGCACGGGCGTGCCTTGTTGTGCACGGGGTGCTTCTTTGAAACTTTGTATTTTCGTAGGTTTTTTCATCGTTTTTTGCATCTTTTTGATTTTGGACCTTCTAATTCTGTAAAAATTGAAAGGGAATGATTGAGGTAGTGTTTCCTTCATAAATTGCGTCAAAAGTATTAATATACAGGGGTAAATTCACATTGTAAATATGTAGAATTGTTGGTACATCAGTGAACTTTGCTAACTTTTCCTTTCAAGCCTCAAACCCGATATCCACAATTTGGACCCGGTTTCTTAAATCACAATTCTTTTGTTCGGTTTAGCGTTTTACCCAACTGACCCGTTGAGAAGGCATTGAGCATTCTAGCCCAATGCTTCCATTTTTCTTTATTTTCATTCTTATTTTCCTTTTTTTTACTACAATTATGCAAAATATCACATATTGTTTCGGTTTAAAGTTTTACCCAACGACTCATTAGGAGGCTTTGAGCATTTCTAGCTCAAGCTTCCCATATATAGTTAATGGAATGATCATCTCGATCATAGGACTCATTATCAAATCTACCTTGGAGATAGTTTACCCAAACTCATTATCCGAGGGCACTTTAGTAAATTTTAAGTCTTTTTACCAAACGGCGAATTGCAAGTTTACATAAAGCCTAGTGGACACAAATAATTCATTATCCCATTAAGATTAATTATGTCCCTACCGATATAGAGGTTTCCAATGGCCTTGCATTTTAAAAATTCATTTAGCCGTAATTTCGCATCATAGACATATTCTTAGCTCTAAGAGCAATTTTATCCAATTACTAGTATAACCACACTTGAGGTAGACTATTACCCGATTCTGACTCAACCATATTTAGTCGTGCCATAGCCCTTACCAAAAGTATGACCCATTTTCAATACCTTATGATTCTCTTGGCTAATTCATGCAATGCTTGCCCTTACATTACGGTCGTGCATATGTATTCACGGGCGTTCTTGCCATCTTTCTTTCTTGCCCACCAAGTTGTCCTGATTCTTCGAAAAGTCGGATTGAGGTGAGAGGCACGGGCGTGCCTTGTTGTGCACGGGGTGCTTCTTTGAAACTTTGTATTTTCGTATGTTTTCATCGTTTTTTTGCATCTTTTTGATTTTGGACCTTCTAATTCTGTAAAAATTGAAAGGGAATGATTGAGGTAGTGTTTCCTTCATAAATTGCGTCAAAAGTATTAATATACAGGGGTAAATTCACATTGTAAATATGTAGAATTGTTGGTACATCAGTGAACTTTGCTAACTTTTCCTTTCAAGCCTCAAACCCGATATCCACAATTTGGACCCGTTTCTTAAATCACAATTCTTTGTTCGGTTTAGCGTTTTACCCAACTGACCCGTTGAGAAGGCATTGAGCATTCTAGCCCAATGCTTCCATTTTTCTTTATTTTCATTCTTATTTTCCTTTTTTTTACTACAATTATGCAAAATATCACATATTGTTTCGGTTTTAAAGTTTTACCCAACCGACTCATTAGGAGGCTTTGAGCATTTCTAGCTCAAGCTTCCCATATATAGTTAATGGAATGATCATCTCGATCATAGGACTCATTATCAAATCTACCCTTGGAGATAGTTTACCCAAACTCATTATCCGAGGGCACTTTAGTAAATTTTAAGTCTTTTTACCAAACCGGCGAATTGCAAGTTTACATAAAGCCTAGTGGACACAAATAATTCATTATCCCATTAAGATTAATTATGTCCCTACCGATATAGAGGTTTCCAATGGCCTTGCATTTTAAAAATTCATTTAGCCGTAATTTCGCATCATAGACATATTCTTAGCTCTAAGAGCAATTTTATCCAATTACTAGTATAACCACACTTGAGGTAGACTATTACCCGATTCTGACTCAACCATATTTAGTCGTGCCATAAGCCCTTACCAAAAGTATGACCCATTTTCAATACCTTATGATTCTCTTGGCTAATTCATGCAATGCTTGCCCTTACATTACGCTTACCTGTAAGTATAGAACTTAACAAGACAAAGCATAAAATACCAAGTTCAGATGGTGACAACATCACTATTTGACATGTATGACCCGTTTGTCCATTTGACCCATTCTTGGTTTACGCCATAAGGTCTCATCATAACGATTCATTGTTTGTCGCTAAAATATAGTTTGTCATAACTTTACCCATTTTGAGCCTTTTCATGGTTTACACCATGTGGTCTCATCTTAAAAAGTCATGGTTTATCCCCCAAAATATAGTTCGTCATACTTTACCATTTTAACCAGTTTCATGGTTTACGCCATGGGTCTCATTTTAATAATTCCTCAATTAACACCAACATAAGTTCGTCAAAATTTTACCTATTTTGACTCCCTTGGTTTACACCATGATCTTTACACTTTCTCAATTAATGCCAATATATGTTCATTATAATTTTACTCATTTTAAAATGTTTAATGGTTTACACCATGGGTCTCATCTTAAAAGTTTCTCATTTATCACCAATATTAGTTCGTCATCAGTTTACCCATTTTGATCAATTTCATGGTTTTCACTCTAGGGCATCATCTTAATAATGCATATGGTTTTTTGTTAACCCGTGTTATTAACCAAATTACTTTCCATCACATATGTAGTGATCCTATTCTAGGAGGTGTAAGCTTTACTTATATTGCATCAGTTTGAGTTTCCTTGTGCATTTGACCCGTTTGACCCCTTCCTTTCCAAGCTCCCACCTAGTTTGTCAAGCGTCAAACAACACATCATATCCACAAGACAATTAGATTAGTCATCCAATACTACAAGTAGTTTTTTCTTTCATGGTATTAAAAGCAACTCTCCTCGTCAAAGCCAATATAATTTTACCTCTTGCCTTTTTGTCTTTTGAGTCCCAAATTGCTAAGCCACGGCTCTATTTGCATTCTTCACCATGCAAAATCAATACCGTTGAACTTTTCGATTCGGAACTTCCCGTCTTCAGCCATACCAAACAAGAAAACCAAAAAAATACCATAGAAAACAGGGACCCTAAGCACCCGAACCGGCCACTTTTCCTACAAACCCGAGCGTAAAACCAGCGAATAACTAGGGTTTGAGAACCGAAACCTTAATCGTCAAACACCCCAAAACCACTAAATCTACAATAGGAACCCGATGCCAAAACCTTAAACCTTACGAGCCGTAACTCGAGATTAGGTACAGGCCGTAAACATGTTAGCAGCAGCGGCAACAACAACAGATTTAGACCTCTCGTCCAACTCTTTCCCTCTCCTATGATAAACATGTAAATCATGGGTTTAATTGAACTTATTGTTCTGATACCACTTGTTAGGGTATCAAATCAGAGTAGGATCGAGCGGAAGCGAAATAAGCACACACACATACTAGCAGAAGATAAATAACACGAGAATCTATGTGGTCCATTCAAGGTGACTTACGTCCATGGGTTACAACTAGAGTTAGGATTTTATTTCTAAGGTGATAGAAATTGCAAAAGACCTATTAACTATTTATAATACGCAATATAGAGTTTACAACTTGTTGACAAAGAAAATGTAAAATAGGAAATCATATCAGGCTTAACAAAATTAGCACATAATCGTATCTATTCCATATTAGCGTATCTAGCATTACAACATCTATTACATCTAGCATTATCCCACATTTAGAGCATTTGATGAACATTAGCACATAGAGCATCTGCTAATGCTCTATTCTATTCACTGCATTCTGCATTGTGCACTGTTGTTTTTAAAGCCTAGATATCTAACACCAAGTGGTTATTAGGACACCTATTTATTCATAGCGTTCTTCATCAAAGGCTATCAACATCATTCGTAGATCTTTTATCGAGTTTCAAGGGCTAACAAACCTTAAAACTCATGTTGGCATTTTATCAAACACTTGATGGGACCTACTTTTACGCATCCAAGAAGTCTAAATTTTAGAAATTTACCATGTATCACAAGTAATCACATTTCTTAGTCATTCATCTACATTTCGTCATCAGAATTTCATGCAAAATGACTAACATCTACATTTTCAACTAAAAAGGCTCAAGTTCCATAAACATGTCAAAACCCATTTCATCTTTTATGAGAGTTTTAACCTAGAACAATGACATATAATTTACACATATATTTCTTTTCAATTATGTAATACCATCAACAAACCCATTCAAGATTAGAAAAATTATGCTCCTCCTCATACTACACTTAAGTAAAATGTAAATTGCAACTTACTTTATGATTATCAAGTATGAATGATCAATAATCAAGGTTCATGCACAAGATTAAGATCACCCCTGAATGTGCTAGAATTTGAGCTAATTGAGTTCTCGTGTATTTTCCCTTTTCCATCACATGTAGCTGTCGTGGGCTAATCAAAAGTATTTATATTTAACTTAAATACCTACAAAGTATAGGCAATCGCAGGGAATTTGTGGTCAGTGTTTAGTTTTTAATTAATTAACTACTGTTAACCTACATGGGGTTTGTTTGTTTAAAAGAAAACATGATTTTTCACGAAAAGTGTTGTCAGAATGAGAAGAAGTAACTTCCCTCCGGAATCCCGATTGCCCGTTTTAACACAAACACCCGTTTACCGATTCAAACACCACCTAGATATGGCCTTGGATTTAATGACTTTGATTAGTTATTAGGGACCCTTTTTAAATAATCTATAACACCAAACAACCCATTTGATTATACCAATTATACACCAATTTACCAACCCGCTAATGATGCATGAAAATCACTTATATGCTTGATAAACGACAAACAATTCAAGTATATTAACTATTCATAAAGATCAACACAAGTAGTTAAAATTACCGGTTACAAGAATCAGCAAACAAAGTTCAAAGTGTAAAAACATAGCAATCGTTCATCTAGGGGAAGTCATAAAGCATTTAGCCACGCATACTACACATCACACCTTCAAAAATCAATTCATTATGATTAGACATGAATAAACGGGATGAAAGATGAAAGAATAATGAGAAAATACCCTTACGCCATCGCGCCACATGACCATACCCTTTCTCTCCGTCACGTGGCGCGAGAAAGAGTGATTTGACTTTTGTGACTTGGCCTGGTCGCGCCACGCAACCAACATGCATCTACCTCGTCGCATGGCGCGACAAGCGTCATTTTATATTAGTCTATTTTCAGCATTCTTCCGGGTACCCTCGAGCCCGTTTTCCTGCTTAGATGCTCATTTCACCTCATTTAGACCATGTTAAGCCTGAAACACCAAACATATGATAAGCACGACATACCAATGTGAATTAACGCATTTAAAAATTAAAATCAACACAAAACTATACAAAATACAATGTGTTTTTGCAAACACATCACATCCGCACACTTATCTTTTTTCGTCCCGAAAAAATTATCTGCAATGAAATCACAATTAGAAACATCGGTTCTCAATATATGCAGTTATCTTATAAACAATTCAAAGCACACATACCAAGATTGCAGGTATATGATCCACCTAAACCCAATAGTCGGTTTCCAGGCCCTTCAAGTG
This sequence comes from Scalesia atractyloides, assembly GCA_947069175.1. Classification (NCBI taxonomy): domain Eukaryota; kingdom Viridiplantae; phylum Streptophyta; class Magnoliopsida; order Asterales; family Asteraceae; genus Scalesia; species Scalesia atractyloides. The sequence goes on from CAMTDV010000028.1 coordinate 79,049,753, forward strand.
AATTATTCATATATGGATCCCACACTTAAAAGACCACAATGCTACCTAAACCCGCTTCAAGCTTATGAGGTTAAAAGATATGTATCTACTGTCTTATATAAAAACTCTTATATACTCCTGATTAAATTTATGTTGGATAATGGATGATGTTATGAGATTCTCATATGCTTTTACTTATGATTACCTTAGCGGATATACCTCATCCGAGTCACCATCCTAGTGGTTAATTCCATAGGCTTCACATATTTATTATTTTTTCTCTAACTCCACCTAGAGGGTATCTATGTTGGATAATGGATGATGTTATGAGCTTCGATATGCGTTTACTTATGATTAGCTTAGCGGATATACCATCTGTGTCACCATCCTAGTGGTTAATTCCATAAGCTTCACATATTTATTATTTTTTTTAACTCCACCTAGAGGATATGTACCATCCGAGTCACCATCCCAGTGGCAATATCATAGGCTTTGTTAATACACAACTAGCTTAGATAAAAGGATAAATGGAATTTTTTGAGACGCCACCTAGTTTCAGATTTATTTTCATACTTATAAGCTTTTTATTTATAGTGGTACTCCTTATACTCTCAGCAGTGTCGGTTTTGTTGTAGCTTCTAAGACGAGAACCCACAAAACTCTTAATGTTTAAGCATATTATATCAATCCTACTAAACATTTCAATCGTCTAGGCCTACCCTCATATCCTAAGTTAGACGCATGCACGGCCATTTTGTTAACTTATATATATATATATATATAAATATATATATATATATATATATATAGGGCTCGGTTCAAATGACAACCACCACGAGTTGTGAGAACTCCTGCTTCTTGCGTGAGTTGGGCCACAATTTTTTTTTTTGCAAAAACGTAGATGAAAATATTACATACACCTCTGTAAAAAAAGTAAAAAAAAATTGTCAAGTCGGTAGTTTTGACCGAGGCAAGTTTTTTTTACGCGCTGGTGTAATTTTTTTACGAAATATATATTTTTTTACACCTCATGTAAATGTGTGTATGCGGCTTTTTTTTTATATTTTTTTCTTTGCTGAAACAAGTGATTTTTATGATTTTTGAGGAAAAAAATTTGGAAAAATCTTTTGGATGGACTAGTTCTTACGGTTCTCACAACTCAAATTGGTTCTCATTTTAACTCATCCTCATCTCTCTCTCTCTCTATATATATATATATGTATATATTAATTAAAAACCAAAAACTGATTATACACATGATCTTCTATCTTTGTACCAAAATATTTCCGAAACATTTCAAAAATATTATAAAATCAAGTGTTTTGAAACCATTATAAAATTAAACTATTTAATTGGACCTAATTAAGGACATGAGCATTGGTAAGTTAGGTTACTCGATGTGGGGTTGTTCAGGCCCGACCTGGCCCGGCGACGCCTCTAACACCGTTTCCAGTGGTGCGGCGGTGTCCTAGACGTCTAGCCTAGACGTTGGTGACGAAGCGTGTGAAGACAAAAACTAGCCGTTGAACCGCTATAAATTTTAAAAAAAAAAATTTCCTTGAAAATAATAATTTTACCTACAAATATACCAAAATCATCTCAATTTTTACACACTTTAACCAATTCTCTCTCTCTCTCAACTTTATACAGTTCTTCTACTTTTTATACAATTCTTCTACTTTTGCGATGGATCAATACAACCCGAACCCAAACCCAAACCAAAACATTTTCTCGGTACCCAGCTACTATCCTATGATGGAACCGAGTTGGTCATCCTTGCAATTTTCTTGCAACACTTTCTCGGGTTTTCAACAAACTCCCAATGCTTTCTCTCACATGAGCCAACTCCAATCAATACAACAAATGCAATCGTTACAACAAATGATGATGCGAAACCCGTTCAACTCGCAATTTCAATCTCAACCACAACCTTCCCCAACACCGGAGTCTCCCAACCACAAAACATAGAAGATTACGTTGAAGAACGTGTTCTAGAGACGCAACCGCAATCCTCAAAACGGAAAAAAGGGAAGCAAGTGATGGGTGACAAAGATCAACCTTCGAAAGCCAAGGCAAAACCTTGGAAAAAGATCAAGGAGGAGGCGTTAGCGAAGACGTGGGTTAGCACATCAAAAAGCCCCATTATCGGTATGTAAAAATATATAAATTTTATACTAAAAAGATATAAATTTTACATTTTTTAATATATACTTTTGTTACATTCTAAAAATATAGGTAACAACCAAACCGGTGAAGGGTTTTGGGAAGATATATTATCAAAGTTTCTTTTGATTATGGAACATGGTCATTATCGCGATATCGATTCCATCTCTTCGAAGTGGCGAAAGATGCATCCGGTAGTGAACCGGTTTTCATCGTTATATAATAAGTTATATACTAGTGCTAATCGTCGTAGTGGGATGAGTGACGAAGATGTTTTTAAAGAGGTGATGCGTAAATACGAAGATTCGCATCGGGTCGCTTTCTCACTCGTACGGGCTTGGGAAGTTTTGTGAACCAGAAACAAGTGGGCGCCGGTTCCAGTTGAGGTTGCAATGGCTAAACGAACAAAAACCTCGGAGACCGGTAGTTATAGTGTACGGGGCTCGGATGCACGATGCCAAATAAATATAAATGACAAGCACGAACTTGATGAAGAAAAGTATGGGGTTCAAGAGGAAGAACGTCCCCCGGGCAGGGACAAATCCAAAAAGGCGGCAGCTGCAAAAAAACAAGCCGCAACAGGGGGCGGTTCCAAAATGGACGAGTTTATGGCACAGTTCAAAGCGTACACCGAGGTCACGACCCAAAAGGCAAGAGCGAAGGAACATGAGGTAGAAGAACGGGTTCGGTTGAAGAATGAGAAGGATGAATATAAAGAATGGGAGATAATGACGACCGACATAAACTCGTATCCGGAAGAAGATCGAGCTATTTTACGAAAAATGAAAGAAAAAATCGTGAAAAAGTGGAATTCTTATGAATTTTATTTTTTTAGGTTATGTTTTTTTTAGGTTATTTTTTTTGGTTATGTAATGTGGGGTTTTTAATATTAATTACTTTATTTTATATTAGTAAATGTTAAAAAAGTAGTTGAATTGAAAAAAAAAAAGAAAAATAAATTAACTAGGTGGGGTAGGGTCATCACACATTTCCTTGGTTCCATCCTTGGAGGGGCATCCTCCAAGGACTATGACGTGGCGCTGACGTGGAGGGTCATCCTTGTAATGCCTCGTACTTCTGTATTCTTATTTTTAGAAAGTTTATATTCGCATTCTGTTTTTTAGAAACCTTACATTCATATTTCAATTTCAATCTCACAATTCAAGGCGTTAATCATAATGGAATTTATTTTTATACATATACGTGTTACCTTTCATATTTGTATTATGTACGGAATCAATCTTTAAATGCGTGTTTATACGCAAAACCGAGACTTAAAATACATTTTGGATACCTAAAAACAAGTTAAAATACAAGAAACGACATAAAATAACCTAGTTACAAAGTGCAGGGACTAAAAGTAAGCAAAACCAAAAATTTTTCCACCTCTTTTCTCCTCCAATCACCTTTCACCATTCTTTAGCCAATTCGATTTCACCATTTTCCACCTCTTTTATCCTCCAATCACCTTTCACCATGCTTTAGCCAGTTAGATTCACCATTTTCCACCTTCTTTGTCATCCAATCACCTTCGACCTTCATTTAAACCCCAACCACTTAACCCTCTTATAAAATCCCAACCCTACACCTTCCAAACACTTGCATCACCTCCAAATCACTTCCAAACTCTCTCAAATGTAACACCTGGTAAAAATCATGTTCAATAATATAGTGACACGTTTCATTACTTTTACAATAAGTCTAATAAGGACTAAAGGTGTCAACATGCTTAAAGTAAGCCTCTGAGTGACCTCTAGTGTCAACATGCATAAACTAAGCCTCTGAGTTACCCTCTGGTGTCAACATGCATAAACTAAGCCTCTGAGTGACCCTCTAGTGTCAACATGTATAAACTAAGCCATTGAGTGACCCTATACGAAGTCCTAACTCTCAAATGAGCCACTTTTTGGACAAGAGGGATTATTTGTGTAAATATATAAAATTTGGACAATGGAGGGGTTAAAAGTGTCAACATGTTAATTTATACCGCTAAGTGACCTTTTAACGAACCCAAAGCTTGACGATGTCCGGGCATACTCCCGGGTACGCCAAATATTGGCTACGGAGGGCTAATTATGCTTATAAAGGTGTTTTAGAAGTTTTATAAGTTGAGGGGATAAAGTGGCAAACTTCAAAAGCTTCTGCAGCCGCAAGAGACATGGCCTGGTCTCTCGCGGGCCGCCAGAGGCCCTCTATTATAGAAAAATTACTTTGCAGCCACACAAGTTGCCAAACCCATTGAATTCGAAACCATGGGCTTCCAATATGGTCCATCCATTGTTCATAACGAACAGGGCTAATTGATCATAATAAGCTAGGTGTTAATCCCTATAAAGGCCACCTCCTAAGGATCATGTTTACTAGACCAATTGACGGGTCAAAGTTTTATTACTAAAAAGTCAAACTGGCCAGATTTTAAAAATACTATAATCTGAGTTTATATATGTTATAAAATATGTTTCGACACTTAAAAAAGTTGGTAATAATTATTAGAACATGTTTGACTCGTCAATTTCAATTCTTGGGTCGGTTCGCAACCGAAAGTCGCAAAGTTTGACTTCTGCTTTGACTTTCGATTCTGACTCGATTTAGATTAGTTAGCTGCTGATCTAAGGTTTCATTATGATCGTAATATAATGTAGCATAACCCCCTGAGATTATATTACATAATCATAATCAGAATCTGAGTTTATGCACAAGTTCCGTTATCATGTCAATTTTTGACTAAAATGCCCTTTTTTACGTAAATAAGGTTTTAATCGATAACGAACTTGAAAATGAATTACCTACTGATGTAATATCATAAGTAAGATTATTTGGGATGTCAAGTCAGTTTATATACTGAGTTTACATAAAAGTCCTTGCATTATGTCGATAAATAACGATAAAGCCCTTATGGCGCATAAAACGGTTTTAATTTACAAAACATTTTTATCTACTGATGTATTATATTAAATAACAAATCGAAAATATATTAACCTGTTCTTAGCATCAGTTTTCATTAAACTTCGCACAAATTGTCATTTTTCGACAGAAACGCCGTTTCAGCGCATAGTATGGTTTTAAACCATAATTATCAACCAAGACTTGTTACCTACTCATTTTAAAACTCATTTAAAATATTTTTACAGTAGGTACATAGTATAAACTCAAAATACTAAATAAATTATAAAACTATGTGTAAAATGACCAAAATGCCTCTACAGTGTATAGTTTGGTCATAAATGATAAATTACACATATGATCAATATCTTACTGATATTATAACTTAAATTAGATATTTTTCCAGAATATTTATGATTATAACATCAAAAATGTATTCAAGTTCCTTTTATGCGATGTATAATTACCAAAACACCCTTATGAGGCTTAATTTCGTTTTAAAACCTCAACGGTCATGTAAGTTGATATCCTACTGATATTACAACTTATTTAAAGTATAATGGCATATAGAACTTGTTCATGACTCATCCGGTTACCCGATATCGCTGATATGCGTACGGTTAAGTATATGTAACTAGTTTATGGAAATTAACCAAAACGGGTTTAACCTTATCAATTTAGATCTCAAAATCCAGAATGCTTATGGTTTACCCATATTATACTAGTTATAGTACTTGTTGGGTTTAAATTACATTCTATCTGGTCATCGCTTAATCTAGCGTATTATACTGTATTGATCCTTTAAGCTAGTCGGTCTAAGTCTATGACTTAAATAAGACCGTTAGCATTCTAATTGGTTAGCTTATGCCATAATCCAGACTAGAGCCTTGTAGTAAATGCTACTTGCACTTGTTTCATTTTGAATACGGCTGAGATATTAAATCTTGCGTTTTTAAATCAAGACTAGCTCAGGTAAATACACTTGACTTATTTCCCCTATATGGGCTTAGGTTACGGTAAATTGTTACTGCTTGGTTGGAAATGGGATCAATCAAATCTCGGATAGTGGCTAGTAAATCCGCATATTCCGTTTTGATAAGTTTTGTTTGATAACTTAAACATTGGGGGTTAACGACCGTGTTCTGGATATCCTTGGCTCATTACAGTAGTTAATGGCCACGACCAAAGCACGGAGTGTAGGCATACACCTGACAGATGCGAATGCTAAATTATTTTTACCCATTAGTTGGGATAACTCCTTCGTGGGTTCATAAGTGGTGTGTACGTTAATCATGTCTAGGTCTCTGTACTGGGCCCCATATGTATGGACAAACATGTAAAGTAGTTTACAAGGTTACAAGGCTGACTTTCGCAAGTTATAAAAGATTTTTTTTGCCCTATGCACTTAAATCCATTTTCAAAATGTTTTCAAAACGAGTCAGTTAATTGTATTTACCAGCAAAAGTTGACGTATTTTCAAAAGACTAAGTTGCAAGTACAATACGAAATAGGCTGGAAGCTGCTCGGTAGTGATATAAGAGGATCTTGCAAATCCTTAGATCTGCCCAAAGTCTGTTACATAATTTTTGTATATTTTACGATCCGTCTATGGATCTTCATTACAAGCCGTCTGTATATTATTTTTGTACTTTGAACATTTGGTTTGTAATAGTAAGTGTTAATTGACTATAATGATATCAACTTACGTCACAATATTCCCACCAGGGCACACCGGTTTTCGATTGGAAATGCGAGGTGTGACAAGTTGGTATCAGAGCCAAGGTTTGAGAGAATAAAACACTAGCCTTCTTGTGTTTAATCTCAAACTTACACAAAAGCACATTCCTTAGACTTCCAAGTTTAGGCTTTGACCTAGGATTACTCATTTCATTATTAAGTTATTATTATTGTTTTGAATTTGATCTTTTAATAGAAAATGCCGCCAAGAGTTCGAGGTTAGAGTGGAAGAGGTAAAGGACCTATGAGGGGAGGACTATCTAGACGTATCCCTTCACAACCCAATCACCCAAATCCTTATGAGGATTCGGGAGATTCTTGACCACTAGCAAGACATTTTAACTCGCAAGAACATTCACCCACACATACATAAAACTTTACCATTCTTACCATTCTCATCACTCACACATTCTCATAACTCTCATCATTCTCATTCATATCATGATGAGTTCAACCCTTACCACTACTTCAACACACCCTCAGCTGATGAGAATCAGTTGGATCAACCAAACCCTATGGACGAGGACTCTGACCCGAAGATGCCACCGTCAAGATCGCTTGGACACCCTATCGATATCTCTAGTGGTTCTAACTCATACGCTGGATCATCTTACCAAGGTCCTAACGAATGGGACCAATATTGGAGTCAATTCACTTTTGTCAACACTCCTTCGCACCATTCTCCAACAACGTCTCCTACACAGGAAGACGTTCAAATGGAACCGATGGAGCAACCTCAGCCACCACCTGAACCACCAAGGAGAAAACGTGGAGCACATATGACGGTACGTGCGGGACAACGGTCGGATTCGCTACCACCATTGCCCAAAACCTACCCTACTATTCATGAGGACCCACAAATGGGGAGCCTCCAATACTTCACCTGTGGTGGAACCGACACCACCACCTGTGGTTCAACCACCACCATTGGGTTTTAATAACCCTAGTCCTACATATCCAGATACCTCTGGATATGATCCTTTTAAAACGCCGATAAATTACCAGGCACTATCACATGACCCTTTATGCAAGCGGTATGCATAATGCACATTACCCATCTCCTTTCCCACCTTCTTATCCACCTACTGGATACCCAAATTATGGGTACCAGTATCCTATTGTATCTCAACCACAACCACAACCACAACCTCAGCCACCTCTCGAGGCCATTAATGAAGCCTTAGAGCGGATGAAGGAAATGCAACAATAAGCGGAGAAAACGGAGAAAAAGACGAATAAGTTCTTCAAGAAGCTCTCCAAGTTGGTTAAGGGAAAGAAGGACGAGTGAAGTCTTTTCTATTATTATGTTTAGTCCCTACGTGGACATTGTTATTTAGTCCCTGTGTGGGCATGTTATTTCATTAAGTCCTTTCATTGACAGTTAGTTTTATTTATTTATTTCTAGTATTGTAATTTCCTATTGTTATTTAATGAAATATTTGGAATTATATATATATGTACTCATCCTCTTCAAGCGACCATCTCGATTTTAACTCGATATTTATGATCAGCTATATAATTCCAAAAGATCTTAATGGTTTTGATTAGCCAAATGACAAAGTCCATATTAATTGGCCAAATTATAAATGATAGTTAAGGATGAATAGCCTTCAATCATGATAGTTAAGGAAGAATTATCCTTCTATCCAGAGGTGGTGGACTATGTTCAAGCCTCTAAGTCGTTAAGGTCAATGCGACCGTGACTATTAATTGACCATTAAGATAATTTTGTGTTAACATTCAAGTAATGTTAATACTCTTGATAGGGTAACTTGAGGAACCACACTAGCCGTATAGGTAATGGACTACGTCCTAACCTTATATAGCCTATGTGATCAAATTTGATCCCGGCTACTATCATCAATGCGATGATAATAATTGAACATCTATTAGCGATGTAGTGTCTACGGGCCATAATTGAACATCCATTAGTGATGTAGTGCCTACAGGCCATATTTGACATCCATTAGTGATGTAGTGCCTACGGGCCATAATTGAACATCCAATAGTGATGTAGTGCCTACGGGCCATAATTGAACATCCATTAGTGATGTAGTGTCTATGGGCCATAATTAAACATACATTAGTGATGTAGTGTCTATGGACCATGATTAAACATCCATTAGTGATGATTTTTCTATGAGCAACATTATGTTGTCAATTATGACAGTGATAGTTGTAACCTTATGATTCCCTATCCAAGGTGGTGAGTTATACTCAAGCCTTATAGTCTATATCATCAATGAGATCATGACTAATATTATCAGTGCGATAATTATCTATCTTAACATCTTAGGAGATGTTAATTGATCTATTATATTATTTTGCCTACGGGCCATGTTATAATTGTCAATATGACAATGACAGATGTGGTTAATATGACCCTCTACCAAAAATTATGTCCATAGTGACAGGCCAATGTGCCGTATTTTTATGTCCATAGTGACAGGCCTGTGTGCCATAATAATAAGTCCATAAGTGACGGGTCTTAGTGACATATTTTTATGTCTTTAAGTGACAAGCCAATGTGATGTATTTTGAAGGCCTATGAGCCACATTTTAAATGTCCTACAAGACAAGCGTATGAGCTGTTTATAATTGCCATATGACAATGGCGATGTGACATTAAGATCCACTGTCTAAAATATATGGACTATGTGCAAATTGTAATTTGCCTTTGATGGTCCTTTTGAGACCTAGGCCAAATATAGATAACATTCATAGAAATGTTAAGCCTAACAATTGTGATTATATACACACTAGTTTAAATAGGCAATGGATTTATATATTCAAGTTTAATAGCCAATATGGTTATTAATACCTTGGCTAAAAGTGAAGTTTAATTTGTATTTAGAACCAAAGCTTCAAGAATGGCTAACTCGGATGAAGCGCAAAGTAGCCACCAAGATATTAACTTTAGCAATGCCGAAAACATAGCCATTAATAACGATGATTTCCAAGCTCGCATTGATGAAGCTGTTGGAAAGGCCATGGAAAGGGCCATGGAAAAATTTAAGGAAATGAGCACAACTCGCTCCAAACCTTTATCTATTCCACCATCATCAGCTCGTAAGGAGAGCTCTATTCACTCTTCAAATGCGAAGAGTGAACCAAGGAAACTAGAATTTAATGAAAGGTCCCGCTCTTCCAAGGATGGATGTAGCTATAAATACTTCGTCGCCTGCAAGCCTCGAGATTTTAATGGGGAAAGGGGAGCTGTAGAAGCCTTGAGATGGCTTGATGAAATGGAGACAATTGTGAACATCAGCGGTTGTGTTGATAAGGATGTGGTAAAATATGTATCACAATCCTTTAAAAGTGATGCCCTAATTTGGTGAAAGGCAATGGTCCAGTCAACAGGTAAAGTACACCTGTATAACTTGGGGTGGTCCAAGTTTGTTGACCTTGTCTGTCACACCCCGACCCGCAGCGGAAAAGGTGATCGGGGCATGATTGGGTTATCATCAAAGCTCATGACATTTATTATGCGTTTCATATTCATTAATACAATTTAATGGAAATTTACAATAAATGTTACATCATGTTCTAACTATCAATCTAAGCTTCTTTGTTCTCTTCTAAGGCATATCCTATGTTTTCCTTGCTTCAACCTGTTCACCTGTATCATGTGTAAAAGGGTTTTTTGGATCAACATAATGTTGGCGAGTGAATCCTATGGAAAACATTTGAACAAGTTTATTTAAATTGATTATGAAATATGTGCACAACCAAACATGAGTAAAAATAGATGTAACTTATTCAACAATCATAAGATATTAAATGAAACACACATGAACAATAATGGAACACTTAGAGGCACGCGATGCTCAACTCGTCTCTCACGAGGAACTGAGGGGCCTAATGAATGAATTGCATAAACATGACAATATGAATGACACAACTACAAACGATATAAACTCAATGATACACACATGAACAATAATGAATTTGATTTGAGGCACGCGTTGTTCAACTCGTCTCCCACGAGGAACTGATGGGCTTAATGAATGAATTTCATATAATTTGACAAATGAAATAAGGAATCACAACAATATAAACAATCTAAGTTTAGATCATGACATGGTATGGCACAAGTTTAAATAAACAAGTTTATTATTTCGTGACACATGACACACCCCAAAACATGTAATTAAAAGGGGGAGTTGTAAGATTCACTCACAGTGGGTGCGTTCGGTTGATGATGTTGAATGCACGCGAAGTGGTTTTAACCACGAGTGAGATTAACCTAGATAAATATCATTATGGTTTGGTAAGTAAACGGATTTTATTAATCTATTTTAGTAGGATTGTTGGGTGTATTTTTGTGAGTTTAAGGCTATTTTCTAACCTTAAAAATGTTATTTTTAAGTATTTTTAATTGATTTTTAATTAAAATAATTAAATAAAAAAAATTGATTTTTTTTTCTGACCGTTGACTGACCGTTGACCGGTTCGAATCGTGTATATAAGTGCGCTGGGTGAGGCTCGAACCCGAGACCTCCCGTACGCGTGCACGCAGCTCTACCAACTGAGCTACGTGTCTAACCCGTTATATATCTGTTTTTAATTATATATATATATATTAATTATGTTAAACCGAAAATCCTTTTATTTTAAAAACAATTTAAGTGAATCGGATGGTGCGCTCCACAGGTCTCGAACCCGGGACCTGTGGCTTAAACTAACACATAGTCCACTGCTGGACTGTGTGTCCAACTTGTTAACTTTACTGATTTTTATTATACTTAAACACAAATTAGTTATTTCCTTTTCTGTCTTATTTAAAAAAAGTAGATAATTGTCCGAGTCGGTGCAGTAGCCCGGACTCGAACTCGTGACCTGTGATGTAAACATACACACAGTCCACCACTGGACTGTGTGTCTAACTTGGTTATCTTTCCGGTTATTAATATACTTAACATATATCAGTATGACTCCGGTTCGGTTAATCAAAAAAAATCATTTTTATTAAGGCGACGTGTGTGAAACAGGATTCGAACTCGAGACGTTTGTATGTTTAACGTGCACACAGTCCACCGCTGGACTGTGTGTCTAACCCGAGTAATTTCTTGATTTATATTATACTTATATACTATCGTAACATCGTCTTCCTCGTTGAGTTTTAACCAGAGATGACGACTGACTGGTTCGAAGTCTTAATCGGTTTCTTTAGTGTTTTAGGTTAATTATAGATGAGATATAAGTAAAAAGAAACAGAAATTAGGCGAAAAGGTATACCAACTATCTTACTCTGTTTTCCGGCAGAACTCCGGCGACAACAATACCTTCCGGCGACGAGTGTCTTGCAGCAGAGAAACTTCAGAAAGCTTACAAAATATGTGGGTGACTTCGGTATAAGTTCAAATGGTTTAGTAAGGCTCAGAAATGAGGTAACCGGTTTTCCGGCGACGAACAGAATAATTCCGGCGAGTGGAATTACGTCCGGTAAAGGTGTGGTTTTGAGCGAAAAGGTTTGCAGTGGGTTGTGGGTGAATTTATAGGGAGAAACCGAGATGTATTTGGCCCGATTTCCAACTGGATTCATCGGTTATGAAAACTCCGGCGGTTATAACTTTGGTCGAGGACCCAGACGTTGGTTATAACCGATGTCTTAGTAATGGTTTACGTTATAACGGAAGTTGTCGTTAAATACTCGCGAGATTGCCGGGATTTCCTACGACTGAACTATTGGGCGCCGGTTTTGAATTCGTAACGTCATGATATCAATTAAATGATTCTAATATTTAACAAGTAATATCAGTGGCGCAGTGGTTTGTGTGTGGTGTGTTAAGTTTGATGTTGAACCGGTACTGACCCGGGTTCGAAACCCGGCAGAGACCTTTTATTTTTATTTTGCGATTTTCAACAGTTTTTCAAAAACTAAATATATATTCCCGTAAAATAATATGCATCGTTTAAAATTATTTTGGGCATTTAATTCGCAACGAAAATTTTAACTGACTGTTCGGTTGATAAACGGAGCGGGTTTGGTAAATCCGTTTTTGACGGATGTTACAGTATCCCCTGCTTTTTATAAATTTCGTCCCGAAATTTAAATTGTGATATATTTGACTAAAAGAATGATGGTGTTTAGTTTGACAGTTATATGCTTAGAAAAAAATAATGGTTTAAGTTTTTGTTCGAGGCGGTAACGTTCCTTGTAAGGGTTAAGTACCCTATTACAGGAATCGCTTTTTGTTGCCTACTGTATAAGTATTGATAAGCAGGAATTATTCGCTAAAAATGATATCATGCATAAGAGTTTAGATACGTTTGGAAAAGTATGGTTATATCCTAAGGCAAAACTTCTAACACTACAACCTACATGGAAACATAAATAAAACACAACAGCTGATATTTGAACATAATTAAACACAACAGCTAATATTTGAACATAAATAAGCACAACAGCTAATATTTGAATCCACATTCTGATAGCATATATGTTTGAATGGTGGAAGTTCTTCTCTCGTTTGTTATGATGGAGAGGTTAGTTTATGTAGAAATGGAACACAATCCAATCTCTTTAAATAGCAAGATGATATAAATGTAACACAAATTCCAACCAAGGCAATACTAAATCCTACATGGAACTTCTCATAACCGCCTGATAATGCCTCTGATCCTTTGGCAAGAATACTTATATATAGGAAGTACCAGCGGCGTATCCACCATATTCTTGCCAAATTTTCATTAGTTTTATCCACAAGTTATGATTAGTTACCAAGAAACTAATAAATTCTACATAGAACTTCTCATAACCGCCTGACAATGCCTCTGATCCTTTGACAAAAATACTTATATATAGGAAGTACCAGCGGCGTATCCACCATATTCTTGTCAAATTTTCATTGGTTTTATCAGTGAATTATGATTAGTCCTATAACTCTACAACCAATACAACAAACATAAAATACTGAAATGAAATATATCCGTGCGATCAAGGCTCAATCAAACGGAGCCGATCGTATTGCATGTACTGAAAATGAAATGTCTGTGCGCTCAAGGCTCAATCAAACGGAGCCGAACGTATTGAATGTACTGAAAATGAGATTTGTCTGTGTGCTCAAGGCTCAATCAAACGGAACCGAGCGTATTGCATGTACTGAAAATGAATAACTTAATCACACAAACAGCCTATGCATGGAACCTCTCATAACCGCCTGATAATGCCTCCGATCATTTGACAAGAATACTTATATATAGGAAGTACCAGCGGCGTATCCACCATATTCTTGTCAAATTCTCATTGACTTTATCTGCAAGTTATGATTAGTTCTATGCGACTCTACAACAAACGCAACAACCACAAGATACTGATAATGAAATTGTCTGTGCGCTCAAGGCTCAATCAAACGGAGCCGAACGTATTGCATGTACTGAAAATGAAATTGTATGTGCACTCAAGGCTCAATAAAACGGAGCCGAACGTGTTGCATGTACTGAAAATGAACCACTTAATCTAAACAACAATCACACAAACAGCCTATGCATGGAACCTCTCATAACCGCCTGATAATGCCTCCGATCATTTGACAAGAATACTTATATATAGGAAGTACCAGCGGCGTATCCACCATATTCTTGTCAAATTCTCATTGACTTTATCCGCATGTTATGATTAGTTCTATGCGACTCTACAACAAACACCACAACCACAAGATACTGATAATGAAATGTATGTGCGCTCAAGGCTCAATCAAACGGAGCCGAACGTATTGCATGAACTGGAAATGTAAATTGAACTGTGCGATCAAGGCTCAATCAAACGGAGCCGAACGTGTTGCATGTACTGAAAATGAACCACTTAATCTAAACAACAATCACACAAACAGCCTATGCATGGAACCTCTCATAACCGCCTAATAATGCCTCCGATCATTTGACAAGAATACTTATATATAGGAAGTACCAGCGGCGTATCCACCATATTCTTGTCAAATTCTCATTGACTTTATCCGCATGTTATGATTAGTTCTATGCGACTCTACAACAAACACCACAACCACAAGATACTGATAATGAAAATGTATGTGCGCTCAAGGCTCAATCAAACGGAGCCGAACGTATTGCATGAACTGGAAATGTAAATTGAACTGTGCGATCAAGGCTCAATCAAACGGAGCCGATCGTATTGCATGAACTGGAAATGTAAATTGAACTGTGCGATCAAGGCTCAATCAAACGGAGCCAATCGTATTGCATGTATTGAAATGTAAAATGAAATGACCGATCAAGGCTCAATCAAACGGAGCCGATCGTGCGGGCACGCCACAGATTAACCGCATAATAAAATGGGGATCAAGCTCAACCTCATGGATGGGGAGCTGCGGCCTCGGCAAATGCATATACTGAAAACAATATACAATAATTACCCTAACAGTCTACACATGGAACCTCTCATAACCGCCAGATAATGCTTCTGATCCTTTGACAAGAATACTTATATATAGGAAGTACCAGCGGCGTATCCACCGTATTCTCGTCAAAGTTTCATTGGCTTTATCCTTAAGTTATGTTTGGTTCTATGTGATAAAGAAAAACATAAAACTAAACGATAGGAATTGAATCTGGATCTTCGGCGAAGAGGACTAGTTGGGTATCTTCGTTTGGGCCGTCATTAACTTCGACAGGATTGGCGTTGATGTTGAAGACTCTTCCTCTTGCTGGTGGCATAGTGGTTGGGTTTTCTTGGTTTACTTGGTTAACTGGGTTTGATTGGGCTTGAGCGTTGATGATGTTAACCAATTGAGGGCATGTGTTTCTAAAGTGGGTAGGGTCGCCACAATTGAAACAAGCTCGAGCATATGGGAACACGGGGTATTGGGGTTGATGACAAGTTTGGGCCATGTTTTGAGTAGGGGAAGAGGTTTGGTTTTGAAAGGTAGGACAAACCTTGCTCAAATGACCATAGCGTCCACAAGCTGTACATAGACGACAAGGTAAGGTAAGGGGATGATGATAAAAACAGTTGTTGCATCGAGGGTGAGGTCCAAGATATGGTTTCTTATTTGGGTAAGTTGAGTTGGGTGCCACTTGAGTGATTGGGATAGCTTGGATGGGTATAGCGTGTAAAACTGGTTGATTACGTTTGTAGCAGCGAAAAGTCGCCCGACTCTTCTTCTCTTAGGATTGGGTTGAGAAGAGGATTCGGTTTGAGTGGAGTCGGAGGTTTCAGTCGATTCTTTATCCTTCTTTTTCTCCTCCTTGAAGTCTTTGTTTCGGATTCGATTCTCGGTGAGCTCTGTTGCTAGCTCCATTGCTGCTTCCAAAGTTGCAGGCTTGGTACTTATTACAGGGTCTTGAATCTTTGACGGAAGACCACGAATGTAGTGCTCGATCAAACGGTAGAGGGGAGTAAACATGTTGGGAACCATTTGATGTAATTCGAGGAACCTTTTGTTGTATGTGGTGTGGTCGCCTTCCTTTTGCTTTAACGAATAAAATTCATCTTCTAATTTCTTGATTTCGCTCCTTGGGCAAAATCGTCTGGTCATGATTTCCTACAATTCATTCCAAGTTAAGGTCATAGCATCTTCAACACCTCCTTTGGACTTCTCTGTATTCCACCAAGTAAGTGCTATCCCATATAGTCGACCGGTAGCGTATCGCACTTTGTGATCGTCAGGGCAATCGCAATTTAGAAAAGTGTTCTCCATTTCTTCAAACCAATGGAGGAGAGCGGTGACGCCTTCAGTCCCTTTGTATTTCGGAGGGTCGCATGATTTGAAATGCTTGTAGGTGCATTTAGTGGTATTTGGGGAAGAGTCGATAATGTTTTGGTTTGCTTGATTGACAGGATTAGCGGTAAGTGCTTGTTGTACTTGGATTACAATGTTGGGTATTACGGCAGCCATATGTTGAACGATTTGGGATCATGGGTTGCATTAAGAATGAACATTCATAAAATAATTATAGAAAAATAAATCTACTACATCCATAGGATGTCTTGGGCTTTGCTCGCTGTTAGGCCCTACATGTCGCCATACTTTACCTGTGTAATCATGTGGGCCCCCATGAATACCGGTTTTTCATATGGTTCGCACGGGTTTGCCAGGTTGCGTACACAAAAACCCAGAGAAAATCGAGAAATATGTATACAACGTGTGATATTCGGAATGTGTCCAGGTGTAAACACGGTGACACCTCAAAGTAGTTTAGTTCGAACGACGTTTGGTGTGGCATGCTTTGGCCTAATAGGTCCTTCGTACTCTCATCGTTGGTCCCCAGGTAGGCAAACTGGTCCGTTATATTGGATTTATACGAATGCCAACCTAGACAGGACGTTCCGACTACCGGTACTTGTACCCTTCCAGTTACTACATGCCCGTCGCAGAACTTACTTTGATGAGATTTGAAAATTGCACAAAATCTTTGGATAATGAGAGTATGAAAATAAATTGAATACATGAACATCGATATATGTATAATGAATATGTATATAAGCATGTATGTTTGACTGTAAATGTAAACAAATATGAAATAAATAAATATCACAAGTTTGTATGTAACCACCTAATCAATTAAAATTTAGGCAGACTATAGTATAGGCTCTAAGGGTCTAATAACCTATCCTATATCCCTATAATCATGGCTCTGATACCAATCTGTCACACCCCGACCCGCAGCGGAAAAGGTGATCGGGGCATGATTGGGTTATCATCAAAGCTCATGACATTTATTATGCGTTTCATATTCATTAATACAATTTAATGGAAATTTACAATAAATGTTACATCATGTTCTAACTATCAATCTAAGCTTCTTTGTTCTCTTCTAAGGCATATCCTATGTTTTCCTTGCTTCAACCTGTTCACCTGTATCATGTGTAAAAGGGTTTTTTGGATCAACATAATGTTGGCGAGTGAATCCTATGGAAAACATTTGAACAAGTTTATTTAAATTGATTATGAAATATGTGCACAACCAAACATGAGTAAAAATAGATGTAACTTATTCAACAATCATAAGATATTAAATGAAACACACATGAACAATAATGGAACACTTAGAGGCACGCGATGCTCAACTCGTCTCTCACGAGGAACTGAGGGGCCTAATGAATGAATTGCATAAACATGACAATATGAATGACACAACTACAAACGATATAAACTCAATGATACACACATGAACAATAATGAATTTGATTTGAGGCACGCGTTGTTCAACTCGTCTCCCACGAGGAACTGATGGGCTTAATGAATGAATTTCATATAATTTGACAAATGAAATAAGGAATCACAACAATATAAACAATCTAAGTTTAGATCATGACATGGTATGGCACAAGTTTAAATAAACAAGTTTATTATTTCGTGACACATGACACACCCCAAAACATGTAATTAAAAGGGGGAGTTGTAAGATTCACTCACAGTGGGTGCGTTCGGTTGATGATGTTGAATGCACGCGAAGTGGTTTTAACCACGAGTGAGATTAACCTAGATAAATATCATTATGGTTTGGTAAGTAAACGGATTTTATTAATCTATTTTAGTAGGATTGTTGGGTGTATTTTTGTGAGTTTAAGGATATTTTCTAACCTTAAAAATGTTATTTTTAAGTATTTTTAATTGATTTTTAATTAAAATAATTAAATAAAAAAAATTGATTTTTTTTTCTGACCGTTGACCGTTGACTGACCGTTGACCGGTTCGAATCGTGTATATAAGTGCGCTGGGTGAGGCTCGAACCCGAGACCTCCCGTACGCGTGCACGCAGCTCTACCAACTGAGCTACGTGTCTAACCCGTTATATATCTGTTTTTAATTATATATATATATATTAATTATGTTAAACCGAAAATCCTTTTATTTTAAAAACAATTTAAGTGAATCGGATGGTGCGCTCCACAGGTCTCGAACCCGGGACCTGTGGCTTAAACTAACACATAGTCCACTGCTGGACTGTGTGTCCAACTTGTTAACTTTACTGATTTTTATTATACTTAAACACAAATTAGTTATTTCCTTTTCTGTCTTATTTAAAAAAAGTAGATAATTGTCCGAGTCGGTGCAGTAGCCCGGACTCGAACTCGTGACCTGTGATGTAAACATACACACAGTCCACCACTGGACTGTGTGTCTAACTTGGTTATCTATCCGGTTATTAATATACTTAACATATATCAGTATGACTCCGGTTCGGTTAATCAAAAAAAATCATTTTTATTAAGGCGACGTGTGTGAAACAGGATTCGAACTCGAGACGTTTGTATGTTTAACGTGCACACAGTCCACCGCTGGACTGTGTGTCTAACCCGAGTAATTTCTTGATTTATATTATACTTATATACTATCGTAACATCGTCTTCCTCGTTGAGTTTTAACCAGAGATGACGACTGACTGGTTCGAAGTCTTAATCGGTTTCTTTAGTGTTTTAGGTTAATTATAGATGAGATATAAGTAAAAAGAAACAGAAATTAGGCGAAAAGGTATACCGACTATCTTCCTCTGTTTTCCGGCAGAACTCCGGCGACAACAATACCTTCCGGCGACGAGTGTCTTGCAGCAGAGAAACTTCAGAAAGCTTACAAAATATGTGGGTGACTTCGGTATAAGTTCAAATGGTTTAGTAAGGCTCAGAAATGAGGAAACCGGTTTTCCGGCGACGAACAGAATAATTCCGGCGAGTGGAATTACGTCCGGTAAAGGTGTGGTTTTGAGCGAAAAGGTTTGCAGTGGGTTGTGGGTGAATTTATAGGGAGAAACCGAGATGTATTTGGCCCGATTTCCAACTGGATTCATCGGTTATGAAAACTCCGGCGGTTATAACTTTGGTCGCGGACCCAGACGTCGGTTATAACCGATGTCTTAGTAATGGTTTACGTTATAACGGAAGTTGTCGTTAAATACTCGCGAGATTGCCGGGATTTCCAACGACTGAACTATTGGGCGCCGGTTTTGAATTCGTAACGTCATGATATCAATTAAATGATTCTAATATTTAACAAGTAATATCAGTGGCGCAGTGGTTTGTGTGTGGTGTGTTAAGTTTGATGTTGAACCGGTACTGACCCGGGTTCGAAACCCGGCAGAGACCTTTTATTTTTTATTTTGCGATTTTCAACAGTTTTTCAAAAACTAAATTCCCGTATAATAATTGATTATGCATCGTTTAAAATTATTTTGGGCATTTAATTCGCAACGAAAATTTTAACTGACTGTTCGGTTGATAAACGGAGCGGGTTTGGTAAATCCGTTTTTGACGGATGTTACATTGTCAACGAGACATACTGCCCACCTCATGAGGTGGAGAAGATAGAGTCAGACTTTCTGACTCTAACAATGAAAAATCTGGATTGTCGGAAGTATGTTACTGACTTCAACTCCCTATCCAGACTAGTCTCCTATCGAATCACTCCTAAAACGAAACGCATTGCGCGTTTCATTAATGGGTTAGTGCCCGAGATTAAGGGCAAGGTAAAGGCTGCTCGGCCTAGTACCTATAGGTCTGATGTTGACCTATCTCTCTACCTCTCACCTTAGATTTGGTGAGGCAAAAGTCAGTTAGAACTTAGAATGACGCAAAAAGGAAACGGGAGGGTAATAACTCCCAAAAGTCCAAAAAGAGTGGAAATTTAAGGTTCAAGAAGAACCAGCACGCATCTAATGATAGACCTTTGTGCAAGACTTGTAACTGCAGGCATTGGGGACAATGCAATGCTGACCCACATGCTAAACCCTGTGGAATTTCCAAAAGAAAAGGACATAAGACCCTAAAGTGCAAAAAATCTTAAAGATGTCGTCTTTTACTATTGTAATGAGAAAGGGCATATTAAGCCTAGTTGTCCTAAGAACCCCAAAAGTAATGATGGAAAGCCTGGAGAGGCTAAGAAAGGAAATGCACGTGCCTTTCAGATGAATGCTAAGGAGGCTATTAATGACAACAACGTCATAACAGGTACATTCCTCATTAATGACGCATATGCTAGAGTTCTTTTTGATTCGGGTGCAGATAAATACTTTGTAGACCATAAGCTTAGTAAACTATTAAACTTGCCCATAAGAATTCTAGACATAACTTACGAGGTAGAACTTGCTGATGGAACTTTAGAAAGAGCATCTTCTATTCTTGATGGATGTTTTATATCCATTAAGAATCATTCTATTCCTATTTATCTTTTGCCAATAAAATTGGCGGGGTTCGATGTAGTCTTAGGCATGGTTTGGTTATCTCATAACCAAGCCCGCATTGCCTATGATAAGAAACTCATCGAAGTTAAAACCCCATCTGGTGAAATACTCATAAATCATGGAGATTCACACTATGGATTGCTAGACAAAGTATCATTATTTACGGCATTCAAGTGTCTGAGGAAAGGTTGTGTCATTTACATGGCACAAGTAACTATTAACGAGCCTAAGCCAAATATTGAAGACCTTTCAATCATCTCGGAATATCCTGAAGTCTTTCTTGAAGAATTACCAGGTCACCTCCAGATAGGCAAGTGGAGTTTAGGATTGACATCTTACCAGGAGTGGCACCTATTGCTAGAGCTCCATATCGGCTAGCACCGACAGAAATGAAGGAATTAAGAATACAATTAGACGAACTTTTAGAGAAAGGCTTTATATAGCCTAGTTCCTCACCTTGGGGAGCTCCTATTCTTTTTGTTAAGAAAAAGGACGGTTCAATGCGGATGTGCATTGATTACCGTGAACTAAACAAGATAACAATTAAGAATCGTTGTCCTCTGCCCAGGATCGATGACTTGTTCGATCAACTTCAAGGGGCTAGTTACATCTCTAAGATCGATTTGAGATCAGGATATCATCAATTGAAGGTTAAAAGTGAGGATGTTCCCAAGACTACCTTCAGGACCGTTATCGTCATTATGAATTCCTAGTAATGCCTTTTGGGCTTACAAATGCACGTGCGGCATTCATGGATCTCATGAAGAGAGTCTGCAAGCCGTATCTAGATAAGTTTGTCATTGTCTTAATAGATGACATACTTATCTACTCTCGTAATCAAGTTGATCATGAGAAACATCTTCGGTGCATCCTAGAATTGCTAAGACAAGAGAAACTTTATGCTAAGTTCTCTAAGTGCGAATTTTGGCTTAGAAAGGTCCAGTTTCTTGGACATGTTGTAAATGAGCATGATATCCAAGTGGATCCCGCTAAAATTGAAGCCTTAATGATTTGGGAAGTACCCAACACTCCATCGGAGATTCGTAGTTTCTTAGGATTGGCCGGCTATTATAAAAGGTTCATTGAGAACTTTTCAAGAATAGTCACTCATTTAACTACCTTGACTCGAAATAATGTCAAGTTTGACTGGGGTCCAAAACAAGAAGAATCTTTTGAAATTTTAAAACATAAGTTGAGCAATGTTCCTGTGTTATCTCTACCTGAGGGTATCGAGGATTTTGTCATTTATTGTGATGCCTCGCACACTGGCATGGCCTATGTGCTAATGCAAAAAGGCAAAGTAATTGCTTATGCATCACAACAATTAAAGGTGCACCAAAGGAATTACACCACCCATGACTTGGAATTGGGTGTTGCTGTATTTGCACTTAAATTGTGGAGACATTACTTATATGGCACAAAGTGTATTATATACACTGACCATAAGAGTCTCCAACATCTGCACAATCAAAAGGATTTGAACATGCGACAACGCCGCTGGATGGAAACACTTAATGATTATGATTGCGAAATTCGCTATCATCCTGACGCCTTAAGTCGCAAAGAAAGGGTTAAGCCTATAAGGATTAATTCCAAGAGAATCGAGCTCAGAAATAACTTGAATGAAAAGCTATTAGATGCACAAAGGCAAGCCTATTAGAGGCCAATATTTCTAGTGAAGATTAGGTAGAACTGTTGATCAGTTAGTGCCTGTAAAAGATGAAACCCTTAGATTTAATGGCAGAATCCGGGTTCCAATCTTTGGAGAATTTAGGGATCTAATCCTCTAGGAAGCGCATAATGCAAGATACTCAGTTCACACGGGTGGTGATAAGACATGTCAAGATTTGAAGAAGAATTATTGGTGGATGGGTTTGAAGAAATCTATAGCCACTTATGTAGCCAAGTGTCTGACATGTTCGTAAGTTAAAGTCGAACATCATAAACCTTCAGGACTTCTACAACAACTTGAAATTCCCACTTGGAAATGGGAAATGGTAACTATGGACTTGATTACCAAGTTACCTAAGACCAAACGTGGTAATGACACGATTTTGGTCATCGTGGATAGGCTGACTAAGTCAGCGCATTTCTTCCAATTAAAGAGACTTATAATTATGACAAATTGGCTAAGTTGTACGTGGACAAGATTGTGTCCCTACATGACGTGCCGATATCTATTGTATCTGATAGAGATACTAGATATACATCTCACTTTTGGAAAAGTTTCCAACAATCTTTAGGCACATGATTAAACTTTAGTACGTCTTACCACCCACAGACGGATGGTCAAAGTGAGTGTATTATTCAAACTTTGGAAGACATGCTTAGAGCATGTGTGATTGATTTAGGTGGAAGTTGGGATGACCACTTACCCCTAATAGTTCTCTTATAATAATAGTTATCATACAATCATCAAGGATGCTCCTTTTGAGGCCTTGTATGGGAGAAAATGTCAAACGCCCGTGTGTTAGGCTGAAGTTGGGAAGCCTAACTATCAGGACCGGAGATTGTCCTGGAGACCATGGATAAGATTGTGCAAATCCGTGATCGTCTCAAAGCTGCCCGTGATAGGCAGAAGAGCTATGCTGACAAGAGGCATAAACCTCTTAAGTTCCAAATAGGGGACAAAGTCATGCTAAAAGTATCACCTTGGAAAGGTTTAATGTGATTTGGAAAGAAGGGCAAGATAAGCCCAAGGTATATTGGACCATTCGAGATAATCGAATGTGTCGCGCCATAGCTTATAAGCTTATGCTGCCAAAGGAGCTTAGTGGAATTTATGATGTATTCCACATATGTAATCTTAAGAAATGTCTAGCCGATGAGTCGTTAGCAATGTCACATCATGATGTGCAATTTGATAAACACCTGAGGTTCGTTGAGAAAGCGATTTCGATCGAGGATCGACAGGTTAAGAAGCTCCGAAAGAAAAAGATACCTATAGTAAAGGTTAAATGGGATGCCCTTCGAGGTCCCGAGTATACGTGGGAGGTTGAGTCCACTATGCACCAAAAATACCCCCATCTTTTTGAATAAGATCTCAAGGTTGAGATTTCTTTTAAAGGGTGAGGATGTAACACCTCGTAAAAATCATGTTCAATAATATAGTCACACGTGTCATTACTTTTACAATAAATCTAATAAGGACTAATAAGGACTAAAGGTGTCAACATGCTTAAACTAAGCCTCTGAATGACCCTCTAGTGTCAACATGCATAAACTAAGCCTCTGAGTTACCCTCTGGTGTCAACATGCATAAACTAAGCCTCTCAGTGACCCTTTAGGAAGTCCTAGCTCTCATATGAGCCATTTGTTGGACGAGAGGGATTATTTGTGTAAATATATATAAGTTGGACAATGGAGGGGTTAAAAGTGTCAACATGTTAATTTATACCTCTGAGTGACCTTTTAACGAACTAAAAGCTTGACGATATCCGGGCATACTCCCGGGTACGCCAAATATTGGTTACGGAGAGCTAATTATGCTTATAAAGGTGTTTTAGAACTTTTATAAGTTGAGGGGCTAAAAGTGGCAAACTTCAAAAGATTCTGCAGGCCGCTCGCGGGCCGCGAGAGACACGGCTTGGTCTCTCGCGGGCCGCCAGAGACCCTCTACTGAAGAAAAATTGCTTGGCAGCCACACAAGTTTCCAAAACCCATTCAATTCGAAACCATGGGCTTCCAAACTGCTATGCCACGTTTTAGGACACTTGTAGGCACCCTCTAACGCTTGCTAATACCTGGCATCACTTCCTTCAAGCTCTCCAACTATATATAGGTGCAATGGTTCTTCACTTAAACTTGCACCTTCTAATAGTTCATTCTATCTCCTTCTCTGGAAGTTCCTAACTGAAAGGAGCATCCAACTTAGTTCTATTTCATCCAAGGATCACTTGTAAGTGTTCCTTTCTCTTGCATTTTCGTTTATAGGCTTTTTATAGCCAAAAGTCAAGCGTTTACGGAAAAATCTTTGACTTTCGGTTAAGACTAATACGGTCCAGCCATTGTTCATAACGAACATGGCTAACGGATCGTAATAAGCTAGGTGTTAATCCCTATAAAGGGCACCTCCTAAGGATCACGTTTACTAGACCAATTGACGGGTCAAAGTTTTATTAATAAAAAGTCAAATTGGCCAGATTTTGAAAATACTATAATCTGAGTTTATGTATGTTATGAAACATGTCTTGACACTTAAACAAGCTGGTAGTAATTATTATAACATGTGAGAACATGTTCGACTCATCAATTTCAGTTCTAGAATTGGTTCGCAACCGAAAGTCGCAAAGTTTGACTTCTGCTTTGACTTTCGATTCTGACTCGATTTAGATTAGTTAGCTGCTGATCTAAGGTTGCATTATGATTGTAATATAATGTAGCATAACCCCATGAGATTATATTACATGATCATAATCAGAATCTGAGTTTATGCACAAGTTCCGTTATTATGCCAATTTTTTACTAATATGCCCTTTTTTACATAAAATAAGGTTTGATAACAAACTTAAAAATGAATTACCTACTGATGTAATATCATAAGTAAGATTATCTGGGATGTCAAGTCAGTTTATATACTGAGTTTACATACAAGTCCTTGCATTATGTCGACAAATAACGATAAAGCCCTTATGGCGCATAAAACGGTTTTGATCATATTTTTTATACGAAACATTTTTTATCTACTGATGTGTTATATGAAATAAGATATCGAAAATATATAAACCTGGCCTTAGCATCAGTTTTCATTAAACTTCGCACAAATTGTCATTTTTCGACAAAAACGCGGTTTCGACGCATAGTATGGTTTTAAACCATAATTATCAACCAAGACTTGTTACCTACTGATTTTAAAACTCATTTAAAATATTTTTACAATAGGTACATAATATAAACTCAGAATCCTAAATAAATTATAAAACTATGAGTAAAATGACCAAAATGCCCCTACAGTGCATAGTTTGGTCATATATGATAAATTACACATATAATCAATATCTTACTGATATTATAACTTAAATTAGATATTTTTCAGAATACCTATGATTATAACATCAAAAATGTATTCAAGTTCCTTTTATGCGATGTGTAATTACCAAAACGCCCTTATGAGGCTTAATTTCGTTTTAAACCTTAACGGTCATGTAAGTTGATATCCTACTGATATTACAACTTATTTAAAGTATAATGGCATATAGAACTTGTTCATGACTCATCCGGTTACCCGATATTGCTTATATGCGTACGGTTACGTATATGTAACTAGTTTACGGAAATTAACCAAAACGGGTTTAACCTTATCAATTTAGATCTCAAAATCTAGGATGCTTATGGTTTACCCATATTATACAAGTCATAGTACTTGTTGGGTTTAAACTACATTCTATCCGGTCATCGCTTAATCTAGCGTATTATACCGTATTGATCCTTTAAGCTAATCGGCCTAAGTCTATGACTTAAATAAGACCGTTAGCATTCTAATTGGTTAGCTTATGCCATAATCTAGACTAGAGCCTTGTAGTAAATGCTACCTACACTTATTTCATTTTGAATACGACTGAGATATTAAATCTTGCGTGTATAAATCAAGACTAGCTCAGGTAAATAATCTTGACTTATTTCCCCTATACGGACTAGGGTTACGGTAACTTATTGCCGCTTGGTCGGAAATGGGATCAATTGAATGCTGGATTGTGGCTAGTAAATCCGCATATTCTGTTTTGATAAGTTTTGTTTGATAACTTAAACACTGGGGGTTAACGACCGTGTTTTGGATATCCTTGGCTCATTACATTAGTTAATAGCCACGACAAAGCACGGGGTGTAGGCATACACCTGACAGATGCGAATGCTAAATTATTTTTACCCATTAGTTAGGGATAACTCCTTCGTGGGTTCATAAGTGGTGTGTACGTTAATCATGTCTCGGTCTCTGTACTGGGCTTCATATGTATGGACAAACATATAAAGTTGTTAACAAGGTTAGAAGGTTGACTTTCCCTAGTTATAAAATATTTTTTGTGCCTTATGCACTTAAATCTGTTTTCGATATGTTTTCAAAACGAGTAAATTAATTGTATTTACTAGCGAAAGCTGACGTATTTTCAAAAGACTAAGTTGCAGGCACAATACGAAATAGGCTAGAAGTTGCTCGATAGTGATATAAGAGAATCCTGCAAATCCTTCGATCTGCCCAAAGTCTGTTACACAATTTTGTATATTTTACGATCCGCCTGTGGATCTTCATTACAAGTCCGTCTGTATATAATTTTTGTACTTTGAATATTTGGTTTGTAATAGTAATTTAAACCCCAAGACTTCCGCTTAGCTATGTTAATTGACTATGATGATATCAACTTACGTCAAGATATTCCCCACTCGGGCCCACCGGTGTTTGATTGGAAATGCGGGGTGTGACATCAAATCTCCAAGATTTTCAACTTTGGGCAAAAAGTTCAAGAACCAAAATTGGTAACTTCGGTATTCCATCAACTCAAGACTCATCAAACCCACTAAGTGAAAATTTCTTCGCAAACCGTGAGTACACTCGAACACCCATTTTACGCTTTACACATTTGGGTGCAATATGTTAACCTATCGAAAATACACGCCATCACACTTATACTTTTATGCAAACACATAAAAAATCCATCATACGTGCTATAGTTATGTGATACACGATTCGTATACTTGGAACATTCTTATGTGATGCTATTTGTCATTAACTTTGTTTAAAGCCTCCCCCTTAACATGTATAGCGCTATAGGAGTAACGCACGACCCGTATTCTTTAGGTCATGTTAAGATTATTATATTTTGGCGGTGACACGCGAGGATTGACTTGTAGATCACATGCCAAGTTACATTAATCTAGTATGCTATCTTAACATGTGGATTTTTTTTAACGATTTATTACTTATGCTATAATTAAACTTGTGTACTCGCCAATGCTTTTGTGTTGAACTATACTTTTAACATGATGTAAGTTAAGGATGTTGAACAGGACGAAAACTTAGTAGGGACGACATAGAAACACATCTAGAATGCTAGGTTTTATGTTATAATATTGTTAAACTTGTTGTATTTGGATTTATGTTGTAATTGACTATTTGATCAATGAAATGAAATGGGTTTTGAATTTAATATTGTCGCAAATAGTGTTATGATGTCTCGAGCAATCTATTTACATCCGCCGTGATCATCCCACCATCGGTTGGGGTGTGAAAGATTAGTATCAGAGCTATAACTATAGGGAATTAGGAAAAATTTTCATGATTTGACCTAGTCTATATTCTAAGTACCTTTACTTGACCATTCTTGATTTCATGTTTCATATACTCAAATTCTCCCTATTTGCTCTATCTCATCGTTTGTCTTAAAATTTTGTATGTCTTTCCTACAACGATTTACCATACACACATGAGGACATGAACTCTCTCGCATTATACAAACGAGATGATTTCATCAAAATAGCAGTGAAACCCTCACTTTGGTGAAAGACCCTCAATTCGCATTCTTGATTTCCATGAGATTATACATCAAGTTAGGAGTGACATCCTAACCCTGATGAAATTTCGCCATGCTTATTCTAGTGGACCCTTACCAACAAGTCAGATTTAAGTCCTTACCTTGTTTGATAAGTATCAACCACACTTAGGGAATGACGTTGTCAAGTTAGGGGTAATACCCACACCTTGGTAACTAGTCCAACTCCTCGATTTTCGAATCCCGCCAAAGCCTCGAACTTTCAATTGACTAAGGACATGTAGTAACCGGAAGGGTGAATACCATTAACCGAAATTTCGGCGAGAGTATTTTACCTATTAGGCCAAAGCATGCTTCCCAAACTCAAAAGAGCTTTCGATCACTTTGGTTAGTCAAGGTTTCGTTTTCGGAACAATCCATGTTTTAGTCAAAACCATCATTATATTATATCAATTTTATGCATAACGTAATTCAAATATCCCTTTCTTTCAAAATTCAAATTATTTTCACAATGATTACTCACGTATCATACTTATACTTTTCATGTACCTTACACACTATTTATAAATACGATTTCTAAAACGTCACCCACAAGATAAACACTACTCGCATTCCCAAAAATGGAAGTCTTAGCATCAAAATAGGAGTGATTCCCTTACCTTTACGATTTGAGTCTGCCCATTTCTCGTAGGAATCTTGTCCTTGAGATAGGAGTGATGTCCACACCTCAATGGAAGATCAAATCACAACTCGACTACTTTCGTAACAATCACTAGATCAAAACTTATACTCAAACCTTTAATCATTGTTTCTATTTTTCTCATTTATGCATAAACCTCAAACCTTATTATTTTATCTAAACGATTTCTCACCCTACAATTTATTTATGTAAATTACATACACGAAACTGCTAATGATACTTTAAACTTTTCTTTCACAATTTTCAAAAACTTTATGAAATGCTACCTATCAACTTAGTCGGTCTAACGAACTTCTTGCTCTCGATTTTCATAACTCCTCCAATCCCAAAAACACACTCACTTTATACTACTATTCTAAAGACATTTTATTTCCGACAAGAAACCAACGAAAACTTTCTCTCACATACGTATAAGTCCACTTTGCTAAAATACTTTTCAAAACCCAAGTTTTCCACGAAAATTTTCATAACACAACTTTCCTTGTCTCAATATAAAAATAAAGCAAGCTCACTATTTTACAACCTTTTCAAAAACCGGTAATATGCAAATCTAAATCTTAACACATGGGCAAGAAAATTTCATAAGATCAGATAACCTACGACGTATGCAAATACAATTTTTTAAACAAAAGGAGCATTTCTTTTTTCTTTTTTTTTACAAACCACATCTTAAATCAAAAATTAATACTTTTCTCAATATTCACTCGACATTCACAATTTTGGTTCTTCATTCCCAACAAACCCGATTTATTTTATTTCAAATAGCTCAATCTTTTGACTCAAGCGACCATACACATGCATATCGCCTTACACATTTCCATTTATGCAGTCAATATTACATAAAATCTTACACATATCACCATTAAACTTCATATTTTGCAGACTCGCAACTTCATGGTAACTTATATATGCTAAATCCCATTTTATTCCAGCTATACGCTCGATACTACATGCTAATGTTATACGTATTTGTCTTCAATCATACTCAAAATTTATACGTTCGCACTACTTGGCAGTCATACTTGAAATCTAAGTAGGCATAACCCGAGTGGTTTCGCCTACGTTCGACCCTCACACATACATACAATCATCCTTACATACTTAAATTTTATATGCTATCTTACACACACATTTTGCTTGTAATACTAAAATGTAACCTGACCTGTACACTACTAGAACAAACTATGCGGATCATGCACAAACCAAAATAATCGCGGGTGCACATGGGATTATATTGGTAGGCGCATGAAAACCGTAGTGGGTTCTACTGTGTATCGTAACATGGAATGTAACATGACACTGAATAGCGAAATGAACGTAACATGGTGTGAATATGGTGGATACGTTGCTAGTACTTCCTATATATAAGTGTCCCTACCATGTTACCAAACTTTCGTAAAACATGCCATGAGAAATTCGGTGATTTCTAGGACCTTGTTAAATACATTTGATTTATAACAAACTTTGGTGACACAACTTTGAAATACTTGGTACTCGATCATCCATGACAAAGCTTCATTCTCAAAATTGTTAGCTTTAACCGCTACAACTATCACTAGCATCTCTCAACTTTTGTGTTGGTATTTCATTTAATATCCACACCATTCTTACCCCTCGCTTACACCCACCAAATCGTTCAATGCTCTCATCCCATGAATATTCCCAAATTCTCCCCTTAACATTTCGCCCGAACTTTATTTTCAGTAAATCAGCCTAAACGATTTATCCATTTTTACAAACATCCTCACCGGTTCGAGTCAGTCAAAATACTTTTAAGATATATTTCATTCTTTATTACGCACAAACATCAACTAGACGGTCTACTACCGCTAAAGCTTTTTGAAACTAACTACCTACCATCCTAGCTTCTCAACTATAAGCATTTTTTTCTACGTGTGATTTTACTAATACGCATTTGAACCAATGAAAATTTTTCCTACAACCTACGGTACGGGCTACACATTTTGTCAAAATACATCCATACTTACACAAAAACTTTTAGGTCACATCATTTTAAAACATTTCTCCCAATTGAGTTGTTCAACTTGCATTATCTATATAAACACATACAAGTTTTACTTATTTTTACACTTGCTTACGGTTAATGTCCCAATCCGCTTAGTCAAACGAGTTGCTTTTATAAACCTATCTTTTATCACTCAAAATTATCTACGTACGCCCAATTAATCATAGACTATCAATTTAGCCAAAACTTTGACCCATGCATTTTTAAAAACGCTAATACATAAAACACTACTTAGGCATAAGCATAAAAAAATTCACGTTTAGTCAAACATTTTAACCGATTATCACTCGTATCGAACCATCAAAAAACCATCTTATCCCAAGTCTTCCTCTTAAATAAATTTCAGGACGAAATTTCCTAAAGTAGGGGAGACTGTAACGCCTCGTACATCTGTATTCCTGTTTTTAGAAAGTTCGTAGTCGCATTCTATTTTTTTAGAAACCTTACATTCGTATTTCAATTACAATCTCACAATTCGAGGCGTTAATATAATAGAATTCATTTTTATACATATACGTGTTACCTTTCATATTTGTATTATGTACGCAATCAACCTTTAAATGCATGTTTATACGCAAAACTGAGACTTCAATTACACTTTAGATACCTAAAAACAAGTTAAAATACAAGAAACGGCATAAAATAACCTAGTTACAAAGTGCAGGGACTAAAAGTAAGCAAAACCAAAAACTTTTTCACCTCTTTTCTCCTCCAATCACCTTTCACCATTCTTTAGCCAATTAGATTTCACCATTTTTCACCTCTTTTCTCCTCCAATCACCTTTCAACATTCTTTAGCCAATTAGATTACACCCTTTTCCACCTCATTTGTACAAGAAACGGCATAAAATAACCTAGTTACAAAGTGCAGGGACTAAAAGTAAGCAAAACCAAAAACTTTTTCACCTCTTTTCTCCTCCAATCACCTTTCACCATTCTTTAGCCAATTAGATTTCACCATTTTTCACATTTTTTCTCCTTCAATCACCTTTCACCATTCTTTAGCCAATTAGATTTCATCTTTTTCCACCTCTTTTCTCCTCCAATCACCTTTCACCATTCTTTAGCCAATTAGATTACACCCTTTTCCACCTCATTTGTCCTCAAATCACCTTCCACCTTCATTTAAACCCAATCACTTAACCCTCTTATAAATACCAATCCTAACACATTCCAAACACTTGCATCACCTCCAATTCACTTCCAAACTCTCTCAAATCTCCAAGATTTTCAACTTTGGGCAAAAAGTTCAAAAACCAAAATTGGTAAATTCGGTATTCCATCAACTCAAGACTCATCAAACCCACTAAGTGAAAATTTCTTCGCAAACCGTGAGTACACTCGAACACCCTTTTTACGCTTTACATTTTTGGGTGCAATATGTTAACCTATCAAAAATACACGCAATCACACTTATACTTTTATACAAACACATAAACAATCCATCATACGTGCTATAGTTATGTGATACACGATTCGTATACTTGGAACATTCTTATGTGATGCTATTTGTCATTAACTTTGTTTAAAGCCTCCCCCTTAACATGTATAGCGCTATAAGAGTAACGCACGACCCGTATTCTTTAGGTCATGTTAAGATTATTATATTTTGGCGGTGACACGCGAGGATTGACTTGTAGATCACATGCCAAGTTACATTCATCTAGTATGCTATCTTAACATGTGGATTTTTTTTAACGATTTATTACTTATGCTATAATTAAACTTGTGTACTCGCCAATGCTTTTGTGTTTTTAACATGATGTAAGTTAAGGATGTTGAACAGGACGAAAACTTAGTAGGGACGACATAGAAACACATCTAGAATGCTAGGTTTTATGTTATAATATTGTTAAACTTGTTGTATTTGGATTTATGTTGTAATTGACTATTTGATCAATGAAATGAAATGGGTTTTGAATTTAATGTTGTCGCAAATAGTTTTATGATGTCTCGAGCAATCTATTTACGTCTGCCCCGATGATTCTGTCATCGGTTGAGGTGTGACAATCCTCCAAGGAGGACCATCACCCAAATCGAGTAGCTTAATGGTGTATGACATTCTGTGCTATCGAACAAGGATATACACATCCTAGTACAATTATTATATTTTTGTTGTAATTATTATACTTCAACCAATGATTCTATAGAGTTGATTTTAATTATACAAGAGTTCGCATTCGTTGTAACTAAAATCCTTAATCAAAAGTTACTTAAAAAAGGTTGATTTTTCAAAATAATTATATATATATATATATATATATATATATATATATATATATATTATATATATATATAATATATTATAATGGCTGATCTTAGCTTAGCAAATGTTGCACATAGTGTTAGAAAAGCCGAATATATAAAGATAAAAATAAAAAGTTTCATTAGCATGTAAAAAAGGTTGTATTTAATCTAATACACAATATTTTATTAGGGTTGCACTATATTCATTTTTTGATAGTGATATTATGTAGTATTAGTTTTATTGTATTATAAACTAATAGATGTACCGAAAAGAAACAATCATGTCGGTCAAGGGGCAGTTAAATAACCGTCTTATGTATACGTTGATAGGTGTTTATAAGTAAGTAATCCAAACACAACAATGTTGTTGATTAGTATATTTTTTGCACAAAGTAAATTACATATATCATAATCTCAATGTGAACTTTACGAAGGATCTACCAGTTGAATTACTACCAAACGTGGTATGTATCTAAGAGTTTGTGATGAGTTGACAAACATATACGTATAAACATTATAAATGTGACTGATGATTCAACTAGCGAATCCTCATAAACACTTTTCACGTCTAGTACTTCAACTAACGGATCACATTTAATCAAAATATGTTCTAAAAATTGACCAGAATCCATGAAGTTTCTACAAACCACTTAAAGAAAAATTTTTGTTCAGAAAATGAATAGATCTTGACTTATGAACTTGTTCTAGGTAGACGACAAAAATATTAATCTAATACGTTGACCATAAAGGCAAGTCATCGATGATGTAGTCTTGCAAAGTAGCATGGGAGCTGAGATCATCGGCTATGCCAAATGACGAGAACATGTTATCACTTGATGATATGATGCTACCGTGTAAAAACGGCTCAATCCAAAATTTTCCGGCTGTATCTGAAATATGTGCTGTAACATCACTAGGAACACCATAATCTGAGACACTCAGTGAACATGGTGAAGATTCACTTGCGGAAGAAGATGATGTCACATCAGATGACAATACAGCCACTAAGATTTCAACTTCCTGTTGAGTCTTTAGGTTGGGGTTTACTAGCGGACATCGATTAAGGTTAGCATCGCTGTGTTCAAGACTTTCAGATGGGTCATTCTTTAACACAGTCTGATCTTTTCGAACTCGGTTCCTTAAATGTGTGTGCCAGTGATTCTTTATTTCATTATCACTTCTTCCCGGCAATAGTGCAGCAATCTTTGACCATCTATTAACGTAACAACAGAACTTTATTAGACAACAGTAACTTCAGAAGTAAATGAGCTTTTTGGTAGTTTAGGATCATTAAGAGTCTTTACAATTGGTTTATGGGAATATAAGTGTTTCTAGCTAGTCCGTAAGCGGTACAAGCGGAGTTTAACCAAATCTAACAAAGTTCAGTCATGGTACAAGCGGACATAACCAATTTATTTTCAGAGATTCCAGCGGTGAAGTCCAAACAGGCTTAACAAAGTCCGTTGGTTCCAAAAGGAGCAGGCTATATAGAAACATTTATATTCGTGTAAACCACCTATCAACAATCTTCAAGAGCTAAACCACCTAAAGGACCAAAATATTCAAACCAAATAGATAGTTTGGACTTACTTATTTCCAAGCTTGTTATGAACACCAATAATCACATCTTCTTCTTCTTTTGTGAAATTTCCATGTTTGACATTTGGGCGCAAATAATTCATCCATCTTAGCCTACAACTCTTTCCGCATCTAGACAGCCCTAAATTAGATCAAGAAACAAACAACAATTAGTAAGCAAGTGGGTAAATCAACTTGAATTTTTTTAAAGAAGTGGGTAGTAGATGATACCAGCAAGCTTAGGAAGTTCTCGCCAGTTAGGGTGACCGAATCTCTGGATATAAGCTCTTAGTTTGTTGTCTTCATCTTCACTCCATGCACCTTTCTTGATTCCGTTTTTGTCAAAGCAGGATGCCCTTACCATCTTCTCTAGCCACTAGGGTATCTTTCTGTAAATGTTCTTTTGTGGCTAAGGAAGACCTTTTTAGTTTCTAGATCTAAATATAACCTATATATACATACTACCAAAACGTGTTCAGTAAATAAATCAATTTAAAAAGAAGACCATAAATAATGACTATTTTTTGTCTGGCATACACAATTCAAGGAATCATCTCAAGTATACTCATAGTTGATCTTTGATTAAACATATTTTAGCATTGATTTCCAAGTAGTGATAATATATATAATCATATATGTATATGTGTGTGTGTGTTTGTTCTTGTTTGTTTGTATTTAATTAGCTAGAACTCAGCAGTAACAAGTCAAGTCTGCGTTATCACACTAGAAGAAAGTCATTAACTTTGGCAAACCGCGTATTACATTCGCTATCGGTAGACATT
Source organism: Scalesia atractyloides (assembly GCA_947069175.1). NCBI lineage: Eukaryota > Viridiplantae > Streptophyta > Magnoliopsida > Asterales > Asteraceae > Scalesia > Scalesia atractyloides. Next base: position 79,085,471 of record CAMTDV010000028.1, read on the forward strand.
TTTTTCTTCAAATATTCAATACTTTGGAACATAAATAATTACTTTACAGATTCAAAGTCAAAACCTATATGTAACATTTTTTTTGAGAATAGACAAGACCAATGTAACTACCAAACACTTATCATAGCATATTTTATGTACGTGTATGGATATATTTTTTTTGTGTTTGAATTGCCTGCCATTTGTTTACTCTTATATAGAAGGCTAGCAAATTGAAATATGAGCGTATATATGTAATGATGAGTTTCTAAACACCATAAATGAGCTTGTATCATCTTCTTATAAAATCTATAAAGTTAATTTGTTTTTTTATCTAGTTTACATTACATATTCTTACAGAGTTAATTACACATATATAACTTCTGGTTTATCAAAAATAACACAATCAAGTTTTAACGTTTTCGAGTAACAGATTAAATTTCTATGATTTCAATTTTGTAACAAGTTTAGGTATCAACAAATATCATCCGTATGGTTAACTCTATTCTTAAATGCTAAGATTATAATCCCTAATGGACTTAACCATGTCATATTATAATTTAAAACCCAACTACCGCTACAAGAAATCGGAGCATTAGGGGCGGCCCCAATAGATGCGATATGGAGCAATAGCGGCGACATTGGCTCGGGTCACCGCTGTTGCTCCATATCACCGCTATTAGTGTCGCCCCTAATGCCTTCGGTTGCCACTATTTTTTTGTAATATATATAATTGCACATGTCATATATGAAAAAAAGAAAATTTGATTTTTATACAAGGCTTCACGGTCTCACTTAAGATTTCGTCTTTTATATATATATATATGTGTTTAAATAATAAGTTTTCTTTTATAAAATGATTAATTAACAATAGACGTGGAAGCCGATTAGTTACAATGAATAATTCATATTTGCGATATCTAATAAATGTGCATTTTCATAACAAATATTTTTTTTCCAGCACAACAACAATAACCGACAAGTGTACCAAGTGAAAATTACTCATAGCCAAGTTAATAGTATGATCTAAGAATGATAACATATTCATATACATAGGTCTTACCTTTATCCTTAAGGATTAAGAGGTTACTTCCAGTAAAATACACAACTCTAAAGCAATATTCAAACATAAGAGTTAAATAAAAACATGTATATACACTACTATAAAAACAGAAAACGACCTAGAACTATTCTTTTGTTCCCAATAAAACTAAAAATATAGGGTTACTAACCATAACCCAATGTTCCCAGTAAAATTAAAAATATAGGTTTACCAACCATATACCAAATATAACTAATGTTATATTTGTTTAATTATGATTAGAAACTTAGTAGTACTCAAAGCGCTTTATTAAATGCTTAATTTTGTGTAAATAAACATTTTCAACTGATAACTAAAACCTTTAGAATTATATGAAAAGACTATATATAAATACTAGCCTATAAACTCATGTATTACACAAGTTGAATAAAGGAAATATTACAAAAGATGATAAATATCATACAAAAATTATTAAATTTACCCATATTCAGGAAAATGTCAATTTCTTTTTATAAAACTTAAAAGAAAAACATAATAGCTTTAAAATAAATTGACATAATAAAGAGCCTGGTTAATATATCATAGATAATAATTGCAAACTATTATTATTATATATATAAGTTAAAACTTACATTTTACACAACTTTACACTGTGAAGTTTACCGACCTTATTTCATTGATGTTCTCTTTCAATTGCTATAACAAAAGCCGATACCATAACAAACCAAATTAATACCGATCGGACCTGAATTCCAATCATATCACTCAAGGGATTCCATTAGTTATTACTGTGAATTATATATTTGTTATTGTTGTTGATTAAAGATGCTAATATTTATTGTTTCAAAACTAATCTCTTTAAAACAACTCATAATCCTAGAATCTTAATGCTACCAGAGTTGGTGTTTATTTCAACCATTTCTATAAAATTAGGGTGTTAATATTCACACACCACTTTTTTCTATCCCTTTCTATAAATACATAGATATATGTAGAGAGATAAAGTGAAAAGTATGTGAGAATAAGAATTTAAAAATGTGAGAATAAAATGAGCCTAAAATTATTACAACTCTTACCGACTTACTGTCACATATAAAAAAACAAACACAATCCTACTGTAACACAAATCATAATAATTAGTATATAAATTTATTATATCTATATATATATACTAATGAATATAATATATTCATTTGTTATATTAAAAATGAATATAAAAAACAACAATAGAAATGTGATTAGTATACAACTGAAATATAGTATATAAATATAATAACATAATAAATTAATGGAAGAATATCAAATGTATTTTAATCATTTACCAATGAAGTAGACATAGTTGTAAATATATGATCATTAATATAAAAATATTTTATAAGATAATAAAACGATAATAATATTGAAACACTACACATATGTATTAAATCAGATTTAAAAAATGGCAATTCCATAGCTACTACAACTGTGTATGAACTGATGTTTTATGGTATAAAAACATAAAACGTAAGTTAGTATAAAATAATTTAAAATATGACACAGGAATCATAATAATATAAAAACATTAACACTATGATATGTTAATCAGATAATTTTTAGTAAAGATATACAATTAGTCATTGAGACTATGGTTTAGCAGTAGAGAAAAAATCCTTTAGATGTTTAAATAAGGTTATGGGTGTAATACCCGAATAGTGTAACGTTTAGTCATTCAAAAAAAATTAAATTAATTAATAATATTAATAATAAATTTATGAATCATAATAATATAAAAACATTAAAACAATGATATATTAATCAGATAATTTTACTAGAGATTAATAAGATACATTAATTAATAATATTAATGATAAATCGAAGGATATATCACATTTAGCAGAATCATTTATTAGAACAGATTTAATTATTGTTAAATCAAATGCTATAAATAAAATAAATTTTTTTGGTTTATGTATAAATCATGACTATTTTGGCACACTGTTTACTTTTTATTTTATAATTATTCACCTTGTACGTCGGGCTTCTGAGTAAGCCTAAAGCACACCCACGTATATGATACTAGTACATGCAGCTAGGGTCGAGGGATATTTACAAAAGGAGTCAACACAACGTCACTCACATGCAACCAGACGTACCTTTAATGATGTCATGTATTATTCTGCTTAAGTATTTAAAAGGTACAAATGGACGCGTCTTGCGGATCTTGTTCTTCGTTGCTTCTTCTGGGCTTCGTCTTAATGGTCAACTTGTGAATCTTCGGTTTCTTTATTATATATTTGAACAACAGTTTTAAAACACCTTGGTTTTCTACATTTACTCCAATAATTACACATCTTTTTAACTCTATAGAAAGCATATAGGGTAATACGATTTCTCATAGTACAAACGTATTAAGCAATATACTTCTTATATGTTTATATAAAGTACAAATTTTTCAGAAGATGGAATCATATAGAGCATACGCTTACTAAGCTAATTTTTTTTCTAAAGATCAAGGAATTATATAGGGCCACACATTCCCTTAGGAATTTTTTTTCAAGAGCAACATATTGTTATTAGTATCTTTTTTAACTTTATTTTTTTAATTAATTAAGTTGTTTTTTTTTTTTGTTATAAAATGTAACAAAACACAAAATACAATAAATATTTATATATCAAATAGCATGCTAGTTTCTCTCTCCAAAATATGTGACAGTAAACCCTAACCATAAAAATATAGGTAAACCCTAAAATAATATAAGCACACTATATATAGAATAATACATTTATATACCCTAAAACAATATAAACACAATATATATCGAATCAAATGTAACAAAACACAAAATGCAATAAAATTTTATATATCGGGTATCACATTAGTTTTTCTATCTAAGATGTGACAATGAAACCTTAACCGTATGAATATATTTATAGACCATAAAACAATTTAAACACATTATAGATCAAAAAATGTAACAAAACACAGAATGTAATAAACATTATACATCGAATAACACGTATATTTCCCAATCCAAAATGTGATAGTGAAACTTAATGGTAAAAACATCCCTAAAAGAATTTAAACACAAAATATATTGAATATACTTAAGTAATCGGAATGTCAAGCCTGATCCGTTTCAAAAGAGACATCCGGGTTAGGTTCTTCGTGGTCATTACCAACCTTCTTGGCGTCATCAACTTCCTTGAAATCGTTATCATCTTCCTCAATATGTTTAATACCTTCCTCATACTCGTTCTCACGTTTTACTTCCGCATGCGGATGGTAAGACGAGTATTGGTACTATGATAGCTTTCAGGATCATCTACGTACTCTTGGTTCAAATTGGGCAACTGAAACCTGTCATTACAACGAACCACAGATGCAACCTCTTCCTTCCCTCCTTCAACAACGGGTTCGATTATACTTTCAAAAACGTATGAGTCGTTCGAATATGACTAGTTTGAATAATCGCCAAAAACATAATTGATGTCCCAAAAACTTGTCCCCGAGAGCTTGGATATATAATAGATTTCTAGTCCGATGGGAATCGTATTGCACAATATGCTTTATTGAATTAATTCATTCACCTACTGAAACCTTATGGAATTCGTATTGCCCTATACGCTTCCTATTAGGGTTACTTTTTCATATTGATAGGAATCATATTGCCCAATACGCTTCCCATTGATTTAATTCATTCACCTATCGAAACCCTATGGGAATCGTATTGCCCTATACGCTTCCTATTGGGGTCACTTTTAAGTTCTGAACTGCCTGCATGTTAGAGAATACCTGGTTCATCGTACCAATAGGAAGCGTATTGCCCTATACGCTTCTTATTAACCCTAGATGAATCGTATTTCCCTATACGCTTCCTATTGGGGTCACTTTGATCATACCAATAGGAATTGTATTGCTCAATACGTTCCTATTAATTTAATTCATTCACCAATCCAAGCCCTATGGGAATCGTATTGCCCTATACACTTCCTATTAAACTTATGGGAATCGTATTGGGCAATACGCTTCCTATTGGGTCACTTTTTAGAACTTTTCAGTCCTAAACTGCGTTCATGTCAAAGAATATCTGGGTTCATCCTACCAATAGGAACCGTATTGCCTAATACACTTCTTATTGGAGTCACATTTAATACTTCAAACCTTATGAGAAGCGTATTGGGTTATACAGTTCTTATTGAGGGATGTACAAAAATTTTGGGGGATGTATAAATACCATCACCCTTTTAAAATCTATCATTTTTAATACAAACTATTTTAAATGGTAAAGGCCTGTATGAAGCTGGAAATCTAAAAAAAGCAATTACACAGTTACAACAATGAGAGAAAACCATCTTTCCAATTAAGGTTACGAACACGAGACCTATTACTCGCCAGAAAAACTACACCTCCTTAATTATCTCAACTAACTTAACCATGGTAATAGACACATTTAACATCTAATTAAATATCATTTAATCTTGCACTTGTAAAAATTTAAACTCACATCACTTATATGAATGACGAATATCATACCACTTGATTATGGATAAATTTGTGTGTGTATATATAGTTTATAATCTAGTAGATACACATTATATTATATTATATTATATATTAAATAACATTACATTGCTACAGTAAAGATTATTTCTATTTTGCTTAGCGTAAAAAATTTCCGTGTCTCCACTTTAGAGATTTCATCATTTTTAAAGGCGGTTTTATAACAAAAGCTTAAGCAAGTGTTCAAGCATCAAAATATAAGTACAAGAGGAAATAAAGCTACAGTAAAGATTATTTCTATTTTGCTTAGCGTAAAACATTTCCTTTTCTCCACTTTAGGGATTTCATCATTTTTTAAAGGCGGTTTTATAACAAAAGCTTAAGCAAGCTGCTCAAGCATCAAAATATAAGTGCAAGAGGAAATAAAAAAAGAACTAACAGAGCTCATGTGTTAGTTACATTAGGTTTACAGTGCACGTTTACAACGAAAACATTTTGAAATCGAAATATCTCCATTTCTCCCAATCTAGCTCTTGTACTTTAGCCCACGCTCGGATCCAAAAAAAGGAGCATGTTTTTACTTCACCAATTACACTTGAGTGTGACGTGTATTTGCCTTTGAAAATAACTATTGCGCGTCTTCCATAGAATCCAACACGTTATGGCTATAATTAAAATCATCACCTTTTTATTTGGTTTGCAAACCGGGTGCGAACGGATGATATCAAGCAGTTCGAAGTGTTGAGCAGGAAATGCGGGAGGGGAACCTTTATCCAGATGAATATTTGTCGCCAAACGCACCTAGCGAAGTCATAGGTGATTAGGAGATGGTCAGCAGTTTTGGGGTTGTGGCAGCAGAGAGGGCAGAGGTCCGAAGGTAGAGAAATATTATTTTTAATAGTGTGTCCCTGATTGGTATACGATTCAGTACTAGCCTCCACAACAAGCAGTTTATTTTGAGGGGGTCCAGTTGCGCAATGTAGTTAAGTTCTTTACGAAGACTACGTACCGTATAAGTTTGGAAGCCATCTGATTCGCGCCACACCCAAGAATCGGCGCCTTTACGAGGATTCTTCCCTTGTAACCACAGAGTGCATGCTTCCTAGTCTCTCAAAATGTAGACCCGGTACAACTGATGGCTGCCACCCCACGACTAAGTGATAATTCCGTCCATAATCAAGTATCATTGCGAGACTGTTCAAAACTTATTAGTTTCTATGGTGAAAATGCCTTGAAAGACATCTTTTAGGGGCTGATTTCCAGCTCATTTGTCTAACCAGAACAGAGTTTTCTCTCCACGCCCAAGTTTTACAACTAACCTATTATCTACCTCAAAGTTTTAACGTGATAGGTTTCTGGATATCTATAATGTTGTTCCAAACCCCCGAGCATGTCACTTTAACTGGGATGCTCAACCAAATACGTTGTCCCCTGTGAAGGGCCGTGATGAATTTTGCCCAAAAATGGATGTGTTCATTTTTAAAGCTCACTCAAAGTTTATAGATGTAAACTGTGGAGGCATTGGTATCATCATTAAACAAATTCTTGGAATTAAGGGCAGAAAGAATTACAGAACTGTACAAAGCCGGTATGGCAAGGATCCAATAAAGGATGGCCAATGAAGTAGACTAGTTTGTTAAAAGCCATATTTTGCATGTTGTTTTGGTTACACTTTTCATGTTTGTATTAAAACACCTCTAAATTATATGTTCATATGCATGTTTCAACACACCATTTTTATATAACACAAATTATGTTTATACATTATATAAAAGCCAAAAGCTTAAAATACAAAGAACATAAAAATCCTATCATGTTTTCACATAAAACGCCAAAAGCTGAAAATGTTATATTGCTAAAACGCCATGATTACAAGACAAATAAAAATATAGATACATCACATCTTCTCTGGCTTTTCAGTGTCACAACTATGAAAAAAGGAATCTTCGTAGCATACAGTAATATTAAAAAAGAGAATTCAGAAGGTCTGTTGCAACTATTTTCGTGTTGGCGCCAAAAAATATAAACAGTTAGGTTATTGAAAACAACATTTATTGTTCATATAAATCATGCCAAAATACCATTATATAAGTAGCAACACCACAATACAAAGGTTCCAGATTACCACTACAAAAAAAATACAAGTATTATATAAAACACCATACATACATAAATAAAAACAAATGGTCCAAGTTGTTACATGGATGTTCCAAAGGTCAAAGAAGCATTTCGTTATCAAGTTCTGTAACAGGAAAAGGGTTGAAGTCAAGACATATGTGAGAGGACTCAAACAGTAATTTGAAGGTTAAATAGAATATTTCCAGCAGAAAATGATGATTGTTTTGAGCAACCAATCGTGACAGGTTGCCGTTTGAATGAACAATTGAAGTCAGTGATAGTTATTACAGCCCCCGACCCCACCTTGGATGGGAACTGTGTGCAGATACAGTGGTACCGGTGTTTGTTATAATCGTCGCAATGGAATTTTCTTTCAGGATTGGGTGTTAGGAAAAATATCAGAGTTTTAAAAAACACCGCAGTTATCTTTTCATAAGATGTGGGATGAAACCCATATTTACATAAAGGATTTTCATAAAGATAAACCCTTGATTACAAAACACGTTTTATTCAGGTTTACATAACCACTTATTTAAGCTTAAGTGCCTTTTAGCACTTTTCTTTCACTTCATAGTAAATCACCTAAAACGTGTTTTTAAAAAAATGGTCAGTGAAAAATACTAGAGAGTTCATTCCATTTATGAAAACACAGCAATGTAATTACAACATTAAGAGTTTTTACATTTGTATACTTACTAATGGCTAACTTATTGTTCAATAGTAAAGAAATTACTTTTAATAGTGTTTGTCACTCGCCCAATTCGGTGACTAGTGGTAATATTACTGATTGGCTAACTCGTTGTCCAATAGTGATGTATAACAAGTAATGTATACAAAACCCCACATACTGTTAGTAGTTTCAGAATACAAAGACTTAATCACTTTAAATACAACTGATAAAACATTTAGGGTTTTGTAAAAGCATTTGAGAAAAGGAGAATGACTCACTTTGCAGGTTTAAGTTGACAAGTCTTGCCTACTGGTTTAAGACTGGTATACCTAATTAAATACATAGTGCACACTTATTAGTGTACTAACTCAATTCAACTTTTACGATAATCACGAGATCAAAACTCACAAAGAATGACAAAGTATAGCCGGGTGCCAGCAGCACTTAAACATCCATTGGATTAGTTTCAATCGACTGGATATAGTACCATGTCAGTGATTAGAGTTATCACCCTGATAACAGGCAGTGTTTCGGGAATTTAGGGAGTTCAGTGTTCGAACATGTGATATCCCGGATTTTTTCGGATAACTTACACGTGATATTTGTCGAATAATATATATGATAAGTATGCATGAATTAAATACGTGTTGTGTGTTGTGTGGATTTTTAGTTATATATGTATGTATAATAAATATGTATACGAAGGAACCGAAATCGCAAACACAAACCGAGATCAAACCTTAAACCCAAACCTATCTCGGCTACAAGATCAAGCCGCAAACCCTTTGTGAACAACTCAAATCATTCTCGGTCGATACCAAGCCCAAGACCGCAAACTTATTTTGTTTAAAACCAAACCCAATCCAACTCAAACTAATCGGCCACATGATCAAAACCAAAACAACCATTCTAGTCTCTCGGCCACAATATACAAACCCAACCGTAACCTTAATCCCTCGGCCACAAACACTAACCAAAACCGAAACTCATAGCATGTAACTTTAGTCCCTCGGCCACGTGATCAAGACCCAAACCAAACAACCCAAGATTCTCGGCCAACAACACTTATCCCAAACCATAAACCTTATCATGTGCGCCTATAAATTCAGCTCTTGCATGTTTCCTTCACAATCCGAAAACCCTAACCAACAAGACTGCCGTCGGCAGCCTCACCTTCATCCCTCTTGTCGCGAATATCTTCTCTCCTTCAGCGTCTTGATCTGATCAGCTTTGTTCAATTGTCCGGTCGCTAACAGCCGGTTATCTCCAGTCCCGTTCAGTCTAGATCGCAAGATCAGTCTTTCCTTCTCTCGGTCTCAGCAAGCAGCAGCCCTCATTCACGGTTCGTTTACACTGTTAGAGGTTATCTCTGATTACAAGATCATGTTCGGATGATATGTATGCTTGATGTTTAAGTTGTTTCGGATAATATGTATGCTTAAATGGTTTAGTTGTCTTGAATTATATCTATGCTAGAATGGTTAGTTATTCCGGACGATGATTGCTGAATAAAAGCGGCTTTGTTAATCTTTGTTTATAGTTATGATAGTTTTCGGAACATATAAGATTGCCAAGCATGATTGAATGAGATGTTAGATTAGCCGATTTGATGATGATGTTTACATTGAATGATCTTATTGTTTCGGATTGTTTACACTAGGTGGAATGTTGTTTGAAAGCGGAATGTATAGGCTGTGATTTGTGTATAAAAACTAAAGTATTGAGAAGGGTTGCATGGATAGGTTATTAGTACTAATCTAGGACTAGAAATCAGTTCTTGATCACCTAGGCTAATCGCATGAACGAGTTATACGAACTTATTATAAAGAGATGCTGAAACAGGATGCTGATTAAAAGTTACAGCCGACTTCATCTGGCTGTAACTTGGTCGTTAGTTGTCGAAAAACGGATTTTCTGATGTCTAGAACGTAGAGATTTGAATAAGGAATCCAATGGCGCTGGATTCATAATTTTCTGAAGTCGTTTGATATTTTTAAAGGGCTAAACAAGTTCAGTAGCTAAAGCTGTTAAAATTCTGGAATTTTGCTAGTTGTTTATCAAGCTAGATTTTAAAATCAGTAGAGAGTTGAGTCATGATTTTTGTACAGCAACTAGGTATAGAAATTTCCGGGCAACTCCAACTGGAATTTTGTTAATCGGACGATCAGTGATTTTTAAATAAATTCTTCCGTGAACTGCAGTCAGAAAGCGGTAAATCTGACTGCAGCTTAGTGAATTAATATTTATGGCTAATTGGTAAAGATTTAGGACTTGGAAAAATTATATAAATTTCTATGGTATAAATGTCACCTACTGTAAAAATATGGGAATTTTTGGAATGTTAGAACTATTTTGTAAAAATCCTAGAAAACAGCTGAATAATTGAGTGTTAAGCAGAAAGTTGATAACTTGTGATTGTATGTATAAAGTGTTGTATGGATTTGGAATATGTTTATGATAAGTTGTTTGATTACTATGATCACATGAGAATACTTACATGCATGTTTGAGTGTTAGATATGTTGTTTGTGTGTATCACTTTGTGAGTAAATTGCGTGTGGAATTTGTATTGGTGTGATTTCACACTGACGTGGAATTAATTGGTTTGTTAGGACGCAACTAGCGGTCCCATCTCTTATAACATCTTTGCTACACTAACCGAGCAAATAAAGGTGAGTTCACGGCCCCTAACTTTATCCGGTTTTTAAACAACAGGGGGAGAAACATGTATACACTCTCAAACTCAAACTCTTTACGTTATACGAATCTAACGTCACATAACTATACGGTAACTAAGTTAATGTTAATGTAATGTTATGGTCACTATGCAGCTTTATCACTTAAGTCCTCGACAATCTCCTCGGATCGTTAGTATTTGGGTTAAATAGCGGGGGAATTATAAGTAGTACTACTGGGTCTGACGAGCCCCATCCGAGCTAGTCGCGCTAGCCGACCGGGTATGGTCAACGGATGTATGATTGGCCTAACACCGCCATGGTCATGTGATAGGCCTGGCAAAACGGAGGCACACAGTCAGCTTCGATCGCGAACACTTAGTGACATGACTTTAGGCTAGCTACCTATATACATTAATATTGAACTTAATTACGGAACAACTTAATATTCCGGGTTTGGAATATTGGAAACATCAACTTATTATCCCGGGTTGGGGATAATGGAAACAACAACTTAATATTCCGGTTTGTGAATATTGGAAGCAACAACTTATTATTCCAGGTTTGGAATAATGGAACTGATAGGTTATCCCGGGTTGGGGATAACGGAATAACAAACTAAAACCGAACAACGAATTTATGAAAACCTGTGAACTCACTCATCTTTAATGTTGACACTTGTTTCTTTACATGTTTCTCAGGACGCTAGGAGCTCTAGGTGCACGCACATGCATTGAACAAGACATCATTATAGAGTCTTATTTATTAATATTGTTTTGGGATTTTTCATTGGTTTTGGCGTTTGTGTTGGCGCCCGCATCACTACTTATTTATGCTTCCGCTCAAACTTTAAAAACTGATACTCATGCTAAATATTGGTAATCTAAAATTTACAACAAATGATTTTGGAAAACGTATTATCAAATCATATAGAGTCGTTCGACGTACTAGTGTCTTAGATTCTGGTTTGTTCACACGTCTCGCGGTAGAACTCCGCAAGTGGAAATTGAGGGTGTGACAGATTGGTATCAGAGCCACTAGCTATAGAGAACCAGGTTTGCATTAGAAGTAGACCTAAACTATAGCTGATATCACGACACTAGACTTAGTTTGGCACTGAATTATTATATCTTGTTATGTAATATGCTACAAACGTGTTTGGTAGGTTATACCTTCATAATAAGAAATGAAAACAACTCGTAACTAACTACACGACCTAACAGGCAATGTCATCATCCTCATCGTCATCATCGTCCGACAGACTTATGCCAGCAAGAGCACCAGGAAAGGCACCAATGGTGGAACCCATACCACCTTATGGCGTGGAGACACGCTCAGCAGCGAGGAAAAGGCTCGCTCTGGGGGAGGAGTCGTCGTTGCGCCCAACTATTGTTGTACCGGTTGAACCGGTTAATCCTGTAGAAATAGGACTTGACATGCTTAGAATCCTAGTGCATACACAACAAAAACAGTTAGAAAGAATGCAGGAAACCATCTTAGCACAAGGATGGATGATCCGACACCTTACGGGAAAGACCGACTCGCTCGAGGAAGAGCATCGTACGAGTAAGATAGCTCGTAACACCATAGCCAGAGATCTGCGTGCTGAGCAGATAAGAGCTGACTGGCTTGAGGACAGAGTCCTGGAAAATAGTTGGAACATTCAGGAACTGCAAAATCAAGCACTTGAACCAGCACCTGCCCCTCCAGTGCCGGTAGAGGAGGATCCAGAAGAGGATCCAGAGGAGGATCCTGAAGAGGATCCGGAGGAGGACCCAGCTGAGGAAGCTGGAAATGCCGCACAGGATGACGGCAACGACAGTGACTTAGGGGATGGAGACGTAGACGACTGACACGTCTCGTTTATATTATTTGTTTTCCTTCAGTTTATTATTTTCCACTTGTATTTAAACTTGAGACTTTATAGTGAATTCGTATGTTTGATTTGCACTTTTGTAAGACGTTGAGATTTCAGTTAATCAAGTATTTCTTTTGACTATTTGACATATTGAGTTGACATAACTTAATAATTATTAAAGTACGAAGTAGGATAACTCTATTGGATATATAGACTTATCGGAGTGTGTTTATGTTGTGTTTCGAAGATCTAAATGGCGACTGGAAGACGTGGAAACCTTAACTTGACGCCCGAAGAGCTAGCTGCCATGATTCAGGAGCATGTGAACGCAGCATTAGCGGGTGTTCAGAACCAGCCGGCAGGTAACCATTATTAAGTTTTCGCGTGAAAATCTAATAGTGAGGCTAGTAAAATTCCTTGCTGACTTCCTGTTCTCTGTCAGCAGGAGGGGGCTTTAATCCCTATAAGATGTTCCTTGACGCAAAGCCTAGCAAGTTCTCGGGGGCGGAAGGACCCATTGGATTGGTCCGCTGGATCGAAAAGTCGGAATCTGTTTTTGAAATGTGCAACTGCTTAGAGGCCAACAAGGTCAAATACGCCGCCTCAACGCTGGAAGAGGGGGCACTGACATGGTGGAATGCCCAAGTCCAAACACGTGGACTGTTAGCTGCAAATGCAATGGCATGGACTGAGTTCAAGGCCCTGATTAAAGAGGAGTACTGTCCACGAGACAGAGTGCAACAGTTAGAGCAAGCTCTATGGAACCACAAGATGGTGGGATCGGAAATTGAGGCTTACACCGCAAAACACCATGACTTGGTATTTCTGTGTCCTGAATTGGCCAACACGGTGGAGAAAAGACTCGAGTTCTATCTCGGGGGTCTGGTTCCGGAAATTCAGGGCATGGTAATGGCTAGTAACCCTGTAACAGAACATCAAGCAATCCAATTGGCTCACAAACTCACCGATAAAGCGGTGGAACAGAAGAAACTGCCAGCACGGGGTACCACTGAAGTTGCCTCAGATAACAAAAGAAAGTTTGAAGACTCCACCATTCGACAGTCTTCGTCACCTCATCCACAGCAAGGGAACCAGAAACGGTTCAATCACTACCACAGCCACCGGGGTCATCAAAATCGTTCCAACAACAACAGCAACTACAACAACAACTACAACAACAACAACCAGAATGTAGGCGGTTATGTAAGTCGAAAGCCGCAGTGCAACCGCTGTAATCTCCATCATAACGGCCCTTGTGCCGGAAATCGCTGCCAAAGATGTGGCAAGATGGGACATGCGGCAAGGGATTGTCGTGGGGAAATTATGTCCCGACAAAATCAGAATCAGCCCCAAGGTCAGCAGCAGGGTATAAACCGGGGATGCTATCAGTGTGGTAGCACCGCTCATTTCAGAAAAGACTGCCCACAGTTGCGCAACAACAACAATAATGGTGGAAACAACCACAACCACAACAATAATGGGAACGGTGGCACAGGAGGTGCCAAAGGTCGCGCATTTACATTGGGCCGCGGAGAGGCCAGAAACGACACAAACGTGGTCACCGGTAAGTTTCCCCTTAATGATCATTTTGCTTCTGTGCTTTTTGATACGGGTGCGGATAGGAGCTTTATATCTGAGTCTTTTAGGAAGAACCTAAATCTCACGCTTAAACCATTAGAGACCCCTTATGTGATAGAATTAGCCAATGGTAAATCTGTAAATGTGACCCAAATCGTATCCGGCTGTCAACTCAAACTCGCGGGCCACACTTTTACCATCGATCTGATGACAACTACCCTAGGTAGTTTTGACGTGGTAGTCGGAATGGACTGGCTATCCGACGTCCGGGCTGAAGTTCTCTGCTTCGAAAAGTCTATCCGTATTCCACTCACGAACGACGAAATCCTGACGGTACAAGGCGACAAGGCAAGCGCCGTCACCAACATTATCTCATTTATGCAAGCTCAGAAGTATCTTCGGAGAAAGAATTCTTTCGCTTTACTCGCGCTAATTACCGAACAGCCTAAGGACGAGAAACGTATAGAAGACATCCCTGTCGTCCGTGATTTTTCCGATGTATTCCCAGAAGAACTACCTGGTCTTCCACCACATCGACAATTGGAGTTTGAAATCGAATTGACAAGCAATGCAACTCCCATCGCCAAAGCTCCATACCGCCTAGCTCCAGCCGAGCTGCAGGAGCTGTCTACCCAACTTCAAGAGCTGCTAGAAAAAGGATTTAGCCGACCAAGCGTTTCGCCATGGGGAACTCCAGTCCTGTTTGTCAAGAAAAAGGACGGGACTTTCCGCATGTGCATCGACTATAGGGAACTCAACAAGGTTACAGTCAAGAACCGATACCCGTTACCTCGCATCGACGATCTATTCGACCAACTGCAAGGGTCAAGTTACTACTCTAAGATTGATTTACGGTCCGGTTATCATCAGCTACGCGTCAGGGAGGAGGATATCGCTAAGACAGCATTTCGCACTCGGTATGGCCATTACGAGTTCTTGGTCATGCCATTCGGTCTCACTAACGCACCTGAGGTATTCATGGACCTCATGAACCGTGTGTGTAAACCATACCTCGACAAATTTGTCATCGTGTTCATCGATGACATACTCATCTACTCCAAAAGTGAAGAAGAGCATGCTGAGCACCTACGATTACTGCTAGGATTACTTCAACAGGAAAAGCTATATGCCAAGCTCTCGAAGTGTGATTTCTGGATCCGGGAAGTTCAGTTTCTCGGGCACGTCGTGAATGAAAAGGGTATTCATGTAGACCCTGCCAAGATTGAAGCCATCAAAAACTGGGAAGCACCTAAGACTCCGACGGAAATCCGCCAATTTTTGGGATTGGCTGGTTACTATAGACGCTTCATCGAGGGGTTTTCAAAGATTGCACAACCGCTCACTACCCTCACCCAGAAAGGCATCAAGTATGCTTGGGGTGAAAAACAAGAAGCAGCATTTCAATTGCTGAAGCAGAAACTTTGCAGTGCACCCATTCTGTCCTTGCCAGAAGGGACAGATGACTTCGTGGTGTATTGTGATGCTTCCATTCAGGGATTGGGATGCGTACTCATGCAACGCGATAAGGTCATCGCGTATGCGTCACGACAGCTGAAGGTTCACGAGAAAAACTACACGACGCATGACCTAGAATTGGGAGCAGTAGTGTTTGCACTCAAGATTTGGAGACACTACCTATATGGAACGAAGTGCACCATCTTTACTGACCACAAAAGCCTCCAACACATCTTCGATCAGAAGGAGCTGAACATGCGACAGCGTCGCTGGGTCGAACTCTTAAACGATTATGAGTGTGCCATTCGGTATCACCCGGGTAAAGCTAACGTGGTAGCTGATGCCCTCAGCAGGAAGGAACACTTGAAACCTCG
Organism: Scalesia atractyloides; assembly: GCA_947069175.1. Lineage (NCBI taxonomy): Eukaryota > Viridiplantae > Streptophyta > Magnoliopsida > Asterales > Asteraceae > Scalesia > Scalesia atractyloides. Next base: position 79,101,699 of record CAMTDV010000028.1, read on the forward strand.
TCGTGTACGAGCACTACAACTCACTATTCATTCGGGGCTACCCGAACAAATATGCGACGCCCAGTTAGAAGCAGTTAAGGAGGAAAACATCAAAGCCGAATCAGTGGGAAAAATGGAACGCGATTGGGAAGTAAAGCCCAATGGAGCCCGGTATTTCATGAATCGCATATGGGTACCTCTCTACGGAAACCTTAGAGAGCTAGTCATGGATGAAGCTCACAAATCTCGATACTCTGTCCATCCGGGTTCGGATAAGATGTATCAAGACCTTAAAGCTGCGTATTGGTGGCCCAACATGAAAGCCGATATAGCCACCTACGTGAGTAAATGTTTGACTTGTGCAAAAGTCAAGGTGGAGTATCAAAAGCCATCGGGGCTACTCCAACAACCTGAGATCCCAGTGTGGAAGTGGGATCAGATCTCAATGGATTTCATCACTAAACTCCCGCGAACCTTGGGTGGTTGCGACACCATCTGGGTGATTGTGGATCGTTTAACTAAGTCCGCACACTTCCTAGCTATCAAAGAAACGGATAAGATGGAGAAGTTGACTCGCATCTACATTAAGGAAGTAGTTTCTCGGCACGGAGTGCCAACGTCCATCATCTCAGATAGAGATGCTCGTTTCACGTCAAACTTCTGGCAGTCACTCCAGAAAGCTTTGGGAACACGCTTGGATATGAGCACAGCTTATCACCCTCAGACTGATGGTCAAAGCGAAAGGACCATACAAACCTTGGAAGACATGCTTAGGGCATGCGTAGTGGACTTCGGAAATAATTGGGAAATTCACCTGCCTCTAGTGGAATTCTCATATAACAACAGCTATCACACGAGTATTTCGGCAGCACCGTTGAAGCATTATACGGTCGCAAATGTAGATCACCGGTCTGCTGGGCAGAAGTCGGTGACAGTCAACTCACAGGCCCAGAGTTAATACTTGAGGCCACTGAAAAGATTGTACAAATCAGAAACCGCATGGCGGCGGCACGAGATCGACAGAAAAGCTACGCTGATCAACGACGCAAACCGCTCGAATTCCAAGTAGGCGATTGCGTCCTACTAAAGGTGTCACCCTGGAAGGGTGTAATCCGTTTTGGAAAACGGGGCAAACTTAACCCACGGTACGTAGGCCCGTTTGAAATCTTGAAACGAATTGGACCCGTAGCATACCAATTAGACCTCCCTGCCGAACTCAGTGGAGTTCACAACGTATTTCACGTGTCAAATCTGAAGAAGTGTCTATCAGATGAAACTTTAGTTATTCCATTGGATGAGATCCAAGTGGATGAACAACTACACTTCGTGGAAAAGCCTATTGAGATCATGGATCGTGAGGTCAAGACTCGAAGGCACAGCAAGATTCCAATCGTTAAAGTTCGTTGGGACTCTAAGCGTGGACCGGGGTTCACGTGGGAAAGAGAGGATCAAATGAAAAGCAAATACCCACACCTCTTCACAACTGAGCAGCAAACTAACGATACCAGTAACTAAATTTTCGGGACGAAAATTCTTTCAACAAGGGGATGATGTGACAACCTGGAAATTTCTCATACTTTCGTGTACTATTGTTGACTAAGTTCTTGTGCATGGCACTTGGAAATCTTTGTGTATGACACTTGGGAATTTCTTGTAACGTTGCGTACCATTATAAACGAACTAACTCTTTATGTGTGGCACCCTATACATGTACGTTACATGCTAAACCGCGTTTACTCAATTTTCGGGACGAAAATTCTTTCAACATGGGGATAATGTGATATCCCGGATTTTTTCGGATAACTTACACGTGATATTTGTCGAATAATATATATGATAAGTATGCATGAATTAAATGCGTGTTGTGTGTTGTGTGGATTTTTAGTTATATATGTATGTATAATAAATATGTATACGAACGGAACCGAAATCGCAAACACAAACCGAGATCAAACCTTAAACCCAACCTATCTCGGCTACAAGATCAAGCCGCAAACCCTTTGTGAACAACTCAAATCATTCTCGGTCGATACCAAGCTCAAGACCGCAAACTTATTTTGTTTAAAACCAAACCCAATCCAACTCAAACTAATCGGCCACATGATCAAAACCAAAACAACCATTCTAGTCTCTCGGCCACCATATACAAACCCAACCGTAACCTTAATCCCTCGGCCACAAACACTAACCAAAACCGAAACTCATAGCATGTAACTTTAGTCCCTCGGCCACGTGATCAAGACCCAAACCAAACAACCCAAGATTCTCGGCCAACAACACTTATCCCAAACCGTAAACCTTATCATGTGCGCCTATAAATTCAGCTCTTGCATGTTTCCTTCACAATCCGAAAACCCTAACCAACAAGACTACCGTCAGCAGCCTCACCTTCATCCCTCTTGGTCGCGAATATCTTCTCTCCTTCAGCATCTTGATCTGATCAGCTTTGTTCAATTGTCCGGTCGCTAACAGCCGGTTATCTCCAGTCCCGTTCAGTCTAGATCGCAAGATCAGTCTTTCCTTCTCTCGGTCTCAGCAAGCAGCAGCCCTCATTCACGGTTCGTTTACACTGTTAGAGGTTATCTCTGATTACAAGATCATGTTCGGATGATATGTATGCTTAGATGTTTAAGTTGTTTCGGATAATATGTATGCTTAAATGGTTTAGTTGTCTTGAATTATATCTATGCTAGAATGGTTAGTTATTCCGGACGATGATTGCTGAATAAAAGCGGCTTTGTTAATCTTTGTTTATAGTTATGATAGTTTTCGGAACATATAAGATTGCCAAGCATGATTGAATGAGATGTTAGATTAGCCGATTTGATGATGATGTTTACATTGAATGATCTTATTGTTTCGGATTGTTTACACTAGGTGGAATGTTGTTTGAAAGCGGAATGTATAGGCTGTGATTTGTGTATAAAAACTAAAGTATTGAGAAGGGTTGCATGGATAGGTTATTAGTACTAATCTAGGACTAGAAATCAGTTCTTGATCACCTAGGCTAATCGCATGAACGAGTTATACGAACTTATTATAAAGAGATGCTGAAACAGGATGCTGATTAAAAGTTACAGCCGACTTCATCTGGCTGTAACTTGGTCGTTAGTTGTCGAAAAACGGATTTTCTGATGTCTAGAACGTAGAGATTTGAATAAGGAATCCAATGGCGCTGGATTCATAATTTTCTGAAGTCGTTTGATATTTTTAAAGGGCTAAACAAGTTCAGTAGCTAAAGCTGTTAAAATTCTGGAATTTTGCTAGTTGTTTATCAAGCTAGATTTTAAAATCAGTAGAGAGTTGAGTCATGATTTTTGTACAGCAACTAGGTATAGAAATTTCCGGGCAACTCCAACTGGAATTTTGTTAATCGGACGATCAGTGATTTTTAAATAAATTCTTCCGTGAACTGCAGTCAGAAAGCGGTAAATCTGACTGCAGCTTAGTGAATTAATATTTATGGCTAATTGGTAAAGATTTAGGACTTGGAAAAATTATATAAATTTCTATGGTATAAATGTCACCTACTGTAAAAATATGGGAATTTTTGGAATGTTAGAACTATTTTGTAAAAATCCTAGAAAACAGCTGAATAATTGAGTGTTAAGCAGAAAGTTGATAACTTGTGATTGTATGTATAAAGTGTTGTATGGATTTGGAATATGTTTATGATAAGTTGTTTGATTACTATGATCACATGAGAATACTTACATGCATGTTTGAGTGTTAGGTATGTTGTTTGTGTGTATCACTTTGTGAGTAAATTGCGTGTGGAATTTGTATTGGTGTGATTTCACACTGACGTGGAATTAATTGGTTTGTTAGGACGCAACTAGCGGTCCCATCTCTTATAACATCTTTGCTACACTAACCGAGCAAATAAAGGTGAGTTCACGGCCCCTAACTTTATCCGGTTTTTAAACAACAGGGGGAGAAACATGTATACACTCTCAAACTCAAACTCTTTACGTTATACGAATCTAACGTCACATAACTATACGGTAACTAAGTTAATGTTAATGTAATGTTATGGTCACTATGCAGCTTTATCACTTAAGTCCTCGACAATCTCCTCGGATCGTTAGTATTTGGGTTAAATAGCGGGGGAATTATAAGTAGTACTACTGGGTCTGACGAGCCCCATCCGAGCTAGTCGCGCTAGCCGACCGGGTATGGTCAACGGATGTATGATTGGCCTAACACCGCCATGGTCATGTGATAGGCCTGGCAAAACGGAGGCACACAGTCAGCTTCGATCGCGAACACTTAGTGACATGACTTTAGGCTAGCTACCTATATACATTAATATTGAACTTAATTACGGAACAACTTAATATTCCGGGTTTGGAATATTGGAAACATCAACTTATTATCCCGGGTTGGGGATAATGGAAACAACAACTTAATATTCCGGTTTGAGAATATTGGAAGCAACAACTTATTATTCCAGGTTTGGAATAATGGAACTGATAGGTTATCCCGGGTTGGGGATAACGGAATAACAAACTAAAACCGAACAACGAATTTATGAAAACCTGTGAACTCACTCATCTTTAATGTTGACACTTGTTTCTTTACATGTTTCTCAGGACGCTAGGAGCTCTAGGTGCACGCACATGCATTGAACAAGACATCATTATAGAGTCTTATTTATTAATATTGTTTTGGGATTTTTCATTGGTTTTGGCGTTTGTGTTGGCGCCCGCATCACTACTTATTTATGCTTCCGCTCAAACTTTAAAAACTGATACTCATGCTAAATATTGGTAATCTAAAATTTACAACAAATGATTTTGGAAAACGTATTATCAAATCATATAGAGTCGTTCGACGTACTAGTGTCTTAGATTCTGGTTTGTTCACACGTCTCGCGGTAGAACTCCGCAAGTGGAAATTGAGGGTGTGACAGAACAGATCTTCGAGAGAGAAAGAAATATCGATATTGAATCGAACAGGCACATTTGAACTCCTCCTAGAGCTGCCTATTATATAGCCAATATGGGATTCTCCCGCCCGTCGCTAGAGAATCAAGGGTCTCCCTCGCGTGGCGCAACAGCAGCCTATTAAGGCTAGGTCAGCCTCGTCAACCACATAGGCTTGCCACATGCCGCGAAACGTTGCCACCTGGTCTGACACTCTCCCACACGTGGATTCTCTCGCATGGCGCTAGGGAGGTCCAAAAAAATTTTTCGCTTCGCACTGGGTCTCGTCGTGCGTGTCTGGAGTTTCGCTTATGGTATTTTTTGGGAGTTGTTAAAATATATACTTATAGCAACGAAGAAGAGGATCGCTTCACGATGAAGCAGATCCTTAACACAGAGAATGTTGACTACCTTCATAAACTCTTATTTAAGGGCTTCAAACCCTATAAGAAACATGATTGTGGTTATGTGTTGAAAGGAGGATGGGAGGGACCCTGAAAGAGATGATGATGTTGAACACCAATGTGGTTGATAATGATGAAGAGTCTGATGAAAGTGATGAGGAAAGTGATGGGTACATCTCTGATGTTATGTGATCCCATGAGATAACGAGTATTAAGTTGTTCTGTTTTATTTCAACTAACTTGAAATGTTTTGTCTATTATTATTAATGAATTATGATATTTTGAAAGAACATCATAAACACCATGATCTTTAGACTTTGAATTCATTTTTGGGAGATTAGTTGTTATCGATCTAAAACACAAAACAAATGCCAAAAAAGGAGTGATCTAAAACATTAAAAAACGCCAAAAACGTGTGATCTAAAACAATCAACAAACACAAAAAAAGGTGTGATTCAATAGATGATGATAAGTAATACGCCACACATGAGGCCCGGGGGAAAATAGAAAAACCGAAAGTATAATAAAGAAAAGGAAAAATCCGAAAACGCTCCTCCGCCTGAATTGTAGTGCGCGCCACGTGTCATTCCAGAAACTGTTCTCATCATTTTCACAATTTTGACTGTTTTCTCCGGAACCCGTTTCTATAAATATATCGGAAAAAAAAGTTTAGTAGTCTTTTTTTATATACAAAACATGCTTATTTGCATATAAAACGTAGAAGAAAAAAAAATAAAAGTAGGAGTCACAAATAATAAAGAGATACAATTTAGGTTTGCTCACGTAAACTTTAGCGTTTTGCGCGCACAAATACAAACACACATGTGGGATAAAATCATTTAAATATTGCAAGAAAAAACACACATTAACAAATATAAAGTGTTTAATTTTCTGTATGTGGTTCATAAAGTATAAATTATCAAAATAACGTGTTCACAGGTTTTGTTTTATTTTATATTATTTATCGACCTTAGCCCAAATTAAAACCGAAAATGATATTTAGTTTTGGGTTCTATGTAAGAGAAAAGTAACAGCTTGTTTTTTCTTGTTTTTCGAACTCTTTTAGTTAGTAATCTTTATTATATGCCAAAAAGTATTCCGAAAATCATAATTTTATTTAGTGTTGAAAAGTTATATGCACGTGTACAATCTTTTAAATAAAACCTTGATGGCTACAAAATAACGTTCAAGTTTAAAGTCAACTCGTCCTTTTCCATGACTTCACTCATTATTTTAGACAAACTCATTCTTTTGTGTTCATACTACTATTTTAATTTGGAATATATATGTTGTCTTGTTTATCTGTTAGAAAATGTTTCATTTAATATATAATTAATTAGTATATACGTAAAAGACATGGACCTATTATTGCACATGATTTTGATTAAAAAAATCCATGTTGTATTCGATTATATGTTTCAAATGATTATTGTGACCATTAAATAAATTATTTCTAAAGTAATATATGTTACTAAAGGTGATATTGTTTACAGTTTTAATAATGAGATTTATAAATATTAATCTGTTGTAAATAGTAAGAAAGAAGCTTGAAACACATTATTACTAATTTTTTTCTTCTTTACTCTTATTCATTATTTTTGTACTTTACTTCTTTATTTATCATACTAACATTTAGAAACTCATATTAACCCCAAATCTAAACAAGTTTAGTATTTTTATGAGTTGTAAATACAAGTTTTTTTTGTTAAAACTCTTTAAAAAAAACACAAACAATGCACATCAGGTTGTGTACTACAGAAAAATCCGATTTTGTTGTGAATATATCAGGGTCATATGAACACTAAATTACTTGGTTTTTGTGTCTAACATAGTCTACTGGATGTGTATATTAACTACAAAAATTTCAAAATTCTTAGATAACCCTAACTAGAAATTTTTTAGTTTTTTAATAGATAAAGGTCATGCTGAGTTTTTAAATCTAGAAATTTATTGTGTACTATGAAAATCATATCATGGCTAGTATTCATCTAAAAGGGCTGATTTTTTATAGTAGGTACTCTCATGGGTTGGTCAACGTTTCCCACTGGTTTCGTGGAAATTGAGTGAATGTAGATTTTTTTTTATAATTTTTATAGTAAACTAATGTCAGAAAACTAAACTCTTTGTGATCTTGGAATTTTAGGATCTTTTTTTTAACGAATTGGACTTAGAGAAAATTATTCAGACGCTCTGAGATACGTATAAACATCCCATAAAATTTTCAGATTTTTATTCAATTGTTTAATAGCATAAATAAATTTCCAAAACTGACCCTCAAACTCAAATACGAACTGAAAGTTTTATAAATTAAAATAAAGCATTACTAACTTAAATGAAACACTTTTAAACCTTTATAAACCCTAATTAACATCTTAAATACTTCATTAGGGATTCACACCCTCTGAGCTCTCTCCTTCTTGTTAAGTACCCAAGATTTAACTCTACGCTTAAGGTAAATTATATAGTCACCTTCTTGCTTTTACTATTTTAGGGTGATTCATATGTCTTAGAGCATTCACATCTATTCCATCAAATTCTGATAGAGGATTCTTTATATTATAAAAAGTGGTTGTATGTGATTGTAAGTGAAGCAGAGAGAAAAAGTTAATGTTTATCTGTATATATGATGGGATATTATTCACCCTTCGTAATTTTTCAATATATTTTGAATATGGTTGGAGTGGAAGAGAGAGAAATGTAATAATAAAAGTGTAAAAAAACTATTATTTAATTGAAAAGATAGAGAAAATATAGTTGTTTTCGTGTAATTATATAGTAAAAAAATAGTGAAAGGGATGTGAATGCTCTTATACAAACTATTATTTTATATTCCAATTCATATTCTTTGGCTTTGTATGATACCTACTTGCTATTTGTGTAAACTTACATGATTACTATTTGTACATTTATCAACTATGATTATGTCGCGTGATAGTATGTTATAGCCCTATAGGATTGATATACCATTCCCATGCCTTGGCCTTTTAAGGGGGAGTTCCTGTCACACCCCAACCGATGACAGAAACATCGGAGTGAGACGAAATAGATTGCTCGAGACATCATAACACTATTTGCGACAATATTAAAATCAAAACTCATTTCATTTCATATATCAAATAGTCAATTACAACACAAATCTAAGTACAACAACTTCAACAACGTTACAACATAAAAACCTGACATTTTAGATGTGTTTCTATGGCGTCCCTACTAAGTTTTCGTCATGTTCAACATCCTTAACCTGCAACATATTAAAAGTATAGTTCAACACAAAAGCATTAGCGAGTACACAAGTTTAAGTACATAGCATAACTACAAATGAGTTTACTCAAATCCACATGGCAATTGTATACAAGGTACGCTAGCATGCAATACTAATTGTCAAACCCAAGTGTTCACAAGAATTAAGTGTCCCTCGTCACACAAAGTAACGAGACTATTTAAGAATAAGAATGAGAATAAGAATCAGCTTAAGCTTAACAATGCCCCGACGGGCGGTGTGCTACTCCTATAGCGCTATATATGTTAAGTTGGGGCTAGCTAAGTTAATGACAAGAATCATGTATGAATCTAGCATGAACCTAAACATAACATTAAGCATGTATAACAGATCAGGTGTATAAAGTATGTTGTGTGTATATGTGTATTTTGTACGTTAACATGTTACAACCCAAATTGTGTAAAAGGAAAATGGGTCAAGTGTACTCATGGTTTTGCAAGCTTCCACTTGAGTATTCCGTGAAGGGTTTGGAGAGTTGGAGGAACACCAAGTTATCGTACATGAGGAAAACGTAGGTTAGTAAGTATTCGGAAAATAACGAAGGATTAGGAATTTAAATGTACCAAAGTATTTATACGAGAAAATAATCACCTAGACTTAATACTCGTTTTCGACACTATAATACACATTCGGGTTGATGTGTTTTCATACGTTAAGATACCATTAGAATCGTAATGAGAAGTTAAGTACTTACGTGATGTAACCTAGTACCATGACGGACAATCATTCGATTATCATCAAGGGTTGGTTAGTGTATATATATATATATATGTATATAGATGTAACCTAGTACCATGACGGACAATCATTCGATTATCATCAAGGGTTCGGTTAGTGTGTGTATATATATATATATATTATTTAGTATACATAATAAGTAGATCATATTTATCATGGAAGTTCATATAAGTCATGCATGGAGGTAGGAGGATAACCTTCCTTTAACCTCTTTCGTATTGTTCACCAATGCACAAGTTGTCACAAGAACAACAAGGATAGTCATGAATAAGTTAAAATAAAAGTGAAAGATGTAAAATATTCAAACCATCAAGTGAGGTGGTGGATTGAAGGTAGGATAGCCAAGGCTTCCAAGTAATCACATACTACCAACTCAATTCTTGTTACATGAACAAGCTTGGAAGAATACAACACTTGTGGGTTAAAACTCTATTAAAATGGAAAGTTCTTACACTTGCGACCTCAAATATGGTGATGTTCCATGTTGGTTTTCCATGAAAAACCTATGGAAACACTCCTAGAGGTATTCCAAGTATTAAGAAGAAGAAGAAGAGTAAAGAAGGGAGGTAAAGGTGAGTTAGAACTCATTTGAAAGTCTTCAACTTTTTGGATTGAGAAAGAGATTTAAAAGAGAGAGAGAGAGAGAGATGAATGTTTGAGGTGTGAAGTGAGTGTGGGAGGAGTTGGGTATTTATAGTTGAGGTTAGGAGGTGAGTTAGGTGGGTGTAATAAATGCAAGAAACACACATTTGCCCAATCCATGAGCTAGAAACAACAATCTGCGGATTAAGCCCTCTCGTGGGCCGCGAGAGACACAAGAGAAGGTTGTCGCGGGGCGCGAGAAGTGATATTCTAGAAACTTCTTTGATTTTTGTCACTTTTAATCCCTGAACTTAGTTTTTCCTTTATTTCATGCAAAAACTTGATATTTTTGTACGTTTTTAAGTTATAATGTATATATAAGTATATTTTAGGTATCAAGTATGAATGTATGAGTATTTGCACGTGTAACAAATATCGGGTTTGTATGTAAACACGTATTTAACGATTGAATGCATGTAAGACAAGTATGGATTTTATTACGATCAAAGTCTCGGATTACAAGATTGGAAAAGAAATACGAATACTATACGAATACAAGTTTCCATAAATAGAAATACGATTACACTTTCTAATTAAGTAATACAAAAAAGTGAGGCGTTAAGTTCCTCTGAGAATGATATAACCCACTTATTCTAGCAAGAGGTTAATCATTTGGGTTCCTCATTACAAGTTGACACAAGGTTTGAGTGTGTCCTTAGTTTCATGTTTTTGTTTTCAAATTGCTTTAGATATAATGATATGTCATTGAATTGTACGCAGTTTACCAATTATACATATACGTACTGTTACCCTATATTACTTACCAACTTTTCGAGGTTGACCTTTATTTTGGACATGTTTCAGGTTATACTGCTTGATTATGCTTTACAATTCATGCTACTCATATAGGATGCTATTGGACTTATTTAATCTAATACGGGTATGTCATGTTATGAACAATTTGTTTTTTTTTTTATGTATCGAATCCTTAAATTGATTAATGTAATATTTAAATTTTTAGCCGATCATGAGTTATTAAACAATCTACCAAGTGGCGCCTCGATGTTTTCAGCTTCGGTCGGGGTATTACAATGACTTTTTTTATCGACATTATTTTTTTTAAATTGCACCATATAATCGAGCATCTTTTTATTCTTAATTTGAGTACCTTATTACTATATAAAATATGACAACTAAAAAAACTCAAAAAATTGTGTTGTATTTTTACTTTGTATAACATTTTTGTCATGATTTTTTTGTACTACGTTATTTGTGTTAGATTTTTTGTGTTGTATGTTTGAGAAAATAGAAGGGTGAAAGTTTGTGTTTTAGGACCAAAATATCTTTTATCCTACTTATAAGTAGTGTCACATGTCATTTCCATAATCCTTCTTAGGTTACCTAGTCAAAACCCACTTTGTAGTGAATCATGACATTAGTTAAGATATGTGTTCGAGCAAAAGATTTAAATGATGGTTGTGCGAGTTTGTCGAATAAGTGACGCTTTCTTTGCCTTTTTAGATTAAAAGAGTAGGTATATCATATATGTGTTAGTGAAGGCAAGTATTCCTTTGGCCGACTTTTTTTGGAAAGGAAGCCAATGTCCTTAAGTCAGACGAGTTATGGTGTTGTTCTGATGATAAGTAGTGCTCAGTGACCATAAATTCTAGAGAAGTTCTAATATCATAAATGTTAAAAAGAAAAGATTTAGAGAAGTACAAACAGTTACAAGGTATATAGGAAGCTACACAATCCTAATCGATGGTTCCACTATGCATTTAGGCTCATTTCAACATTGACTATACATTTAAGCCGTTATATAAACATGGTAGCGAGTTTGGTATTAAACCTATCCAAACCAGTTAGACTAAAATCGAGCGTAAAGATTTTACATTAGGTTTGTGTTTTATCATAAATAGGTTAATGTAATCTAAAAAAAAATCCATTCAAATAGAAGGGAGTTTTATATAATAAAATCTCACATATCTCAATGTTTCAAGGCTAAAGAGTATAGGAGTTATGGTTGAGACAAGATTCGTCACGTAGCAACATGAATGGAAAACTACACTATCCTCTTTCCTGATCCACCATGGTTCACATGGATTAAACCATGGCAACCATGGTCCTGCTTTCCGTTTTCCAAGATTTTATTTATTTTTTCTTTAGTAAAAAATAAACTAAAATAAATAAGGGGATAGTGGCTTGAGTCATGAGCACGACTTTAAGGTAGTGTTTTGGATGATAGATTAGTGGTGGGTGACATGGCGCTGACACGGAGCGTCATGGTTGTCATGAGGGTTATGACAACACCATATAGCCTAAGTTGTAACTTGTAAACAAAGAACGTTGCCTCCCTTATTTTAGTTTGACTAATATATTATACTATTAGGTAAAGGGGTATGAGGGCATTAGATGGGTCATGCCACCTAGGATAGCAGATGATGTGCTACAACACCCCATTAGACCACACCGTGTGGGCTTCGAAACCTGCGGTGTTGCAAGTTAATGCCCACTTTTCCACCTCGTGCCCCGCGTTTTTGACGCCGTTGTCCACAGGGCGACGGGATTTCCACCGGCGTTCCGCGTTGACGTGGCACGTGTTGATTTGACGTTGAGATGAGCCGTGTAACATTTGTCAAAAACGGGTTTTCCAAACCTGCTCCGTTTGTAATCGAATATCAAGTTATAAATGTTTCGTTGCTATTTATGTTCATTTTAATTTTTAATGATCCATAATTAATAAACAAACTAGAATATAAAAGTTATAATTGATAAAAAGTAAAAATAAAATAATTAAAAAGAAAATTTGGCTGCCGGGACTCGAACCCGGGTCAGCCGGGTTTAATCACAAAGTCTTATCACACAGATACATAACCCCTCCGTCACTTGTTGTTTTTTGTCAACTCTAGGAAACAAATAAATTTTATAGTCAATCGTAAATCAAGCTGGTTACGCCAACTGTAACCGAAATCGGTCACCAAACGTCCAAAGACGTTTGATTACTCGCGGTTTACCGATTATAACCGCTACACCGACATCTCCAATCAATTGAGCTTTGAATGGACTTGAATTCAAGAGTGGATCGGTTTTAATAACCGAAAACTTTCATGTTCTGAATTACTTCAATCATAGACCCCTCTCGCGACTCAAACACATCTGCAGACCTTCGAATTTCACTTTCGCAATACTTTCAGTTCGCCGGAGAAGCTAATTGAACTCGCCGGACTTTCGCCGGAAAGCCGTGTTTTCCATCAAATCAGTAATCTCTCAATTCTTTCGTTGTCTATCAATTGTTAAGCTATTGCTAACTCAAACCCTTCAATCGGAATCAATTTCAGACGTCGTATCGGATAATTCCCGCTCGCCGGAAAACTTCTGAAAATTCTTATCTCCCGCTGTAAAACGGTATAGACATTCAAACCTTCTGATAACTCTTGTTTAATACTTCAATTCCTCAATTAGCTAATCAAAACTGTTAATTTGTTTCGCTCAGTTGAAGTTCATAAAAACAGAGCCGACGCCTTGCCGGAATTCTGAGATAAATCATTCCTCCGGTATGTTTACTTCCAACACCATCTCTGCCATTTCATTTTAGTCTTATGAATGTTTGTTAACCGTTTTAAAGCAAGAAACAGTTGAGTAAATAGTTGTCTGTAAATTTAGCGAAGAAGATGAAGTGTGTTAACATTATAAGATTAATTAAAATCAGTATTATAAACGGGTTAGACACACAGTCCAGCGTGGACTGTGTGCAAACAATACGCACACGCGCGAGTTCGATCCTTGATACACACACCCTCTCCGTAATAAAGATGTTTTATTTTTCTAACTGAACCGGATTAACTTGCGTTAGATGTTAAGTATAATAAAAATTTGTATATTAACCAAGTTAGACACACAGTCCAGCGGTGGACTGTGTGGTAACATTAAGTCACAGGTCCCGGGTTCAAGACCTGTTGACGGCACCGGTTCGATGATTTAAAACATTTTTGAAAATAAAAGAATTTTGAATAAACTGAGTTAGTATATAAATATAACTAAAAACAGAATTATTTCGGGTTAGACACGTAGCTCAGTTGGTAGAGCTGCGTGCACGCGAACGGGAGGTCTCGGGTTCGAGCCTCACCCGGCGCATACATTTACACAATGAAATCAGTCAAACGGTCAACGGTCAACGCAAAAGTCAACATATTTTTATATTTTTATTTATTTAATTTAATTTAAAAATCAATTAAAAATACTTAAAATAATGTTTTTAAAGATAGGAAATAGCCTTAAACTCACAAAAATATATCTAAAAATCCTATTAAAATTATTAATAAAATCCACTCATTTACTATATCTTCTGTCATTATTTAGGTTAGTCTATCCTCGTTGTTAAATCCTTCCAACTCGTGCGCATCTCATCATCTCCAACCGAACGCACCCAATGTGAGTGAATCTTTACAAATTCCCCGTTTTAATCACGTTTTTTGGGTGTATCATGTGTCTTACCATTTATTATATTTAAATCATTGTGCATGCATCATATCATGAACAAATGTGTATTCAGCTTGTTTCAACTGTTGTGTGGTTATTGTTTAGATTTAATTTATTACTTTCAGTACATGCAATATTCATAGGCCGCCGCTCCCCATTACATTATGAGCGTTGAGCAGTTCCCCATTACATTATGAGCGTGAACCTGGCGTGCCAACATACGATCGGCTCCGTTTGATTGAGCCTTGATCGCACAGACATTTATCATTTTCAGTACATGCAATACGATCGGCTCCGTTTGATTGAGCCTTGATCGCACAGACATTTATCATTTTCAGTACATACATTTATCATAGGCCGTCCGTTCCCCATTTTTGTTATTGTATGTTATTGTTGTTATTTTTTTTATTGTATGTTATAGTTTGTGGTTGTTATTGTTACTGATTGATTATTTACATTTGCTCACTTATGACTATTGCACAATTTTTCCTTGATAAAATAACAAGAAAATCAATATTAAATGTTTATCTAACAAGGTTCACTCGCCAACTTATGTTGACCCCAAAACCCCCCATTTTTACATGATACAGGTGAACCAGCTGCAGCAAGAAACACATAGGATTGGATTAGAAGAATAAACTGGTTTAGAGCTTGGATTGTTTAGTTGGTTATTTTTCTTTGTATTTGTATGGACATGTTTGGATTATCGAGAATGTAATTTTGACTTTAATAAATATGAAACATATTAGTAAATATCATGAGCTTTGGTGATAACCCAATTATGCCCCGACTCTTATTCCGCTGCGGGTCGGGGTGTGACAGATTGGTATCAGAGCCATGACTATAGGGATATAGGATAGGTTATTAGACCCTTAGAGCCTATACTATAGTTGATTAGAAATTTTTAAGATTTTTGTGTGTTACATGCCAAATTTCATGATGTTTATATGTTTTATGCTAAATGTTACATTCAACGTTATGCAAGCATGTTCATAAGTATATATTATCATAGAATGCCTATCATGAATCATATTCTCATAACATATCATATCCATGAAAGCACACATCACATCATTTTCATGATTGTTTTTACAATGATTTTTGTATTTTCAAATCTCATCAAAGTGAGTTCTCATGACGGGCGTGTAGTAACTGGAAGGGTACAAGTACCGGTAGTCGGAACGTCCTGTCTAGGCTTGGCATTCGTATAAATCCAAAATAAAGGACCAGTTTGCCTACCTGGGGACTAACGATGAGAGTACGAAGTACCTATTAGGCCAAAGCATGCTATACCAAAGTCGTGTGAGCTAACCCCACTTTGAGTTGTCATTGTGTCTACACCTGGACACATTCCGACCATACATCTCGTAAACATATTTTGTGGTTTTCATTCGGGTGATGCGAGTGTTAAATCGCCAATACTAATGTGAATCCTACCAAGCCAATAGTCATGGGGGCCCACATGACTATACAGGTGAAGGTATGGGGGACATTTGAGGCCCAACATGAGCAAACCCAAGACATCCTATGGATGTAGTTGCATTATTGACATTTATGTTATTTTCATTTTCTTTAAGACACATGACATCTAAAAAGACTCCATAAACTCACAACCTTCTTATGTATGTTCCTGTAGATGTCGACTAGACAACAACGAGGGGGTAAAAGATCAGGAAGGTCTCACGAACGCTTGGCCACACAAATCACGAAACAAATGGCCGCGGTGCTTCCTGACATTGTGGTTCAAGTACAACAAGCTCTCGCCACAAATCCCACTAATCCTCCCCAGCAAGATGATCAGAACATCGGCAACCCTCCTACCAGCAAGTGCTCATATAAACATTTCAAGTCTTGCGATCCTCCTAAATTTGAAGGGACCGAAGGTGTCACTGCTCTCCTCCACTGGTTTGAGGAAATGGAAAACACCTTCCTCAACTGCGATTGTCCCGATGATCGCAAGGTACGATACGCGACCGGGAGACTATTTGGGGTAGCTCTTACCTGGTGGAATACTGAAAAGGGTAAGAGGGGAATTGAAGATGCTATGGCCTTAACGTGGGAGGAGTTAAGGGAAATCATGTCTAGGCTGTTCTATCCTAGGAGTGAGATTAAAAAGTTGGAGGACGAATTTCAATCTTTGAAGCAAAAGGAGGGAGATCATACTTCCTACAACAAGAGGTTCTTAGAGTTGAACCAAATGGTCCCTAACTTGTTCACCCCAGTTTACCGCTTAATCGAGCATTATATTCGAGGTCTTCCCTCGAAAATTCAAGATTCAGTTCTCAGCACTTCACCAGCAACACTTGAAGCTGCTATGGAACTAGCTACTGAACTGACCGAGAATCGAATTCGCAACGGTAAGTTTAAAGAGGAGAAAAAGAAAGCCCCCGTTGAGGGTCAAACTTCAAACCACTCCACCTCCTCCTCTAAGTTTGCTAACAAGAGGAAACGTAACACCAGAAACTTCGCTGTCACACAAACCAATTTCCCTATCCCTGTTGCACCCATTACCCAAGTTGCCCCTTCACCTGCACCATAGAAAAGGCCATACTCTGGCCCATTACCAAAATGCAACCGTTGCCAATACCACCATTTTCCTGATCATCCCTGCCAACATTGCACCGGCTGCGGTCGCGCAGGTCATACTGTTCAAACCTGTCGCATACCTCAGCGAACGAACCGCCACCAGCCTTCAACCCAAACCCGCCAACAAATAATGGGTCAAGCCCAACAACCCTACTACTACCACCTACCCAACATTTAGCCCAATCATACTACCAACCCAACTATCCCATGGTACAACCTATGCGGGCTTGCTACAATTATGGAGACCCAAGCCACTTTAGAAACACTTGTCCAAGGTTGGTGAACATTATTCATGCTCAAGCCCAAGCCAATCCGGTGAATCAAGCTAACCAAGCTCCTCCACCTGCAAGAGGAAGAGCTTTCAACATCAACGCTAATCAGGCTAGAGCTGACAGCAATGTGGTTAACGGTACGTTCCTTATCAATGGTAGTTATGCGTCCATGTTGTTTGATACTGGCGCGGATAAAAGTTTTGTGTCTTTAGAGTTTGAACCCATCCTAAACCAAATTCGTGAGAAGCTCATGGAGTCCCTAACAGTAGAAGTTGCTGACGGAAAACCGGTCTCATTAAACTCTATTATACGCAACTATACTCTCACCTTAAACGACTATGATTTTCCAGTTGACCTTATTCCTATGAAGTTGGGAAGCTTTGACATTATAATTGGTATGGACTGGCTCAGCCAACATCAGGCTGAAGTTGTATGCCGCGAAAAGTTTATACGCATTCCTCTTCCAAACGGTTAAACTCTTCGAATTTTTGGAAAAACCCCATCGAAAGGGCTCAGATTAATGTCCTGTCTTCAAGCTCAAAAATATCTTCGCAAGAATTATGTCGCATTTTTAACTCATGTCGTCAAAAAGGGAACCATGGAGAAGAAACTCGAAGACATCCCAGTAGTAAAAGATTTCCCGCAAGTTTTTCCTGACGACATTTCAGGACTTCCTCCAGTAAGAGAAGTCGAATTCCGTATTGATCTTATACCTGGTGCTACACCAGTTGCAAAGTCTCCTTATAGGTTAGCTCCCTCTGAAATGCAAGAGCTAGCCAGTCAATTGCAAGAATTGACTGACAAAGGATTCATACGTCCTAGCTCCTCGCCTTGGGGTGCACCTGTCCTTTTTGTGAAGAAGAAAGATGGATCGTTTCGCATGTGCATCGACTACAGAGAACTCAACAAGTTAACAATCAAGAATCGCTATCCATTACCTCGCATTGATGATCTTCTTGACCAACTTCAAGGCGCCAGCTGTTTTTCAAAAATCAACCTTCGTTCTGGTTATCATCAACTTAGAGTACATGAAGAAGACGTCCCAAAGACCGCTTTCCGAACTCGTTATGGTCATTATGAATTCATGGTCATGCCATTTGGTTTAACCAACGCTCCAGCTGTCTTCATGGATCTAATGAACAGAGTCTGCAAACCCTATCTCGATCGTTTTGTTATAGTCTTCATCGACGACATTCTCATTTACTCAAAGTCTAAGTCTGATCATGAGCGGCATCTTCGACTCATCCTTACACTCCTAGAGAATGAAAAGCTTTACGCCAAATTCTCCAAATGCGAATTTTGGTTAAAAGAGGTACAATTCCTTGGGCATGTAGTCAATGACAAGGGAATACATGTCGACCCCTCAAAGATCAAAGTGGTACAAGAATGGCAAGCGCCACGTACACCAACTGAAGTAAGATCATTCCTTGGTTTGGCTGGTTATTATCGCCGTTTCATTTCAAACTTCTCTCGCATTGCTGTACCACTCACGGCTTTAACTCATAAGGGAAAACCCTTCATATGGGGACCCAAACAAGAAGAAGCCTTCCAAACCCTTAAACAAAAACTCTGTGATGCACCAATCCTCACTCTGCCTAAAGGTTGTGATGACTTCGTGGTTTATTGCGACGCGTCAGGGCAAGGACTAGGCTGTATTCTAATGCAAAGAGGAAAGGTTATAGCTTATGCTTCGAGACAACTCAAGACTCATGAGAAGAACTACACCACCCATGACCTAGAACTTGGAGCCGTTGTGTTCGCTCTTAAGATATGGAGACATTACCTCTACGGTACTAAGTGTGAAATATACACTGACCACAAGAGTCTTCAACATATCTTCAATCAAAAGGAGTTAAACATGAGGCAACGAAGATGGGTCGAATTTCTAAATGACTACGACTGTGAAATTCGGTACCACCCTGGCAAAGCAAATGTGGTGGCTGACGCACTCAGTCGAAAGGGTTATGCGAACTCCATTCGTCTTCTATGTTCGCAAATCATAACTGACATTAAAGATCAAATTCGAGAAGCCCAATATGTTTCAGTAACGGAGGATGATGTACAAAAGGAGCTGTCATGTGGAGCTTAACTCAAAATTGAAACTAAATCTGACGGTATTCTGTATTATCTAGATCGCATATGGATCCCTGACCACAACAACCTTCGTGAATTTCTTATGAATGAGGCTCACAAAACACGATACTCAATACACCCAGGAGCCGATAAGATGTATCAAGACCTTCGATACACCTATTGGTGGCCTGGAATGAAAAAGGATATTGCTGTTTTTGTTTCCAAGTGCCTTACATGTTCCAAGGTGAAAGCTGAACACCAAAGACCCTCAGGACTTTTGGTCCAACCTGAAATACCTGTATGGAAGTGGGAAAACATAACCATGGACTTCATTACCGGGTTACCTCGCACTTCTGGTGGGTATGACACTATATGGGTAATCATTGATCGACTTACAAAATCAGCTCACTTTATTCCTATCCGCGAAGATTTCAAGAACGAAAAGTTAGCCCGTATTTACATCAGCGAGATCGTAAGCCGACATGGTGTACAGTTAAGCATTATTTGAGATCGTGATGGTCGTTTCACTTCACGAACATGGCAAGCAGTACAAGCCGCTTTGGGTACGCGATTAGATCTCAGTACCGCTTATCATCCTCAAACTGATGGACAATCTGAACGCACCATTCAAACTCTTGAAGATATGCTTCGAGCATGTGTCATAGACTTCAAGGGAAATTGGGACGCTCATCTACCATTAGTTGAATTTTCGTACAACAACAGCTATCATTCAAGTATCGGCATGGCACCTTTTGAAGCTTTATATGGTCGTAAGTGCCGATCTCCAGTATGTTGGCACGAAATTGGGGAAGCTCAAATCACTGGTCCAGAATTGATTCAAGAAACCACAGACAAGATCCATCAAATTCGAAACAATCTTCTAGCGGCTCAAAGTCGTCAAAAGAGTTATGTAGATAAACGACGGAAGCCTTTGGAGTTTAACATTGGTGATCATGTACTTTTAAAAGTATCACCGTGGAAGGGAGTAGTTCGTTTTGGTCAAAAAGGCAAGCTAGCACCACGCTACGTAGGACCTTTCAAGATACTCGAAAGAGTAGGACCTGTAGCATACAAGCTTGATCTACCAGAAGAACTCAACAGGATTCATCCCACATTCCACGTATCAAACTTGAAGAAGTGCCTCGCTGATGAAAACCTCCATATTCCACTGGAAGATATTCAGATTGATGAATCTATGCATTTTATTGAAAGACCTGTAGAGATCATGGACTTCGGATAAAAACGTCTTCGACGAAGTCGTATTCCAATTGTTAGGGTACGCTGGGAGTCGAAACGAGGACCTGAGTTTACTTGGGAACGTGAAGACTCAATGCGCGAAAAATACCCGCATCTTTTCCCTACTACTACTACTTAAATTTCGGGACGAAATTCCTAAAAGTAGGGGATACTGTAAAATTTGTCAAAAACGGGTTTTCCAAACCCGCTCCGTTTGTAATCGAATATCAAGTTATAAATGTTTCGTTGCGTATTTATGTCCATTATAATTTTTAATGATGCATAATTAATCAACAAACTAGAATATAAAAGTTATAATTGATAAAAAGTAAAAATAAAATAATTAAAAAGAAAATTTGGCTGCCGGGACTCGAACCCGGGTCAGCCGGGTTTAATCACAAAGTCTTATCACACACACACATAACCACTCCGTCACTTGTTGTTTTCTGTCAACTCTAGGAAACAAATAAATTTTATAGTCAATCGTAAATCAAGCTGGTTACGCCAACTGTAACCGAAATCGGTCACCAAACGTCCAAAGACGTTTGATTACTCGCGGTTTACCGATTATAACCGCTACACCGATATCTCCAATCAATTTTGAATGGACTTTAATTCAAGAGTGGATTGGTTTTAATAACCGAAAACTTTCATGTTCTGAATTACTTCAATCATAGACCCCTCTCGCGACTCAACCACATCTGCAGACCTTCGAATTTCACTTTCGCAATACTTTCAGTTCGCCGAGAAGCTAATTGAACTCGCCGGACTTTCGCCGGAAAACCGTGTTTTCCATCAAATCAGTAATCTCTCAATTCTTTCGTTGTCTATCAATTGTTAAGCTATTGCTAACTCAAACCCTTCAATCGGAATCAATTTCAGACGTCGATATCGGATAATTCCCGCTCGCCGGAAAACTTCTGAAAATTCTATCTCCCGCTGTAAAACGGTATAGACATTCAAACCTTCTGATAACTCTTGTTTAATACTTCAATTCCTCAATTAGCTAATCAAAACTGTTAATTTGTTCGCTCAGTTGAAGTTCATAAAAACAGAGCCGACGCCTTGCCGGAATTCTGAGATAAATCATTCCTCCGGTATGTTTACTTCCAACACCGTCTCTGCCATTTCATTTTAGTCTTATGAATGTTTGTTAATCGTTTTAAAGCAAGAAACAGTTGAGTAAATAGTTGTCTGTAAATTTAGCAAAGAAGATGAAGTGTGTTAACATTATAAGATTAATTAAAATCGGTATTATAAACGGGTTAGACACACAGTCCAGCGGTGGACTGTGTGCAAACAATACGCACACGCCGCAAGTTCGATCCTTGATACACACACCCTCTCCGTAATAAAGATGTTTTATTTTTCTAACTGAACCGGATTAACTTGCGTTAGATGTTAAGTATAATAAAAATTTGTATATTAACCAAGTTAGACACACAGTTCAGCAGTGGACTGTGTGTAACATTAAGTCACAGGTCCCGGGTTCGAGACCTGTTGACGGCACCGGTTCGATGATTTAAAACATTTTTGAAAATAAAAGAATTTTGAATAAACTGAGTTAGTATATAAATATAATTAAAAACAGAATTATTTCGGGTTAGACACGTAGCTCAGTTGGTAGAGCTGCGTGCACGCGAACGGGAGGTCTCGGGTTCGAGCCTCACCCGGTGCATACATTTACACAATGAAATCAGTCAAACAGTCAAACGGTCAACGGTCAACGCAAAAGTCAACATATTTTTATATTTTATTTATTTAATTTAATTTAAAAATCAATTAAAAATACTTAAAAATGATGTTTTTACAGATAGGAAATAGCCTTAAACTCACAAAAATATATCTAAAAATCCTATTAAAATTATTAATAAAATCCACTCATTTACTATATCTTCCGTTATTATTTATGTTAGTCTATCCTCGTTGTTAAATCCTTCCAACTCGTGCGCATCTCATCATCTCCAACCGAACGCACCCAATGTGAGTGAATCTTTACAAATTCCCCGTTTTAATCACGTTTTTTGGGTGTATCATGTGTCTTACCATTTATTATATTTAAATCATTGTGCATGCATCATATCATGAACAAATGTGTATTCAGCTTGTTTCAACTGTTGTGTGGTTATTGTTTAGATTTAATTTATTACTTTCAGTACATGCAATATCATAGGCCGCCGCTCCCCATTACATTATGAGCGTTGAGCAGTTCCCCATTACATTATGAGCGTGAACCTGGCGTGCCAACATACGATCGGCTCCGTTTGATTGAGCCTTGATCGCACAGACATTTATCATTTTCAGTAATCAATACATTTTGATATGAGCCTGTCCACGTTTATCTTTCATCATTTTTTGTTATTGTTTGTTATTGTATGTTATTTTTTTTATTGTATGTTATAGTTTGTGGTTGTTATTGTTACTGATTGATTATTTACATTTGCTCACTTATGACTATTGCACAATTTTCCATTGATAAAATAACAAGAAAATCAATATTAAATGTTTATCTAACAAGGTTCACTCGCCAACTTATGTAGACCCAAAAACCCCATTTTTACACATGATACAGGTGAACCAGCTGCAGCAAGAAACACATAGGATTGGATTAGAAGAATAAACTGGTTTTGAGCTTGGATTGTTTAGTTGGTTATTTTTCTTTGTATTTGTATGGACATGTTTGGATTATCGAGAATGTAATTTTGACTTTAATAAATATGAAACATATTAGTAAATATCATGAGCTTTGGTGATAACCCAATTATGCCCCGACTCTTATTCCGCTGCGGGTCGAGGTGTGACAAGCCGTTTTAACCCCAACGATTACTTTTTAAAATTAAAATTACTTTCTTTCTAAAATTCAATTTTTACATCTATAGATACGACACACCACATCTTCACCCCACAACCAAACTTTTATAAAACACTACACTTCCACACCCAAAACCGACACAAGAAGAAGACATGGCAGCCATCCCGTGGACACAAGAAGAAGACATCGCACTTTGCGAGTCGTGGGTTGAAGCCTTAAGCCACCACACGCCATGCAAAATCTAGCGACCCGTTTTAGGGAGAATTCTATAACACTTATCGGTCCATAGGGTGATCATACCCGAACGGTCGACGCCTTATCCTCTTGCTTTAGGACAATCCATATGGACTGTTTTGAGCAACTCCACACCGCGGTGGAGCACCAAGGGGGTGACCTTGGGAAGGACGACACCATAAAGTCGCCTTCATCATCTATCGGCACGAGGTTGGACGTGAATTCATACACGTTTCGAAGTGGCAAATTATTAGGTTTTTTTTATATAAATTATGTATTTTTTAAATTTTATATTATGTTATGTTTATTTTGTGTGAATTAAACCATGACAACTATCCTTTTTTCTTACCTTGTCAAATATATTTTACATAAAATAATTCTTTTAAAAATAACAATAATAGTTTGAATCATAACCACACTATATAGGATAATAGATTTAAATGGTGAATAAGAGTGAAGTAATATCATAGAAGGGTAATAGTGATCTTACAAGTCACAATCATACCCTATGTCTTTATGACTACTCGTATAAATAGATATAACCCCTTTTATTTCAATTTCTTGGTTATGGTAATTAAATATTGCACCACACCAACACCAACAATATTCAGCGCCAGCACTACTAGATTTTATAAATATCGTTTTGATAAAGTCAATTCCTAGTTTTTTTCTAACATAATCAATTTCTTAGGTATATGTATAAAATTTGAAGTATTTATCCAGTTCATGATTCAGTATTAGAATCTGGGTTCAATTCACATAAGAGAGGTTTTTCCATATTTATTGGTTTTCTCCTGAACTGGTGTACATGCATTATTGTCTAGTGAAGATGCATATGATCCAGTGGCCCATCAGTGATTCAAATTTGCCATTAAAAACAATAAAAAAATTACCGTTTCAAACCCAAGAACGCAAGTATAAATGTCTAATACTTAGGGGTGTTCAAAACTATCCGTATCCGAAAATCCGATCCGAAATATCCAAAAATTCGGATATTTGAATTCAGATAGTGATTTTAAAAATATTCGGATATTTCGGATATCCGAAATTTATTTTTTTCGGATATCTGAATATCCGAAAAATATCCAAAAACTTAATTCGGATATCCGAAATATCCGGTTCCGAATATCAAAAAATAATAAAAAATAAATAAATAATTGGACATTTGGATATCCGATATCCAAAATTTCGGATACAGATTCAGATAGAAAATCCGGTATCCGAAAATTTCGGATATGAAATTCGGATATCAGGTTTTGAACACCCTACGTACTTGAATTTTACTTTTCAGTAGCTAAACCAATAAAACTAAAAACCTAATACCATAAATGGGCCTGTTAAGGCTGGAAAATTTGTGGGTCATATCCCAATAAAGAACCTGGGCTCATCCAGAATTAAGGTAAGCTCTAAATCTTTAATTGCACGCCTGCAGTCTAAAAAACAAACGGATCAAGCCCAACGGCCCAAAACCAACCAAACGAAAATTATAATACCAAAGGGCAAAGGGTAACAAAAAATGGGGATAGAAATAGAATGCTCAGAAACCAATTTGCTTTTTTTTTTAACTGTATGATACAAAATTAAATATAGTTAGTAGTTTTTTGACGGTTAAAATAAGACATTGGTGATTGTCTATAAGTTATTTTGGTTTGTTGCTTTAATGTGATATTTTGGTATATATACATGTATTTTTCAGGTTGTTCGGCTCCTTAAGTCACCTTGTCTGTTTGTCAATGATACCAGCTTACCTAGCTTAATTTAAATCCCCTCCTTTTGTATGTGTTCGGCTGGTTCGTTATGTAATATCAATATCTAAACAAATAATTTAATTGGACTGTAAGTAAATCCAACTTTTATATATATATATATATATATATTTATATATTTATTTACTATTTTAATATACGAAAATATTATATATCAAAAAAGCTTTGTTAGGAACTTTTTATAAGTAGTATATTAGTTGACGCGTCTTCCTCCTTTTTATATTAATCGACAACTTCACAAAACCTCATTACATTTTTTAACGAAATGAGAACCATTGCCAAGACCAATTGTAGTTATTGTTATCTTTGTAATTTTCAAGTAGTAACTCCCTTATTTTTCAATTATTATTTTTTTTTGTAAATTAATACCTAAACACCATATATATTACATACGGTTAGAATACATACTCTTAAATTTCATTTCTTTGTTTATTAATATTAATACCTAAACACCATATATTACATACGGTTAGAATACATACTCTTAAATTTCATTTCTTTGTTTATTAAATATGTTAATATTTGGTCTATGTTTTATCAATATTAGAATTCCACCGCCCAATATGGTGATAAATTTTACAAACATAAGGATACAAGTTAAAAAGTTATGTATAGTACGACAACGCTTCATTAACGGTAGTGAAAAATACCAAAATAATCCATAAACGACCCGGATTGATACCGGCTAATATCAAAACCGAAAACCATAAAAAACCATAAAAAATGATACCGATAAAGGTATCAATGTTGTTCCCTTAGTTGGTTCGTTCATTAGGACACCGGTATCGTGTCAGGTGGTGCCATTACTTGATATGGTTTACTATGCGAAAAAAAATACTTTATTCTAAATATAACTCCATTTTCAATAATATTTTTATAGGAGCCCATAATAAAATTGATGAACACAAGTTATTAGCAAAAAAGGAAATTAAATAATAAATGAAATATCATCAAAATAGAAAACCATACAAATATATATCAGTACTCGCGTTGAAGTTGTTCTGTATTAGTTTGGTTTAGTATAGTATCGGTACTCTATGTCCTTTACATACCCAAAATTAAATTATTTTCAATATATAACAGTTTCAATAAAATTTTGTGTGAATATTATACATATGAATTATAAATTATACATATGAATTGAAATTGAAACTTTTGATGAACAGTCTTTTGATAATGTTTATTTTCTTATTTTTAGTAGTATATTAGTTATTATTGGATTTTAATAATTCTAAATTTCATATGTTGACCAATAATAATCTAAACTTTAAAAATTCTCTCCAGCGATCTCAAATTATAAGAATTTTGGCCTTATCGATCCTTTTCAAACCGCAGGTGTACTTAATTCAATTAAGGAGGCTGCAGGTGTACATCAATCTATTGAGGAGACTAAAATCTTATATGTTATAAAGGATCAACAAGGGTAAAATTCTTACAAGTTGGGATCGTTGGAGAGAATTTTTAAAGTTAAGATTATTATTGGGCAACTGATGAAACTTAGGAGTATTAAATACCAATAACCTTATTAGTTATTATATTGATTTTTATTTACAAATAGTAATGGAAAATTCTCAAGTATATTTTTTTAATTTTTAGTATCATTTTATTTATTATTTAAGTTGAATTCTTACTAATAACTTGCATTTTTTAACCTTTAGAAATTCTCATTTATGTTTATTTTTTTAATTTCAAAGTTATTTGCCAAAGCATTCAGACGGAATGTTAGGGTGAGCAACGGATGGTATCAGTTTGCTTTGTTAAAATACCAATACGATACATGCACTCATAATATAAATAAACACGACATTTACATCGACCGAAAACAATAGGACGGACATCGATTCTTGCCTCGGTGTTGTTCAAAAGGCATCGATTGGTTCAGATTGTTAGGGTAGTGATACCAATATTGATTTGTCGTTGCAGACATAGTTGTATAGATGGGGAATTTTCAAAAACGAATAGATGTACGGTATCGATGCTGTTTGGTACGGTATGTAGGAATACGATGTCATTTTATTCAAAGAAAAAATAATAAAATAAATACCGGTACAAAAAAAGGATGTTTTTCTTTGGGTTTCAGTTCAGTTCACTACGGTAGCTACATGATTTCTGTTATCAAACATGATAGCGTAAAAATGAATACATAATGTTATTCGATTTAGTACAGTATGTAGTGATACAATGTCAGTTTATCATTAGCAAAAACAATAAAAAAAATACTTGCAACAAACAAATTTATCTTCGGCTTCGGTGCAGTTTGGTATGATAGGGCACAGTATTCGTTTTAAATAAAATTTATATCACAATGTTGAAAAAATAAACATAGAATGCAAACGAACTGAACCGATAACAACTACGGAAGAACATTTGTACCGGTATTAATATTCGTTTTTATTGTTTAAGATTGATGTTAGGTTTTCTTTTTCGATTACTATAACGAATGCCAATACCGTGACGTACTGAACTGATACCAACCATATTCCCGCTACGAAGCGTGGGAAAATCTTGCTAGTTAAGAAACAACTGCTTGTTTTTCTTTTTTAGAGTTAATGAATGATGTCTGTCGTAAGGAACATACAAAAACCAACTAAACTATGTAGATAGGATAAGTCGGACATCAAACCAGAGGACGATTGTAGGAAAGTGTTGTAATACGAAATACTGATTATCTATTACTTAAAAAGAAAACTTGGTTGTGAATGTTGTTGATTATCTAAATTAACAAACTAAAATTTTAGGTTTTTATCAATAAAAGAAACGATGGTTCCTCCGAATTTCAGATTGGTAAATAGATTGCAATTATGTGTTTAATCCAAAACACTTGCATAGACATAAGCGTTAACCTAATTAACCAATTGTGATCCTCACAGACTAAGTACTCCGGTTAATACATAACGAAAGGTTATCACGTGAACATCAATCACAATTACTAACCCTAATCCAGCCTCAAATGTATCCCAATTTCTAGAACTCTCGGGAATTGAATGATTAAAGATTTAAGTTAATGAAAAGTAATCAGTTACAATTAGTTAATCAAATCGACGGGTGAAAAGCATCGAATGCTTAGATCACCAAGTTCATACATAATGTAACACATAAAAGTATCTAACTTACACAAATCCTTCATCCGGAGGAAACCAAAAGACAACTAGCCGCTCATCTCTTAAACAAATGGTCTTCAAAAAATTGAGAAATTGACGAATTCATAGTTGCAAGGATGAATTGGTGGAACACAATGATGATTGAAGGTGAAAAGCCTTAAACTTTTGAGCTCTAGAACTCCAATCTTTGTCTCTTGATATGTTCATGAGTGAGTGCCCTTTAAAAGAAACCTTAAAAATATATAGACTGCATACCCACGTTTTTTTCATTAACTGACTGTAAGCTACGGTTAAGAACCATAAGCTACGGTTAAGAACCGTAAGCTACGGTCAATACTTTCTGGTCCAATGTAAGCCAGACCGTAGGCTATGGTCATATACCGTAATCCACGGTCACAAGTCTCTGGATGTTTTCTTCTTAGGTCAAGTAGACCGTAAGCTACGGTCAGTGACTTCCCATTCAACTTCGTATTAACTTTCAGCTAATGACCCGTAAGCCCCTCAACTTCTAGTTCTTCCTTTTCCTTATTTTTTCGAGTTATATCTTGGCCTGAATAAGTCTCGGTTAGTATCCTTTGCTTCGCAAATCCATCACGGATGTTCCGCATCATCTCTAACCTTCTTAACTCTACCAAATTAAGTGATTAACTTGCAAAACCACCAGTTCTCGTAGTTATCTCATTCAATGCATATAATCACTCATAACACACTAAAAACACATAGAATACGATCATTAACGCTCAGGTTTCACCATCTCCATCAATGAACACAAATTAAGTTAGTAGAGAAAAATAAAATTAGATGATAAATTAAATTATTATTAAAATTAAATTAAAATGAGGTAAGGATGTATATTATTTAGAGTATAAGGGGTAAATAGAACCCTTAAAACAAAACAAAATTGATTGGCCTTATTATTCACTATTTGCTAATTGTTATATCTATACCTAATAAATAAGTAACGATTGTGTCATGTGTTATAATTTTGTGAATTTAAGATTCTTTATATTATATTGAGATAGGTTCATTTCCTTTCATAATTTGTTCCAAGACCAAACCTCCTAAGGCAACCCAAATATTAAGGCTTTCAATTAGGGGGGTCGGAGCACCACAATGGTGGCTCCCATGATAGCGTGACCACCATGGTCACATCTGCACAATCTGTGTGATCATAGTAAATTTGTTCCTCACCGTGGTAATGGTCATGTGCATGGTGGGTGTTTTAGTGTGGTAGAATGTGATGGTGTGATGAATGTTGCAAGTGTATTAGTGATAATATAATGGCATTAGAGGGAATGAGATGTCATATTGTGAGTAGGTGTGATGGGTGCCTCTTCCCACCTTAGCTTCCAGTAATTTCATCACTATGATTTGTGGATTTTTCCATCATAAACGTTTGATTTATGGATTTGTTAATGTGTTGGATTTGTTTACAAAAAAGTCAAAATTGATTTGCGGATTTGATAGTGTTCGGTAGACAATTGTGTTGTGTTCGGTAGACAATTGTGTTGGATAAATGAATGTGATTGAAGAGAGAACATACTTTGAATTTTCCGACAAGGTGATTGGAGAAGATGACCATAAAAAGTTGATAGAAGTGGTGTTTCTGGTGGTCGGAGAATTCACTAGCAAGGTTTATTCTTTCTAATTATTTGTTTTATTACATATGATTATTTTGGTCGTTTCACACCATTTAACAGAAAGATAATCCTATGTATAGCGGAAGATTAAATGAGTCACTTTTTTCAATTTCACTTGTCTAAATTAGTAATTTATGAAATATATGTATCATTTAAAACTATGAGTGAAGCTTAGGAATGTACTTAATTCCATATACTATCTCAAAGTACCATTTTGTAAATGAGTGAAGCATAGGAATGTACTTCATACAACATACTATCTCAAATACCATTTTGTAATTCCATTATATTTTCTTTATTCAAATAGTGTAACACATCACTTCCTAATTTAGTATATAAAAAATTAAAATTATTTAGATAGATAAATAATCAAAGTTCTCAAAATTATAGTCTACTGATATCTTCGGGGTAGGATAAAGTTTTAAGACCAGTAGGTCATGGTTTCGATTCTCATAAGGGGGAGGAGGGGTTTTCCATATCTATTGGGTTTCCTTCTAAATTGGTGTATAGACATCATGCCTAGTAGAAATGGATATAATCAGATAATTCCGCTTATGACATGATAATACTCTAATGATACGTCGGTTATTCATATTTGACGTTCAAAAAAAATAACTTTATTATTTTACCAGCAAACATGTAATTGCAATATAAAATACATTGGTCATGAAAGACACGAGTGGACTGAGTATCTCAAGGTTAAGTAGTCAAGTCCAAAAAAGATGAAACCATTTATTACTCCAGTTGTCTACCTCATCTTCAACCTCCCCTCTAAACAGTCGGCAGTCGCCGCCATCTGCCGGCCCCCCTCTCTCTCCTCCCTCTCCCATTTTCATACAAATCTCACACAACATTTGTCAAGCTTCTTCACACACAAACATGAAAACCAAGTTCTTTCTCTGTATGCGACCACCAGTCATCGAAACTGACGATGGAGACTACATAAAACTACCACCAACAGTCGGATCATCATATACACCGGTCTCCGGTAAGACCTCCTGTCGTCGTAACCGAGATCCACGACAGAGAAAAATGGTTGCTTTGCTCCTGAGAAATACATAAGTCAACTGTCCATCAAGTCAAACAGTAACACATCAGAAAAGCACATTCTCAAAACGATCCAACAACCACCAGCCCAGTTCCCAAAACACATGTTTTAAAATCTTTGTTCAACGAGGAATCAGTTAGTTTGAGACAACTGAGTACAACGATATCAAATAATAATGTCAATTGTGGTACTAAGTCAAACTCTGGGGCGTATATGATGGTCAGTAGTTTATTTTTCACAATGTTTTTTGGGAAGATATTTGGGATTTGTGCCCATTGGTAATGGTTTGTTCTCTTTATCCTCACCGGAAGAATGATGTCATTGGTGTTCGGATGACGGAAAACGTGGTGGTGAAGTGGCCGGAGGAGGGTTCGCCGGAGGAGTATAAGAAGAGGGTCATAATGGCAGGATTGCTGGAAAGGAAAAGCCACTATAGATAAGACATTTTTTTTCTTTAGTTGATGGCTTTAATGCATGTCAACTTTCACCAATCTGAAACACACACTTGCTTTTTGAGGTTTTTGTTAAAGGAAGTGTATATTATCAAACTTTTATTGGTGTTCACTAATGTACTTTTTACTAACACAAGATGTGTGATTAGAATTTATGTTAGATAATTAAGCCTCAATAAATTTAGTAGCCTTGGTATCATAATATGTCAAGTGGGTATGTAGCCTAATGATAATATCCCTCCTAAGTGATGAGGGGTTCAAGTTCTATTGTGGGTATAATATAGATTTAGGCTGCCATTGAAAAGAATTAGATGTTATGCATGGTTGATAAATGTGTAACTCCTTAGTTAAGATTCTCAAATTCGGAGGGTAAGACGGATTTTGAAGACTCAAACCGATCAGATTTTTTATAATAGGGATTTTCATCCCCGTTGGATTTTTGATCTATGAATTATCATTGTTATGTAATACTTGAGTGAAAAGTTATATTTTGATCCATTTCTAGCAGCGCCACTAATTACTTGGCTCTTGCTCTAACATATATCTTATACGGATTCTAGACAGTTATTTTTTTTCGTGTTCAAGCCAGATAATGTTAAATTGTCTTGTTTGGTTCCCCGCAAGAAGGATCTATAAGAATTTAACTTATCCAAGGGAAAATCTTACTTGTGGGCACTATTGCATGTAACGCAGGATGAGTGGCTCAGATATCATCAAAGATTGGGTGAACTGGTAGATTCATTTTCAATTAATTTGGAAATATTACCTGAATGGTATTCTTTTCCATAATTCAAGTAGTTTGTGCCTAACGGTGCTGCCTTGTTCTAAAAAGGATGAGATGCTCTAAGACAATTAGGGTTTTGGAAGTCGAGTCATGAGGAATTGAGGATGGACATGAATGCGCTAGCCTGACGCGTGTGTGAAGCAAACAAAATTCATAAAATACTTTTTAAGTTAATTATAGAAAGAAGCAAACAAAATTCATAAAATACTTTTTAAGTTAATTATGGAAAATATATACTGTCTTGTTAATTCTTGAACACAAAAAAGATAAAGATAATACATACAAATAGGTCTATGTACAATCAAAGAATCTTTAAGTACACCTAAACAAGTTTATCTATGTACAACTCAATCTCTTTCCAACTGACTCAAAGCACAATCACATATTTTTTTTTCTTATTCACAAGCTATATCCCTTTTATATATGTACACTAACACACTCTTCCTTTCTATCTATGTACAAGCGCACACTGAGCCTTCTTCCCTTCTTATTATTGAGGATGACCCAAATTTATTATATGAATTATAGCAGCTAAGGCTTATTGTAATTATCAATACCCTAATCAAAAAACAGATATAACTACAGTAGGTTACCTTAGATAAAACTATAGTAGGTTTCCTTTGTAATTATTCTTATTATACTTTTAATATAATACATGTATATATAACATATAATGATATTTTCATAATTATTCTAATGATATTGTAGGCTTAACTTTTTTATTTTCTCTCTCTCACATTCCTTCGTGCTTCCACTGCCATCAGACCTAGATTTATTGTAGCCTCTTTCACTCTCATTCCCTAGTGTGATGGTTTTTTATGGCCCAATCTATTCATACACCCCTTTAGTTTATTTTTACACTCTATACGTTGCATTTTGGCCTAAAAGTAGCGCATAGGTGCCAGGTCAGACAGCGAATGACACCCATCAATCTTTGTCCGTAGGCGGGACCTACATCCTACTTTTAGGCCAAAGAGCAGCGTATGGGCATGGGATGTTTTGTTTGGTTTGTTTTTTGGTGAATTTTGTCATTTAATCATATATTAGCTAAAATTTATTTACCCAAACAAAGGTAACAAAATATTGATTTTTTTTAAAAGTTGTAGATTTTAGTTTTTTTAAATATATATTTAAAAGTTGTACATTTTTGTTTGAAAAGTTGTAGATTTGACTTATTATATTATTGTTTTATAAATTTTAACCGATTTTATTGTTAAATTAGTTCTATTTTATTTTAACGATTTATAAAACTTTATTTTTTTATTAAATTACACAAACATGTTTAATTAAAACATTGTACAATACATTGTGAAAGAAACATTCAAAAAACTTACAAACATCATACAAATAAAAGATCAACTACATAAATATAAAATCAGTTTGTACATACAAAACAAAAGTACAACTGAATTTCTAATACAAAATAAAAACTAAACTAACGTAGGCTAGTTGTTATTCTCTGTAGTTGGTGACTGTGGCAATGGAAGCTCCGCCAATCCCCCAGCCCCCCGTAACTCTATGAGCGTGTAAACCGTCCACATCTGATAGAGCTCTGCACGTCGTAGGTGGCAATCGAAGTCCCAAGCGACCGCCCATGCAGCACGAGGTAAATCGTCAAAGATGTGTTGTGTGTACTACAGCGGTTGCTGGTTGCTGGGGGCGGTGGTGGTGGGAGATCATACGTAACATAACGTCCTAAGTTTTTTGGATCAAAGAATTGCCTCCAAATACCCTCGTTCATACGCAACTCCATTAAAAATTGTTGTCGGATAGACATATACTTTGTTTGTTTGTGCCCTAACCC
This sequence comes from Scalesia atractyloides, assembly GCA_947069175.1. Taxonomy (NCBI): domain Eukaryota; kingdom Viridiplantae; phylum Streptophyta; class Magnoliopsida; order Asterales; family Asteraceae; genus Scalesia; species Scalesia atractyloides. Next base: position 79,135,894 of record CAMTDV010000028.1, read on the forward strand.
CATGCATCGATCGAAACCCACAATGACTATCTGGTTTCACATCCTTTATTTTGGAGATATATGGGTGAAACACTTGGAATTTGACATGCATCGTTCTCAATAGTTACATCTGACTTAGGGTCCAACGTGAACATTAGGAAATCAGGGTGTAGGTTAATTCCTTTTGTAGGAGCCATTGAGCGGATGCGTCGCAATACTGGATTTTTTACAGAGCTTGGTCTTTAAGAGTCTTGGGATGATACGTATGAGCTATGACGGGGAAGATCGTACGAGGAGTTGAACCGATTTTGTTCCAACGGTATATACGAGCTCTTTCTCACATCTTCTGCTCTCCTTTGTTCGTGAGTCTTCAATGGTGGACAGCCACAAGTATTCATTTGAAGAACATGAGGTTTTTTGGTATTGTTGCATGGCATGATGATTTGTTTAAAATTTTCATTTTAGTTCTTTTTCACTTGGGGAGGCGTTGAATGAATTTGTTGTTTCAATTTTTCAAATTATGCGTCCACATCGATATCTTCAATTTTATTCCTTGACGACTTAAAGTCAAGCTTCTTTCAGAACACGTCTATCGAAGTGATCCAGATTTCTACCCTTAAAGACTATTATAATTAGGCAGTGAAATCATAAAAGCTGAGGGTCAATAGGATTAATTACCCTTTTCATCTAACCATTCCAGACGGCAAGCAAATGGCAAATCACAACTGGTAAAAAGATGGCAACCACAAGTTGCACCGTAGGCTTGTAACCCATCTTCCTTACATCATAACTCGAAAGCTAGAAGCTCAATAACATATATTGAAACCTTCCGAATTATATTCGCAAGCATGGGTGATCCTGGTGGTGGTTCATTACTTTTCTAAGACTTGTTTCAAAACCTCTTTTTATCTCTGTATATTGTTTCTCAACAATATGATCAACAAACCCCCATAAGTTTAACTAGCGTATTGCGATGACTTGGAATGTGATTTTTTATTAATACATGCATACCCTCAACTCTTGTGGGTTGTAGTTTGGTGAAAGTTAAGCGTTATGTAAGTCAAGGCAACTACAAACTTTTCATGGTACGAATCCAACTAGGATTTCTTCATATACTCAAAAACCCCTAAAAATATTACCATAACTTGTTAGGTATGTAGTATGTATGTATGTATGTATGTATGTATGTACGTATGTACGTATGTACGTATGTACGTACGTAGTAATTATGTAAAAAATACTCACGTCCACGACCAATTTCTTTCAGATGTGCTTCAAAGTTTGCCAAATTATACTTGTATAGTTCCTCTGTCGAAGACTCACACAATGTTGCAAATGAACGAAGAAATTCTTTCTACTCTTTATCAGTAAATTTCTCCTTGATGTTCTTATAGATATTTTGGTGAATATGGAAATAACAAAGATACCAATATGCCTTTGGGAAAATGTGTTCACCCATGCATAGTTTTCTATCTTCTCAGCCCAATTTAACACATTAGCAATAAAAATGATTGGTTTGTCGATGTCATACCTACAACCTAAACAAACCAAAGATTTTAAAAGTTTCTTTTGTAGGTGGCGTGAATCATTAGCACATGCGAGAATGCACACCATATAGTATATGAAAGTTTGTTGACAAAGAAAATATCTTCAACTACGTTCGTGGTCTGATTCTCGCATGTGTGATAAGGGAAATCTTTTTTGACAAGAAGGTTTTCGAGTTGTTGCAATTGAGATTCGCCGACCCTCTTTCCTATATTGATCTTCTGAACAACATTGTGTATATCTTTCGGAATAATTTGTTTATCCGGATTATTTTTCGTCAGTGTTCGCCAGATGCTACAATTTGGAATATCTTGCTCTGCCAGCTTCTCAATCAGTCTTTTATCCTCCGAAGAAAGCCTTCTCGCATAAGCGTGACCCTCGAAGTTTTCAATAGGAGTGTGGTTGTGAGCCGGGTACGTAAACTCTAACTTCCAAACACTTCCCTTTTTCTCTGAAAACCCTATCAATTCAAACGGGCAACCTATTTTCTTGCTACTTGATTTCCTCACCGTAGCCATACTTTTATACTCCCCACCAGGAGTGCATTGAAATCAAACCCTGAAATTGTTTCCTTTTTTATTTGATCTTTTAATCATAATGACGTAACCCTTGTCATTTCCCATTTTGTGTACCCAATCCACCAACGCATCACGTGACGAAAACGTTCGGTCTGTCTCAAACAAAACTATAATCAGGTAAGAGCCTTCCTCATCAACTTATAGCTCCTCCTGCCCACCGTCTCGCTGATCCGGATAGTCTTGCTGTACAAAGTTCTGCTAACCACCGTGTCCCTGGTGTCATACCCTGACCCGCAGCGGAAATAAAAGTTGGGGCATAATTGGGTTATCACCAAAGATCATGACATTTACTAAAAGGTTTCATATTTATTAAATTGGGATTAAACTTCAAATATCCAAAAATAAGGAAACATACAAGCACAAATAAACATTGTTCTAAACAATATGTAATTTATTAATCTTCTAAGGCCTTTCCTATGTGTTCCTCTCCTCAGCATGTCCACCTGTATCATGTGTAAAACAAAGGTTTGGATCAACAAAAGTTGGCGAGTGAATCTAATTAAAAACAATTTTAAACAATTCTTATATTAGTTATTTAAATAAAAATTTGTGCGTGAATCATAAGTGAGCATATGCATATGTATAAACAATCACAAACCACACAATATCCATAATGACCATATGAGATGATGAATGATGAACTTGAGATCAAGGCTCAATCAACGGAGCCGATCTAATGAGGCACCTGATACTCAACTCATATCCCACGAGGAACTGATGGGCCTTAAATGAATGATTGCACGGAAATGATAAAATGTATCCACACATAATCATACCAACAAAAAATACACATTTGATCACATAATGATGTTAGCACAAGTGTTTAAATAATAAATAAAAATATACGACACACCATACACCCAAAACGTGACTAAAAAAGGAGTTTATAAGGATTCACTCACAGTGGGTGCGTTCCTTGCTTGATAATGTATGCGAACGAGTTGAGGATTTGATCGATGAAAGAATAGTAACCTTAAATAATAGTGCCACAAATCGATAAATATAAACAAATTAATATTTTGATTTAATACTTTTTTTAGATTTTTAGGTTATTTTTGTGGTGTTTTTATTGAGATTTTAAAACCTTCGGAATTGTATTTTTTGGTATTTTTAATTGATTTTTAACTAAATAATAATATATAATTGATATAAATAATTAAAATAGAATAAAAATAATATAAAAAAATATTGTCAGGTCTAACAAGGACCTGACCGGTTCGCTAGTGGTATTAGGCAGCGTGTGATGAGGCTCGAACTCGTGACCTCTCGGTTGCGTGCACGCAGCTCTTCCAACTGAGCTACGTGTCTAACCCGACTTATCTCTTATTTTAATTACTCTTATACTCAACTTAGAATATTGCAGAAAATTCCTTTTTTTTAAAAGATTTTAAAATCACCGAGTCGATGTCTATGCCCCTACTCGAACCCGCGACCTAATCTGTACAACGCACCCAGCCCTTCCAACTGGGCTGGGTGTCTAACCCACTAAATTCCTGAATTGTGTTATACTTAAAGACTTACTGGAACTTTGCAGATATTTAGATAAAAACAGTGAGTTAATTCAGAAAATTGGTGCCATGGTAGAGTTTCGAACCCGGCATCACTTATGTAGAATGCACACATGCACCGCTGGACTGTGTGTCTAACCTAGTTTAAATTCCAAGTTTTATTATACATATAAATAAACTAGCTTCATCTTCTACAACTGAAAAACCCTGAACTTGACCCGCCTGAGGTTTAGTTCTTGATTAAGTGTTTCAAATCGACTAACCAGAATCGTATATCAATTATTAGAAATGTTCAAGAAATAAAACAATTCGAAAGAAATAATACCGTTTGAACAAAAACCGGCAGAAGATGGTGATTCCGGCGACTCAATAAAATTCCGGCAGTGGGTTTATTTGAGTGGGTGTCAACGAGTTTGAGTGAGAAAATGGCGAGTTGATTTGGGAGGAACGCATCGCTATTTATAGTTGGGTTTACAAATCATTGGTTTTCGGTTACACTTGGATGAATAATTCTCAAAATCCTTAACTGATTTTGAATTGATTAGCTACTTATTTAAGGATTTGTAACTGAGCAACAGTTACATCAGTTTTCTTGAAATCAAGATTTAATTTGATTGATCATGGCGGTTACTAAGTTTCTGTTATAAAGGTTGCAAGTTTGCACTTGAACAATATATATATATTATGATAGTTGGGGAATAATACATCTTGTATGTGCAGTGCAGTGATGTGTTGGTGTGTGCGGTTGGTGAGGGAACCCGGGTTCGATTCTGGTTACCCTTCTTTTATTTATATATATTTTTAATTCTTTATCCTCTTGCTTTTAATAATTTTCTTTTATTCTATTATTAATTTTTATTATTTATTAATTATAAACTTTTTAAATTTTGCAACATTTATTAATAACTTATAAAATATGCAACAATTAGTAAAACAAATACTTGATTTGTTGTACGAAAATTCCACTAACGGTAGGTGAATGTCCCAATTACCCTTGAAGTCTATGACACATGCTCGCAACATGTCTTTAAGGGTTTGTATGGTGCGCTCAGATTGACCATCAGTTTGAGGGTGAAAGGCAGTGCTGAGATCTAGATGTGTACCCAAAGCGGATCGTACGGCTTGCCTTGTTCGTGAAGTGAAGCGGCCTGTCTCGATCTGAAATGATACTTACATGTTCCCCATGATGTAACACCCTGTAAAAATCGTGTCCAATAGTATAGTGACACATTTTGTATTTTAAATATAGTCTTTTAAAGACCAATAAGGACTAAAGGCGTCAACATGCTCAAACTGAGCCTCTGAGTGACGGTCCGATGTCAACATGCATAAATAACAGCCTCTGAGTGACTGATATGTCAACATGCTTAAATCATTAGCCTCTGAGTGACTGATATGTCAACATGCTTGAAATTGGCCTCTGAGTGACTGATACGTCAACATGCCCAGCCTCTGAGTGACATCGGAATCAACATGCTTATAATAAGCCTCTAAGTGATCCTTGGTGAAGTCCTAACATATGTGCCATTTGTTGGATGAGAGAGTTCAATTTTGTAAATATGTGAAAGTTGGATGATGGAGGGATTAAAAGTGTCAACATGTTAATTTATACCTCTGAGTGACCTTTTAACGAAACGAGAGCTCGACAATGTCCGGGCATAACCACGGGTATGCCAAGTATTGGCTACGGAGGGCTAAAAGTGCCAAAAAGGTGTTTAAAAAGGTTTTTATAAGCTTTTTAAAGTTAAGGGGCTAAAGTGTCAAAATATGAAAGTAGTTATGGGGTGGTCGCAGGCCGCGAGAGACTTGGTCTATGTCTCTCGCGGGGCGCGAGAGAGCCTCTGCTGCAGAAAGTTTTCTTTGGTCTCCAAGCAAAACTCCAAAACGATTGATTCGAAACTATGGCTTCTCTAAACTGCTATACCACGTTTTGGGACACTTGTAAGCATCTTCTTACACCCCTAAACACCTGGCTTCACCTCCTTTGAGTTCTCCAACTATAAATAGGTGTTCAAGTGCTTCATTCCAACTTGCACTTTTCTAAATCATAACTCTTCTCCCTCCTCTGGAAGTTCCTAGCTGAAAGGAGCATCCAAATTAGTTCTCTTGCATTGTAGGAACCTCTTGTAAGTGTTCCTTGCTCTTGCATTTTCGTTTATAGACTTTTATAGCCAAAAGTCAGCGTTTTAATAAAACGCTTTGACTTTCGGTTAAGACCATTATGGTCCAGCCATTATTCGAAATGAAGATGGCTAAGTGATCGTAATAAGGTAGATGTTAATCCCTATAAAGGGCACCTCCTGAAGATCACGTTTGCTAGACCAATTGACGGGTCAAAGTTATCATATTAAAAAATCAAACAGGCCATTTTTTGGAAAAATCATAAATTGATCTTATATATGTTATGAAACCTGTTTTGACACTTAAACAAGTTGGTAATAATTATTAGAACAAGTAAGAGCATGTTCGGCTCGTCAATTTCAGTTCTAGGGCCGGTTCGCAACCGAAACTCGCAAAGTTTGACTTCTGCTTTGACTTTCAATTCTGACCCGATTTAGATTAGTTAGATACTGATCTAAAGTTGCATTATGATCATAATATAATGTAGCATAACCCTCTGAGGTTATATTACATGATCATAATCAGAATCCAAGTTTATGCGCAAGTTCCATAACTATGCCATTTTGACCAAAATGCCCTTTTTACGTAAATCAAGGTTTTAATGATAATAAACTTGAAAATGAGTTTCCTACTGATGTAATATTATAATTAGGATTATTTGGGATGTTAAACCAAGTTATAAACTGAGTTTTCAAGCAAGTTCTTAAATTATGTCGATAATTGACGATTTTAGCCCCTGTGGCTTATAAAATAGTTTTAATCAAATCTTTTCAAGGTAAATCATTTACCTACTGATATGTTATATTAAATAACATATTTTAAACATTTTAATCTGACTTTAATATCAGTTTTTATAAACATCGCACAAAGACGTCACTTTACGACATAAGCGCCGCTTTGGCGCATAGTATGGTTTTAAACCATATTAATGGACTAAGACTTGTTACCTACTGATTTTAAAACTTATTTTAAACATAATTACAGTAGGTACATGTTATAAACTCAGAATCCCAAATAATTTACAAACTATGTGTAAAATTTCCAAATTTGCCTTTATGAGGCATAATTTCGTTTTGAAACCTTAACGGACATATAAGTTGATATCCTACTGATATCTTAACTTATTTAAAGTATAATTGTCTATAGAACTTGTCCATGACTTATCCGATTACCCGATATCGCTAATATGCGCACGGTTACGTATATGTAACTATTTTTCGAAAATTAACCGAAACGGGTTTAACCTTGTCATTTAAGTTTCAAAATCAAGAATGTTAATAGTTTACCCATAATAAACAAGTCAAGGTACTTGTTGGAGTAAACTACATTCTATCCAATCATCGTTTAATCTAGCGTCGTACGTTTTGGTCAAGTACGCTAGTCGGTCTAAGTCTATGACTTAAATAAGACCGTTAGTATTTTATTGGTTAGTTTATGCCATAATCCAGAATAGAGACTTGCCGGTAAATGCTATCTGCGCTTAGTCCTTTTTGTGTATGGCTGAGTTATTAAAAATTTAAAGAAGACTAGCTCAGGTAAATACTCTCGACTTATTTCCCCTTTACGGGCTTGGGTTACGGCAATATTATTACCGCTTGGTCGGAAATGGGATTCAATCGAACGTCGGTTCGAAGATAATTAATCCGCATATTCTGTTTTAATCAGTTTTGTTTGATATTAACATCGGGGGTTAACTACCGTGTCTTGGATATCCTCGGCTCCCAATGTTTTAGCCTCATGCCTCCTAACATGTAAACGGTAACCATAAAATTCTCTTGACGAAACAGTTTTTCGCCTACTTGTCTCCATTGTATTGCTTAGAGGAATATTGAGATGGAACCCATCTTATCCATATGGAAATAGCAAAGGATACTGCAGTGGCATAAAACTTGGGTGCAGTTCGGATATACGCTTTGTAATGCAGCCTTCACATTGTTCGACAGTAATATCGCGTGAATCTGTAGGATTTTCATCACCTGGGATCAATGCATCTACTTCGCAAGCAGTAGGCAAGCCATATTGTCTTTGTCCTCTGTTTCATGTGCTAATCAGGCGAAGTCTTAGAGGTTGCATTGATGCATCATTAAACCTTTCCCTCGCCATCCTAAACGCTTGTACTAATGCATTACTCTCATCAAGCATCTTCAATAGGTTGCTCACTAAGGTACGAAGTACTGCTTGGTCAGAATTTTCCGAAATACAATTTCGTAAAGGAAAAAACGATTGTCAATCTCATTTTCTGTGTCATAAATATACAATTGTGTGAATCTAGGACGAGAATCAGGATGTGTAGGTAACAAAGTCCCAATTATATGGTGGTTGTGTCCATTTAAACGATAGGTATAAGGCCCACGTCCATCATTTAATTCCGTAGATATTTTCCCACCAGTAGAGGTAAATGAAAAAATTGAATTTAGAAGCTTGATATTTTCTCTAAACACCGTAGACCGTGGCTCGTCGTTATAATCAAGAAGGCTACACAAAGGTTCAGGAGGATGTCGCATGAGTGGTAATTTGACATTTCCTTCTCCACAACATAATGAAAAACATGGAATTGGTGGAGATAGAGATTTAATAGTTCGTTCCTCATACCAAACCATAGCTCCACAATGCACACATATATGGTCTGCATTGCCGCAATCCCAGTACGATCGAATTTGTCCTATAAAAATCAAGAGTAAGTAAACAATATCGATATCATGTTATGTTTCATATATAAAATACGGTCTGCAATAACATGATACGTACGAGGTCTATTCTCATCTTGATGGTCGTATGATCGGGATGTCACATTTTGTTGAGGAGGACGTATTCGTGTAGATGGCTGCAAAACCGTAGAAGTGCCAGAAGATTGTACAAGTTCATTTGTGGTACTAAAATAATGTACCACATTTCTGTTGGTATTATCATCTGCACATGAACCAAATGTAACTTGAGGGGGATTTCAATGCAAAAGGGCTACACGTTCATTATTATCATGCAAACCCCAATTACTATAAAATGAAGGTCAGAAGTAAAGCCCATCGTGTCGATGTTGTTTTGTAGCTGTAACCACAGGCGTCGGATTAGGAGATCGTCCACGTAATCTAGGACGACCCCTACAACGCCTACTTGTATTGGCTTCTCCACGAGCAAATGAAGTTGTGACGTGAGAAGGTGTTGTGAGACTATATCAGAACCACTAGACATAGGATGATCTCCATCACACCGTCCATTACAAAATTCTAATTTGGAGAAATAATCACAAGAATTAGTTATAATATGACTTGGTTTCTTCTATGTTTCCTATAATTCAGGGTTTTGCATTTGTATAACGGTGTCTTCTATGTTTCCTATAACTTAGGGTTTTCCACATCATAATAATGAATTAAAGATAGTATAATGATTTTTTTAGAATGGTAAGGAGTGTTAATTATACTTGTATTATTAGTATTTGTTTTGGTGGACAATTACATTTTTTTGCACGGCTGGTGCCTTTACAAATGTGTTATGGGGAACATAAGAATATATCAATTTTTTCCAAGATTATAAATTCCAAGGTGGACAGGTGTTTGGAAGCCACTTATCAACAAAACCTCAATTAAGAATTTCTAAACCTTGATTGCATAAATCTTTACTAAAAAAACAACATTTACATGAATATATGTATTATTATATATAAAAAATGGACGACACATTAAAAATGTTTTTATACGATACTTATTAATTTAATACCGCCATAGACATGTGTGTAAATTATAATAATAGAATATTGTTTGAGATATTTATATAATTATGTTTGGTAATTTATATAATTATGTTTGGTAAATATAAAATTGTTTATGCAATTTTGGTAAAAAAAACAATTAAGGCAAATTTTCATTTCGTTGAAAATTATCAAACATGGTATGTTTAAATAAATAAAAGAAGCAATCTAAATACAAATTGTAAGTTATGATGGAAATTTGTAAAGTAATGGTTGATAATGGAAATGCGTAAAGCAATGGGTATGGAAACGGATCTAAAAAAGAAAGGGTTCTCATCTAATTATGTGACAAGAATGTGAAATAACTGAAAGTATAAGGGGTAAAAATGTATAATCAGAAGGGGTGCAATCAGTTTGTGGGATTCTTGTGGACCGGAGTGTAAAATTGTTGTGACTGCATATAAAACACCTCATCAGTCACTTAGGGTTTCATCCTCTCTTTCATTTGCACACCTACCTCTCTGGATTCGTTCAAAGATGATACGACCTGATGGAGATCCGTTCTGGATCTCGTTTAGTCGTTGATCCGGTGGTGGATCAGTATTGTTATTGATCTGGTAGATCTCTATATTTGTTGTTCTTCAGTCTCATTGGGCTGGTTGTTCTTGATCCAGTGTTGGATCTTGTAGTTTGATGTTTTTCTTTCTATGATCAACTGATAATTTCTATAATCAGAAGGGTTACAATCAGTTTGTGGGACTCTTGTGGACTGGAGTGTAAACTTGTTGTGACTGCATATAAAACACCTCATCAGTCACTTAGGGTTTCATTCTCTCATTCATTTGCACGCCTACCTCTAAGTATCTCTCTGGATTCGTTCAAAGGTGTTACGACTTGATGGAGATCCGTTGTGGATCTTGTTTAGTTGTTGAGCCGGGTGTGGATCAGTATTGTTATTGGTCTGGTAGTTCTGTATATACTTGTTGTTCTGCAGTCTCATTAGGCTGTACTTTGATATTTTATCTATTGTTCCTGTATTTTTAATTTGTGTTGATTTAGGTCTTACATAAGTAAGATCTAGGGTTTGGGGAGTGTTTTCTTATTTGGGAAATAAATAAAAAATTTGTCAGAAGGGTTGCAATCAGTTTGTGGGATTCTTGTGGACTGGAGTGTAAACTTGTTGTGACTGTTAAACACTCTCAGTCACTTAGGGTGTCATTCTCTCATTACTGCACGCTACCTTAAGTATCTCTCTGATTCGTCAAAGGTGTACACCTGATGGAGATCGTGTGGATCTTGTTAGTGTGAGCGTCAGTCCTTAGGGTGTCATTCTCTCATTCACTTGCATGCCTACCTCTAAGTATCTCTCTGATTCGTTCAAAGGTGTTACGACCTGATGGAGATCCGTTGTGGATCTTGTTTAGTTGTTGAGCCGGGTGTGGATCAGTATTGTTATTGGTCTGGTAGTTCTTTATATACTTGTTGTTCTGCAGTCTCATTGGACTGTACTTTGATATTTTATATATTGTTCCTGTATTTTTAATTTGTGTTGATTTAGGTCTTACATAAGTAAGATCTAGGGTTTGGGGAGTGTTTTCTGGTTTGGGAAATAAATAAAAAATTTGTCAGCGTTTTGTTGCTTCTCTGTTGTTCTGCGTTGTTTCTTTAAGTTGTTTGTTGTTCGTCTTGATTCTTCATACCATTTGACTTGAGTTCAGAGATGGGGAGTGCAGTCGAGCAGGTGTTTGTGTGTTGCTTATGAGACGATGAGGGCTGCACAAGAGGGAGTTTCAATAGCTATTTTAAAGCTGCTGTGAAAGAAGCAGACGAGAAGGAGACCGGGAATGGAAACCCTAAGTTACCGGTCTCGAAATCGGAGGAAGGTGGAGTGGCTGAGACGTCTGGTGAGAAGAGAAGACGGAATGTAAGTCATTGTTAAACAAAGTTTCTCTTGAATTCAGATTGTTTCTTTTGGTGTATGTTGATTTGGTTACTTGATTTAGTAACTCGATATCAAATATTAGCTACAACAATGCCACCTAAAAATGTCGATGCTCCTTTAATGGCTATAGCAAGAAAAGTAGATGCCTTCAAGAGTGGACGTCCCCTCAATTTCATTTATACTTGTATAGCTGTGGAGTCTTTGTCAATTTTGGAAAAGATGCATAAGAGATGATTTATTAGGTGGTGAAGAGAGCAGGGGTTGTGGTGGATAGTGGTTTTGTTGGTTCAGTTCCGGCTGCTGGGATTAACGATCGGTTAGAGATAGGTTAGGAAACAATGTGGATGAGCAAGTGCCTGACTCGATGAGAAGCATAGGCATAGCGTTATATTCGAGCGTGCTTGGTGTTGCGAATTTTTATAGCAGTTTTTTGATCGTTGTTGTTGGGCGTGTTACGGGGAAGTTTGGGTCGACTTGGTTCGGGAAGGATCTGAATAGCAGTCGGCTAGATAGTTTATTTTTACACATAGGAAGTGACATTTGGGCTTTTTGGTGAAACAGTACTCTCGGTGGCAGTCACGGAGTGCCTAAAGTTCACTATAAAGGAAAGCAAGGAGACTACTACGTCATGGTATGCTAAAAAGTTTTTATTTTTTTCATTTAGAAAAATCACTTTTTTACATAGTATTAATCATTTTATTTTTCTTTTTCTTACATTTCAGGTCATGGACACGTTGGGCCTAGTTTGTGGGATGTTTGGAATTCTTCTGGGCAATCATGAGTTCCTAAACTTATTTTTTTATTTAATTTTTTTTTTTTTTTTTGCATTTGAGTTGTTTCATAGCAACTGTAAACCATGTAATTGATAAACGATGTGTTCATTCATGTGAGTTGACTTGCTGACTTTGTGCGTGTTTATCAGAATGCCATCAGAAATGGTAGCTTGTATAGCTGTGGAGTCTTTGTCAATTTTTGAAAAGATGCATTCAAGAGAGTATGTGATCTGTATATTTTCATTCACTGTAACATGTTCAACTTGAAAAGTTTTTATTTTCTCTCTTATTTGTTGCTAGGTTTATGCCTAATATATATTTTTTTAATTTGTGACTGTCTTGAACAATTAATATTTAAATCAGGTATGTGCATGGAGACGTAAAACCGGAAAACTTTCTGCTTGGTTAACCGTCAACACCTCAAGAAAAGAAACTATTTCTAGTTGACTTAGAGCTAGCTAAGGATCTCATGATCAGAATTTAATTCTTTCTTATATTGTATTAATAATTAATAAGTTTGTATACGAAATGCAGCAACAAAGTGGCGAGAGAGTGCAGTGGTCAACATGTTGATTATGATCAGAGGCCTTACATGTTTAGGTAATATTCAATTTTAACAAATAACTGAAGATAACTCTTCATTTCGTATAGTATACAGTTATACATATAATATTCGTTTGATCTGCAGAGGAACAGTTAGATACGCGAGTGTGCACGCACATCTGGGTAGGACAGCGAGTAGAAGAGATGATCTAGAATCTCTTGCATATACACTCGTTTTTCTTCACCGTGGTAGACTTCCTTGGCAAGGGTATCATGTATTGCTTGTTTGTCAAGTTACAGTTTGAGGTTTAATCTATATCTATACTATACAATAAAAGAAAACCAATGGGGGACACATGTTATTCATTGGAGTCAATATTTTTTGGTGTCTATCTCCTACTTAATTATGGATACTTATACTTATTTTTTAACTAAAATAGTTATTATATCATTAACGAAATCAATTTAATACTCAATCATTATAAATTTTCTGTATAAGGTTATATTTATTACTTAAAAGCTTCACCAAGTTCAAAATTATGTTGGTTAAAATTTTAAAAACCAAGAATAATGATGATACTCGTTTTTATAAGTGATTTCTAAAATTTTCAATTATTTAATGTGGTTGGATGGTAATAAAGGTAAAATACAAAGTTAAATAATAAAAAGGGGTATCAAAAAATCAAAGTTAATACCCAATTAGAAGATATAATGTTTAGAAAAATTAACCTAACAAAATTTAGAACTGTCACGTCAATGTTCATTTTTTTAAATACATATCTAAACGACTTTGTATGTTAACAAATTACATTATATTTTATTCTATTAGTATAATACACAGGTTTTTTAACCGTGCGATGCATGTTTTCTTTAAAACATAATTTTTTTATTACTAATTATATAACATTATATTACATTTATCAACCCGTGTAATAAACGTGATTGTAACCTAGTTAAATATAATAGTAAAATCTATGTTATTTGTTGATAGGGTGACAATAAATCATTTCTAGTTTAGTTAATATGTGGCTTTTGTTGTTGACTTGGCACACACTTGGCGTAAATTATATTTTTCTTACTATTTATCTTTTATATCACAATAGTTACCTAACTAAACAAAGTAATAATAAATTAATTACTAATTTAGGTTCCATTCACAAATTTGCTATTTATTTTTGAAACCAATGGCCTCTAACCATTCAATTATTATTTTTTCTGTTGTATATATTCACAAAGCACACCTCTATATTTGTTTGCTAATTTATATTTGTTTTCTCATTAGACTCTTATGGTGTATTATTATTTAACAAAGTAAGATTTTTTATAAACATGTTAATGATTAGGGATTATTTTTTATAATCATATACAAATAAGTTATAACATACCTAATGGCAGGTTGCTAGAATAATTAATGTTAATGTCTATGAAAGTTAAAACAAAAATAATTAAAAAAGGAATAGTACCTTAAAACTTGAAAGAGAATAGGCTGAGAATCCTACAGAGCTTCAAATCCGTGTAATTCTTCTAACATATCTAAAAAAACATTAAAACTTGAAAGAGAATAGGCTGAGAATCCTGCAGGTTTTGATAGCAGAAAAGAGTGGCCTTATTGGGTGTCCGAGACAGAAGGTAAATTTTTTAACCTCTATTAAGCTTTATATATACATGTTTACATGCAGCAAATGCTGCCACGTGCCCCACTTTGAAAAAACTGCTTATGACAGCTTCCAATTTTTTGGAGATTTTATAACTGGTCGGGAGGGAAAACATTGAATAACTGCTTATGACAGCCTCCATTAAAATCGGCTTAGCAGGTCAAAGGAAACCTTGGAGGATAACTATCAAATAACTGCTACTTCTAGAAGGAATTTTTTATTTTAAATGGCTGAGATTTCATCTCAGGTTGATCCAATGGCCTAGATTTCTTTTTGTTCCCAATGGCCTCCATTTTTTTGGAGATTTTTTAACTGGTGGGGAGGGAATTTAAAAATTTTAAAATGGTGTCTTTTGAGAAATTATTATTCACGTTAAATAACCACCTCTGACAGCTTCCATTTTTTTGAGATTTTTTAACTGCTCGGGATGGAAATTAAAAATTTTAAAATGGCGTCTTTACGGAAATTATTATTTGTTATTTCTAATAGCTAAATGCACTTACATTTCCTCTTTTATATAAAATGGTAGTCGTTAATTATACAACGTATCTCGAAAACTATAACTTAGATCAAAACGTTGATTATTTTTTTATTAATATATTTCATACAACAGTATTATTACATTTTAAAAATAATTATGTATGTATTACAAAAGTCTTGTTTTAGTTGTAAACAAGCATTATTAGTAATTTTTTTTATAAATATGCTATTTTATAAAACTTATTATTTAAGAAATGATTTTAACCCTTTGATTTATTTACATAAACCGAGTGCATTTTTAGAAATCACTTATAAAAACGAGTATCATCATTATTCTTCGTTTTTTAAAATTTTAACCAACATAATTTTGAACTTGGTGAAGCTTTTAAGTAAAAAATATAACCTTATACAGAAAATTTATAATTGATTGAGTATTAAATTGATTCGTTAATGATATAATAACTATTTTAATTAAAAAATAAGTATAAGTATCCATAATTAAGTAGGAGATAGACACCAAAAAATATACGACTCCAATGAATAACATGCGTCCCCCATTGGTTTTCTTTTATTGTATAGTATAGATATAGATTAAACCTCAAACTGTAACTTGACAAACAAGCAATACCTGATACCCTCGCCAAGGAAGTCTACCACGGTGAAGAAAAACGAGTGTATATGCAAGAGATTCTAGATCATCTCTTCTACTCGCTGTCCTACCCAGATGTGCGTGCACACTCACGTATCTAACTGTTCCTCTGCAGATCAAACGAATATTATATTTATAACTGTATACTATATGAAATGAAGAGTTATCTTCAGTTATTTGTTAAAATTGAATATTACCTAAACATGTAAGGCCTCTGATCATAATCAACATGTTGACCACTGGCACTCTCTCGCCACTTTGTTGCTGCATTTCATATACAAACTTATTAATTATTAATACAATATAAGAAAGAATTAAATTCTGATCATGAGATCCTTAGCTAGCCCTAAGTCAACAAGAAATAGTTTCTTTTCTTGAGGTGTTGACGGTTAACCAAGCAGAAAGTTTTCCGGTTTTACGTCTCCATGCACATACCTGATTTGAATATTAATTGTTCAAGACAATCACAAATTAAAAAAATATATATTAGGCATAAACCTAGCAACAAATAAGAGAGAAAATAAAAACTTTTCAAGTTGAACATGTTACAGTGAATCAAAATATACAGAATCACGTACCCTCTTGAATGCATCTTTTCAAAAATTGACAAAGACTTCACAGCTATACAAGCTACCATTTCTGATGACATTCTGACAGACACACACAAAGTTAGCAAGTCAAGTCACATGAATGAACACATCGTTTATCAATTACATGGTTTACAGTTGCTATGAAACAACTCAAAATGCAAAAAAAATAAATAAATAAATAAATAAAATAAGTTCAGGAACTCATGATTGCCCAGAAGAATTCCAAACATCCCACAAACTAGGCCCCAACGTGTCCATGCCTGAAATGTAAGAAAAACAATAATAAAATGATTAATACTATGTAAAAAAGTTATTTTTCTAAATGAAAAAAATAAAAACTTTTTAGCATAACATGACGTAGTAGTCTCCTTGCTTTCCTTTATGTGAATTTTAGGCACTCCGTCACTGCCACCGAGAGTACTGTTTCACCAAAAAGCCCAAATGTCACTTCTTATGTGTAAAAATAAACTATCTAGCCGACTGCTATTCAGATCCTTCCCGAACCAACTCGACCCAAACTTCCCCGTAACACGCCCAACAACAACGATCAAAAAACTGCTATAAAAATTCGCAACACCAAGCACACTCGAATATAACGCTATGCCTATGCTTCTCATCGAGTCGGGCACTTGCTCATCCACATTGCTTCCTAACCTATCTCTAACAGATCGTTTAATCCCAACTGCCGGAAACGAACCAACAAAACTACTATCCACCACAGCCCCTGCTTTCTTCACCACCTAACAAATCATCTTGAATGCATCTTTTCCAAAATTGACAAAGACCCACAGCTATACAAGCTACCATTTCTGATGACATTCTGACAAACACGCACAAAGTCAGCAAGTCAACTCACATGAATGAACACATTGTTTATCAATTACATGGTTTACAGTTGCTATGAAACAACTCAAAATGCAAAAAAAAAATAAATAAATAATAAAATAAGTTTAGGAACTCATGATTGCCTAGAAGAATTCCAAACATCCACAAACTAGGCCCCAACATGTCCATGACCTGAAATGTAAGAAAAACAAAAATAAAATGATTAATACTATGTAAAACAGTTATTTTTCTAAATAAATAAAATAAGTTAATTTAATATTTGATGTGTTGAAAATAACTAAATACAGATGGCACGCAAGTGAGGAATACTTTTATAATAAAAGAAATTTTCAATTATTTAATGTGGTTGGATGGTAATAAAGGTAAAAATAAAAATGTTAAATAATAAGAAAAGGGGTATCAAAAATCAAAGTTAATACCCAATTAGAAGATATAATGTTTAGAAAAATTAACCTAACAAAATTTAGAACTGTCATGTCAATGTTCATTTTTTTAAATACATATCTAAACGACTTTGTATGTTAACAAATTACATTATATTTTATTCTATTAGTATAATACACAGGATTTTTAACCGTGTGATGCATGTTTTCTTTAAAACATAATTTTTTATTACTAATTATATAACATTACATTACATTTATCAACTCGTGTAATAAACATGATTGTAACCTAGTTAAATATAATAGTAAAATCTGTGTTATTTGTTGATAGGGTGACAATAAATCATTTCTAGTTTAGTTAATATGTGGCTTTTGTTGTTGACTTGGCACACACTTGGCGTAAATTATATTTTTCTTACTATTTATCTTTTATATCACAATAGTTACCTAACTAAACAAAGTAATAATAAATTAATTACTAATTTAGGTTCCATTCACAAATTTGCTATTTATTTTTTAAACCAATGGCCTCTCACCATTCAATTATTATTTTTTCTGTTGTATATATTCACAAAGCACACCTCTATATTTGTTTCCTAATTTATATTTGTTTTCACATTAGACTCTTATGGTGTAGTATTATTTAACAAAGTAAGATTTTTTATAAACATGTTTAATGATTAGGGATTATTTAAGATAACTATTGAGCTTTCAAGAAGTATCATTTTTTTATAATCATATGCAAATAAGTTATAACATACCTAATGGCAGGAACGTACAAATATCATTAATAATATATTAGTATTACTATTATACTAAGGCAACTTATATAAAGCAAAGATGTAAAATAAAATTGAAGTCATATGGATAGATTAAAAACTAACTAAACATCTTTCAAAGTAAAGCTAAAAAAAACCATAGCAAATACTTGTCAAAACTAAAGCTTTAAACGGACTCAACTTGAACAACTCGTTCGCGGGAACATATTTCAATTCGTGGAATTTTAGGTTTCTTCCAAAAACTCTCCATTGAATATGCAATAACAACCATCTGATCGTCGGGCTGTTGATCATCTTCGGAAGCTCCATGATCACTGCTGCTGATGTTAATAACCTTTTCCCATTTCCAGGTAGCAAGAGACTCCAACCTTTTGTTTAGTTTGTCGCACTTCCGTTTCTAAGAAAACAACAATTTAAAAAGTTAATGTGGATAGAATAAATAAAATATATAACACCAATGTAGTTCAGATTTACCTGCTCACTGATTTCACGGAGAATTTCGGAAGCGGGTGGAGTTGACTCTCCATCACATTGCATTATCTCAACACTTTTTAAAGGTTTCTACAAAATCAATGTGCATCATTAGGTACCACTTTTACAGATTTCTACAAAATAAACATAAATTTTAAGTATGTTTAATTACAGGTGATTCAAGGTGTTGCTGCTCTTTGTCTTCTTCGGTTTTGCAATCATACTTTTCAACTCGGTAAGTTCGCTACGACTTAAATAGAAAAGATAAAAACATTATGAAGTATAATGGTAGGCAAATGTATAGACCACAAAGAATTTACGTTTAAATATATTTACTTACAGGTAATTCAAGGTGTTTTTCGCTCATTTTCTTCTTCGGTTTTGGGATCATATTTGTCAACTCGGTAAGTCGGCTCTACCTTAAAATACAAAAGATGAAACTATTGTAAGGTATAATGGGTAGTAGATAAATGTGCAGAACTGAAAACACTTTTACAGGTTTCTACAAAATAAACATAAATTTTAAGTATGTTTACTTACAGGTGATTCAAGGTGTTGCTGCTCTTTGTCTTCTTTGGTTTTGCGATCATACTTTTCAACTCGGTAAGTTGGCTCCGACTTAAAATAGAAAAGATAAAAACATTATGAAGTATAATGGTAGGCAAATGTGTAGAGTACAAAGAATTTACGTTTAAATATATTTACTTACTGGTATTCAAGATCCGCTGCATTCGTCTTTCTTTGTTCCATTTGCTTAAACTTTGATAACCTGTTTTGTTCTAGAAAAAGTAATTGTGGTGCTTCTTATATATAGGCTGCGATTGGCAGTTTCAACATACCCCACTTGCCCACTACATGATAGTTTCTTCGTCTATCAACCTATCAACTGAAAACTAGTGAGAATTAAATCAAGACGTGGTAAAAATATCTAATATTTCGCTAACTGCATATTATTTTTTTTTTAAAGTTTTATAATTTGATCACATGGTCAACAATGCAGGTACAAAAGTGCAGATTTAAGTGTTAATATGTAAATCCAATTAACCAAATGAAATTATATATCATATGTAAACTATCTAATTATATATTTATATTTTATAATGACTCTTTACAGTTAATTAATAATACACACTGTTCTATTTACAAGTTTGAATTGATACAACCAAGTATATAATTTTATATTAACAAATATTTTTATTTTCTGTTTAGTATATAGGTTTGTTTTTTCACTTTTTTTACATACAACTGTACATACTATTATATTTAAAAAAAATTTATTACATCTATGTTTTACAAAACTCTTTTTTAGCTTGGTAACAATGGTTAATTTTTCTAGTGTGATTTTTGTGCAGGTTGCATTTAATGAAGTTGTATTTTTGTTTTAACTGTTGTTTTTGTAAGTTAGAACGTGGAGGGAAGTTTCTTTTGTAATTGTTGGTTTTACAATCTAATTGTGCCCAGTAATGTTCTCATTAAAATCGGCTTAGTAGGTCAAAGGAATCTTGGAGGATAACTATCAAATAACTGTTGCTTCTAGAAGGAATTTTATATTTTAAATGGCTAAGACGTGGTAAAAATATCTAATATTTTGCTAACTGCATATTATTTTTTTAAAAACTTTTATAATTGATCACATGGTCAACAATGCAGGTACAAAAATGCAGATTCAAGTGTTAATTTGTAAATGCAAGTTAACCAAATGAAATTATATATCATAGGTAAACTATCTAATTATACATTTATATTTTATAATGACTCTTTACAGTTAATTTAATAATGCACACTGTTCTATTTACAAGTTTGAATTGATACAACCAAGTATATAATTTGATATTAACAAATATTTTTATTTTCTGTTTAGTATATAGGTTTGTTTTTTCACTTTTTTTACATACAACTGTACATACTATTATATTTAAATTTTTTTATTACATCTATGTTTTACAAAACTCCTTTTTAGCTTAGTAGCAATGGTTAATTTTTCTAGTGTGATTTTTTGTGCAGGTTGCATTTAATGAAGTTGTATTTTTGTTTTAACTGTTGTTTTTGTAAGTTAGAACGTGAAGGGAAGTTTCTTTTGTAATTGTTGGTTTTACAATCTAATCGTGCACAGTAATGTTCCCATTAAAATCGGCTTAGCAGGTCAAAGGAAACCTTGGAGAATAACTATCAAATAACTTCTGCTTCTAGAAGGAATTTTTTATTTTAAATGGCTAAGGTTGATCCAATGGCCTAGATTTCTTTTTGTTCCCATTAACTTTAATGGGAACATAAGAATATATAAAATACAGCTCTTATTCTAGACAATTACATCGGTACTTGAAGAAGATGCACTCTTATACTGTGAATCACTGCTCCATGAATTGCTCCATGAATTGCTCAGTACTTGTGCACTCCCATTTGATGATGACTCGGTGAAGAAAACAATAGGCTCTGTGTTATCAAGATATAACTTGACTGTTTGTTGGACCTGGGGCATGTTAACGTCCGAAACTCCTTCAAGAATTTGTTCCACCGAACTCATTGAAGGCCTACACTATCTTCCTCGTCTTGGATACACCAACACGCAACTTTGCAAATTTTGGTGACTTGTTCAACACTAGCTTCCCTGTTTAACTTAACATCTAGAAGGCTAAGGATATCACCTCCCGTCATTAGTACATTAGCAACCAAACTAGGGAAGAATGTATTTCTTGATTTATCAGATTGCTTAGCATCTCTTTTACCATAAACTAATTCGAAAGCATCATTCCGTAGCTAAAGACATCTGCTTTGGATGTGACAGGCACTCCCGATAACCACTCGGGTGCTAGATACCCCTTTGTCCCTCTAAAAGTCGTTAAAAATCTGACTAAAATCTCGACCCACAAGCTTTGCCAGACCAAAATCTGCTATTTTCGGGCAGAAATTAAGTCTAAAAGAATGTTTTCTGGCTTTATGTCGCAATGGATTATACAGTCTCTGCACTTCCCATGAAGATAAACCAGCCCTCTTGAATTCCAAGTACAATATCATACCTTGTTTTACAGTTAAATAGATTATCTTCTTTCTCATGGAATAGATGAGACCGAGAGAACCATTTGGCATGTAATCATACACCAACAGCTTACCGCTACCTTGTGCACAAAACCCACGAAGACGTACAAGATTAACATGTTGGATAGTCCCAATCGTGTTGACCTCGCTCCTGAACTGTCTATCTCCTTGACTAATACTTTCAATCTTTTTCACCGCCACAATGGATGAATCACGCCGTACCCCCTTGAAAACTGAACCAAAACCACCACCTCCTAGTTTCTCTGAGAAACTTTTGGCGGCTATTTGTAAATCTCTGTAAATAAACGACACCAAAGATCCCTCCATTGTTGTCTTCCCAACCAATATCGTCTTTTTTCTGTAGATTATAAAGAAAAATAGACCCAGGACAAGAACCCCACCTGCAAAAGACCCGATAACAGTACCAAGATTATTAATTTTTTCATGAAACTGAGGTGGAAAATCTTTAGAAGCAATTTTAATGTATGTTGTTTTCCCATTAACATTGTCTTCTGAAAGATCCAAGAGCTCTACGTCCCAAACTGAGGACTGATTATCTGAAAAAGAGTAAGCATAACACCAACAATTGTTTAAACAGTTGGTACGACATTCTCCACCACTCCCAACCGCCAGACACAGAATTCCGAGGGATCTTGATGACCTTAACTGGTAAGAAGGAGATTTCCTTATTATTCCCACATTCCAAATCCAATTTTCTCACACACCCACTAGAGAAATCACTCTGATTCCAATCGTTTTCTGATTTAGGTACGAAACCAGTTAAGCAATTACAGAATGGCAATACAGTCTGCCTGCAAGTGCCAAAAGCACCACAGAAAGCATATACCTCACAGTGCGACATTCTAGGTTGAGCCCAAAACAAATTCCATTGTTTCGTTTGTTCCAACCATGATAGTTGCTGAACTTAACCAGAAATACTCATTATAAATCTGGATATGATGGGAGTATCGTTATACATATAATAAATGAAGTAACTCTCGTTTACATTTGAAACGAAGGTGAAACTGTAAATGTAATTCAAATTCATTTCAGGTACTAAGGTAAATATGTGCCTATTCCTCGGCCCACTTGTCCAGTATGGTTGGGACCTATTCCACTTGCTTACATACTCTTTAGTAGATGGGATAAGCTCCAACGAGAAGAGTCCTACACCAGGATCTTCATTACTTCTCCATGAAGTAAGAAGTTGACTCATTTTGTTGTATTATCATAAGCAAGTTTAGCACCAGGTAACCAGGTATGAGTTGGGTGGTCAAAACTTTGCGAAACGGGCTCATCTGGTTTTAATCTGTCGCTCAAAACTAAGTTGCCATCATCAAGAAGAACCGCAGTTACAGATTTCAAACTGACGGTGGTGACATTTGTGGACCAAACTGGTAGCTTGGACTCATTTAAGAGCACTAAGTTACCATTTACAATTTTTAGTTCAGAAATGAATCCATCAGAGATGGGTGTTTCTCTGTTTGCTACCCAGACTATGGTAGGAAGATTCAACAATACCTTTTTATACCAGATGCCTACGTAGTAGTTGGAAGAATTACCTGCTTTGAAGAAGCCCAGCTCAAAGTTTTTACCTTTTGATATGATTGTTTGGTTTCCAGATAAAGACTGGTTAGCAGATATGGTATCAGCTCCAGATGAGAAAGAAATTATGAGAGAAAAACACAAAAGAAGCAAACACCCCATTAGTGATCAAGCTGTTACTTTTGCAAACCACTTGACTGATACAGATATTGTATTACCAGCATTGGGTTTTATAGAACTGACATTTGAACAGCAATTACATTCTAACTGAAGAAGTCAATATTGAGTTAAAGACTTGTTCGATTACAAGTCCTTTCTCCATCAAACAGTATAAGTTGTTATAATGGAAGACTAAGACTTTTATCTAATTTTGAAAAAGGAGCACAATTTGACAGTGGATAGTTCAAAAACCATTTATATTCTACGTTATGTTAGACAAGTCACATCTGTGTTTACTCCACTAATCAAAGCAAATTGATACCATCAACTGTAACGCCCTAAATACGTTTTCACCATAATAAACGCAGCGGAGATACCGACTTAAAAATTCTTTCTTTATTGACTTTGTAACATACTTAAAGGTTCATTTATAAATATTTTAGACACTTTCTTGAAAGTGTTTATTACGTTCGTTTTGATTGACTTGCTAAATGTAATACATATGCAAGTTATGAACCGCTCTTCCCGTACAATCCTTGCTCTTTGACCCGATCTTCGTCCACATATCTTCATGATGATAATGAGATAATGATGATCTGACTAATCTGCAGTCACCATATAAATATAACCAACGTGTTAGTAATTGGTGACATCGTATATTTTTAATTAAAATCATGAACATAAATCGTCTACATATCCATCAAACATTATATAAAACTCCAATAGGATATTCTTCGAACTTATTCCTTATGCCGAGCCTCGAACCTTCGAGAGCCAACCTTACTTACCTGTATTCCTAAAGTCATCTTCAAAATCAAACAGTTAGCCTCTTCTCATAAGCACATAACATTGAACGACGTTCATTGGGCTACATAACGTATAAGCATTTTCATATATACACATTCTTACATACAGGTTCCATACATACATCTCACAATAACGTCGACATCTAACTCTTTCGCTCTACAACTATATACTTTTATATGTGCGTTCGAGTCATATTCACTTATCCGTATTCAATCATCGAACTTTAATTATTCCTAATAGTTCACTTATAAACATACTTAAGAACAAGTTTCATCTCCCCATTCGTGTAATACATTCTAACACATTCATTCCTACAAGATCCGAATCTCAAACATATATATTTGTATTTATCCCTTACGAGCCTGAAAGTCATTATTTGTATCCGTATCACATAATTAAAACCTTTACGAACTTTTCATAGGTTATACAATCTTCCGGAAATTTACCGAAGCCTTTGCATAAGCCTTAAAAGATACGAAAATCCGAGACGCAATAATATACACATCAAACAAAATTCAACATTTGGTGCCCATTCCCTCCGTAAGCTACGGTCCTCTCACCGTACCTTACGGTGATGCAATTCTGCCAAACGGATACTCCTTACCGTAAGCTACGGTCCTTTCACCGTAGCTTACGATGAGGACTTTCTGCCAAAATTTAAGTCATCTACCGTAAGCTACGGTCAGCTGCTGCTGATTTTGGGCTGCAGCTTATTTGACCCGTTTCGAGTCCCGTTCGTTCATGCCTATTCTGGTTCATTTCCAATTAAACATGTAACATCTAAACGAGGTTCCGTTCCTCTTTACACTACCACAGTCTCGCTTTAACAACAAATTCTACATGTGCACAAGCCAAATTGTGCTTTAATTATGTCATATAAACCATAGCTTACTACATGGATTTGCCCCATTCGGATTATATCATACACCTTTCAATTTAGTTGATTATTATCAACCCATTACCGTCAAACTCGTCTTAGTACCTCCATTTATGTTCCCACAAGCTTCTCGACAATTAAAATATAGCATTTCCCTTAAAGTATTTAAAGAGTGATTCCGGAAATCACTTACCTTAGCGTTCGTTTTAGCATTTGTTACATTGCCTCCTGTTGACCCGTTAGCCTTTCATGCTTCCATCCATTTTGACATGATCCCTATACTTTCATGTCATCGCAATCACATTCTTGTTAGCATACGCGATTGTACATATTAACGATCAAATCAAATGCATAACTCACATTTGACTTTCATAAGTCAATCCTAACAAGTATAAGGCATATACCCAAAATCACATCTTTTCAAACTTATATAATTCATTATGCCGTCATATATAACACTATTGATATATCACATATCGTATGACTTTCTATAATCTTACAATTGTGACAACAAGTCTAACCATACTTCTTATGCGCAGTTGACTTTCAGAAGTCAACGTTTATCATATAAACTTTCGACATAACATCATATATTTGTGTCATCATATTAGGCTATATTAAAGACACTATATACATTTCATACTCTTTATGTAATATGCTTACAACCACATGATCACCTACTTAATCACACATACAAGGTTGGTCTATTTAACATAATATCAACATCATTCAAGCATAGAGTATAGATTCCTAATGCATAATTCTACTCAATCATACCATCAACTACACACTCTTATGAAATCCTTCTACAATATATTTTCTCATGTTTGATTATTGCCAATCATGTCATTATCAAACTCTACACATGTTCATCCATTGTTTAGCATATAATTTCACATACAAACTTATACTAGACATTTTATCAAACACTTGGTGTGCGTACCACCAACAGAGCATTATGTACAAGTATCTAAAGCATCTTTCTACTAGTTCATATCATAGATTATCATAATTAACTAAAGATCATGCATAATTCATCAATTGCCCTTGAATCAACTAAATTACATACCATACTCAACCTTTTTAATAATAATCCATTACATGCAACATACACATCAATGATTTAAACAAGGATTTGACATGGGTGAAACACCTATTTCATCATCTTCACCACTAGAAGTAGGTTTTATCTCTAGTCATCACATTACTCAAAATTCTTCATAATCCATGTTTTATATGGTAATTCTAACACATATCCATGATCAATTTCATTCAATTTCGTGGATTAGACATAACCCACTTCATACAAGATTATGAAATCTCAAACTACAACTTACCTCATGTCTTGCATCCTTAGATGATTAGAAATCTTCAACCATGCAAGTGTTTTTAGCTCAACTCTATAATCAATTTCTGGATTTTGGGTGATTGGGAGAACTCCCCTTGTCTTCTCCATGTGTGTGTGTCGACACACCCATATACACACACCAACACACACACTAATTCCTGAACATTCTATTTAATATAAACTTTAATCCAAATCTCCTAATTCAGCCCTTCATGTTTACTACTTGTTCATTATTGTCCCACATTCATTCTTTATTTGTTTTGACTAAACTATTTAACTAGGTTAAATAACCTAGTCATTTTATTTTGTGTTTTATCATATGAAAACGTACAGCGAATGTAAACACTCGAGTTTTTGGCATTACATCAACGAACGATTAGCATCAAACGAGTGTTGTGACCCACTGTATTAATAGTGGAATATATTAAAATTATGCAATCTTTACAATTTCATTACTTATATATTTAGTGTTTTGTAAAAAAAATTACAAGTTTATTGTTTTTGTTTCATATAATGGCTCATGGGCCTGTGAGGATATGGGGTTAATGTTTGGGCCAGGACAAGTCCCGACACATCCATCAATGGGCTAATAATGTTGTTGTGGAGTTGGGCTACACTTGCTAGACTTGGAGCTGTGCTAAAGAGTTGCAGATGGGCTCAAGACAAGACCTGAAGGCCCAGGTCCTATCCAGGTTTAATTTGAATATGGAGCTTTATTTAAAGGTGCATGGCTCAAGACAAGACCTGAAGGCCTAGGTCCTATCCGGGTTTAATTCGAATATGGAGCTTAGTATGGGGTTGCCTATAAAAGCCTTGTACCCGGCTTCATTTGTTCATTCACCCAAAAGGAACCAAAAGTTGCAATAATTTGGCTTTTAGCCATACATGCTATATCACAATTCAAAATTTTCCTTTATTGTGTTTTCTATATCAAACAACACCACACATTTCTATTATGAGCATTAACTAATTAATGCAGCTCTTATTCTGGACAATTACATTGGTACTTGAAGAAGATGCACTCTTATACTGTGAGTCACTGCTCAATGAATTGCTAAGTAGTTGTGCACTTCCATTTGATGATGACTCAGTGAAAAAAACAACAGGCTCTGTGTTATCAAGATATAACTTGACCATTTGGTGGGACTGGGGGCATGTTAACGTCCGAAACTCCTTCAAGAATTTGTTCCACCAAACTCATCGAAGGCCTACTATCTTCCTCGTCTTGGATACACCAACACGCAACTTTGCAAATTTTGGTGGCTTGTTCAACGCTAGCTTCCCTGTTTAACCTAACGTCTAGAAGGCTAAGGATATCACCTCGTCATTAGTACATTAGCAACCAAACTAGGGAAGAATGTGTTTCTTGAGTTATCAGATTGCTCAGCATCTCTTTTACCATAAACTAATTCGAAAGCATCATTCCGTAGCTAAAGACATCTGCTTTGGATGTGACAGGCACTCCCGATAACGACTCGGATGCTAGATACCCCTTTGTCCCTCTAAAAGTCGTTAAACATCTGACTAAAATCTCGACCCACAAGCTTTGCCAGACCAAAATCTTCTATTTTTGGGCAGAAATCAGCATCTAAAAGAATGTTTTCTGGCTTTATGTCACAATGGATTATACAGTCTCTGCACTTTTCATGAAGATAAACCAACCCTCTTGCAATTCCAAGTGCAATATCATACCTTGTTTTCCAGTTAAGAAGATTATCTTCTTTTACATGGAATAGATGAGAACCAAGAGAGCCGTTTGGCATGTAATCATACACCAACAGCTTACTGCTACCTTGTGCACAAAACCCACGAAGACGTACAAGATTAACATGTTGGATAGTCCCAATCGTGCTGACCTCGCGCCTGAACTGTTTATCTCCTTGACTAATACTTTCAATCTTTTTCACCGCCACAATGGATGAATCACGCAGTACCCCCTTGAAAACTGAACCAAAACCACCACCTCCTAGTTTCTCTGAGAAATTTTTGGTGGCTATTTGTAAATCTCTGTAAACAAACGACACCAAAGAACCCTCCATTGTTGTCTTCCCAACCATATCCTCTTTCTTTCGATAGATTATAAAGAATATTAGACCCAAGACGAGAACCATGCCTGCAACAACAGACCCAATAACAGCACCAAGATTTCTATTTTCATGAATCTGAGGTGGAAGATCTATAGAAGCAACTTTAATGTAGATTGTTTTCCCATTAACATTGTCTTCTGAAAGATTCAAGAGCTCCACATCCCAAACTGAGCACTGATTATCTGAAAATGAGTAAGCATTACAATGACAACTGTTCAAACAGGCGGCCCGATGTTCTCCATCTCCCCCAACAGCCACAGACAAGGAATTTGGAGGAACACTGTCGACTTTAACCATTAAAAAAGATATTTCCTTGTTACTCCCACATTCCAAATCGGTTTTTCTCACACACCCACTAGAGAAATCACTCTGATTCCAATCATTTTCTGACTTGGGTTTGAAACCAGTCAAGCAATTACAGAATGGCAATCCAGTCTGTCTGCAAGTACCAAAAGCCCCACACAAAGCGTATACCTCACACTGTGTTCTAGGTTGGGACCAAAACAAATTCCATTGTTTAGTTTCTTCCAACCATGTTAATTTCTGAACTTGACCAGAAACACCCATTACAAATCTAGATATAATGGAAGGATTATACACAGAATAAGTGAAGTAACTCACGTTTTCATCTGAAAAGTAGCTGAAATTATAAATGTAATTTAACCTCATTTCAGGTACTAAGATAAATATATGTCCATTCCATGCCCCACTTGTCCAATATTGTTGGGGCCCATTCCATTTGCTTATATACTCTTTGTTAGAAGGGATAACCTCCAAAGAGAAGAGTCCTACACCAGGATCTTCATTACTTTTCCATGAAGTAAGAAGTTAACTCTTTTTTGTTCTATTATCATAAGCAAGTTTAGCACCAGGTAACCAGGTATGAACTGGGTTATCAAAACTTTGCCAAATGGGTTCACCTGGTTTTAGCCTGTCACTCAAAACTAAGTTGCCGTCGTTAAGAAGAACAGCAATTACAGTATTCAAACTAGTGGTGTTGACATTTGTGGACCAATTGGTAGCTTGGACTCATTCAAGAGCACTAAGTTACCATTTACAATTTTTAATTCTGAAATGAATCTATCAGAGATGGGTGTTTCTCTGTTTGCTACCCAGACTACAGTTGGAGGATTGGAAGCTACCTTTTTATACCAGATGCCTATGTAATAGTTTGAAGAATTACCTGCTTTGAAGAAGCCCAGCTCAAAGTTTCCACCTTTTGATATGATTGTTTGCTTTCCAGATAAAGACTGGTTAGCAGATATGGTATCAGCTCCAGATGAGAAAGAAATTATGAGAGAAAAACACAAAAGAAGCAAAAACCCCATTAATGATCAAACTGTTACTTTTTGCAAACCACTTGACTGATACAGATATTTTATTAGCAGCATTGGGTTTTTTATGAACTGACATTTGAACAGCAATTACATTCTAACTGAAGAAGTCAATATTGAGTGAAAGACTTGTTCCATTATAAGTCCTTCCTCCATCAAACAGTATAAGTTGCTATAATGGAAGACTAAGACTTTTATCTAATTTGGAAAAAAAGGAGCATAAATTGACAGTGGATTGGTTCAAAAACCATTTATATTCCACGTTATGTTAGACAAGTCACATCCGTGTTTACTCCACTGATCCAAGCAAATTGACGACACCATGAATGACCGATTAGCATCAAATGAGTGTTGTGACCTACTGTATTAATAGTGAAAATATGTTTAAATTATACAATCTTTACAATTTCATTACTTATATATTTTGTGTTTAATAAAATTTTATTTTTATAAGTTTGTTGTTTTTGTTTCATGTAATGGATCATGGGCCTGTGAGGATACTAGGTTAACGTCTGGCCAGGACAAGGCCCCATGCATCCATCAACGCTTTTATTAGCTGTTGTTGTGGAGTTGGGCTACACTTGTTGGACTTGGAGCTGTGTTAACAAGTTACAGATGGGCTCAAGACAAGACCTGAGGCCCAGGTCCTATCCGGGTTTAATTCGAATACGGAGCTTGGTTAGAGTTGCATGGCTAAAGACAAGACGTGAAGGCCTAGGTCCTATCCGGGTTTAATTTGAATATGGAGCTTACTTTGGGGTTGCCTATAAAAGTCGTGTACCCGGCTTCATTTGTTCATTCAACTAATCAAAAATTTGTTACGCTTTCTCTCTCTAAGTTTGAGCGATTAGGGTTTGTATTAGATCAAATTCAGTTGTATTAGAAGTTTATCATATTGATAAACTTATTGTAGTTGTTAGAGTAAGTTTGCAGCGTAATCTATTGAATGTTAGTAACGTTTATATTCTATCGGTTTGGGCATTTGAATCTTGCTCATTTCTGAGTTGATTTTGTATGATATCCATGGTTTGTGACATGGTATTAGAGTTTTATTAAGCTCTTGGGTTTTGATCTTGTTCTAGGGTTTCATTGTTTGTTCCATTGCATTTAGGGTCTGATCTGTTACCTCTTGGTGTCTTAGGATTCATGCTTGTGGTTGAAGTTTCAAGATCTTGTTACAAATGTCGGAAGAAGAAAACCCTAACTTAGGGTTTGGTGGATCTTGTAGTTGTGTTTCTTGTTCTTGTAACCCCAAGTGAAGGTTACAAGACAAGTAGCTTAGAGTTAAATGCCCCCACAGTGAGATCGTTCCATTCTTTTCTCTTTAAATTGTACAACACGATTTATTGTTGTGTCTAGGCCTATTTAGTTGGGTTAGGGGACCGGCAGTTGAATATAGGGAGAGCCATACCCTGTTTGTTGTGTGCATTATAGTTGTGCATCTGTTTGTTCCTAATTATGTTCATATTGTTACTTGTTGTTTAGCTTTGTATTGTACTTGATTTTATTGCATTGCATCTATGTGGTTGTCTAGGTGGCTCTTGGACCTGCGTTGGCACCTTTTAAGTAACAAACCAACGTTCGAGCCCCTGTTGTAGCTTCACCTTGTGTGTGCATTATTATTTATATTATTGTTTTTATGTGTTATGTGTTTTGTGTTTGTCTATCTGATCACTTGCTAGTATAGGGGATGGTGTTCCACTTGAGTAAATTAAATTCTAATGATCCATTGTGTCTACAAAATTAAAGAGAATTGAAAATTACATTGTTTGGGCAAATGCAATGCTATTAGCTTTACAAGTTAAGAACAAAATAGGATTTATTGATAGAACTAGTATAAATTCTGAAGATAATGACATTCTTGCTAGGTAATCGGATAGATGTAATTATGTGGTTTTGACTTGGATACTTAATTCTATAAGTGAAGAGTTGTATACGAGTCACATTTATTCTGAACTTGATTCTCATGTTTGGACAGAATTAAAAGAAATGTATGATAAAACTGATGGGTCTAGATTGTACTTATCAAAATATTAGGAATCTCATAGAAACTCTAGCAACAATAATGTGAGTCCCAAAACAGATTTGGATCACAATGGTTTGATTGTTATGACCCAAAAAACTATAGATTAGTTGCTTGAATGTGTAAAAGTTAAGAAAAGCCAATGAAGATGAAGATTCTTGTATGGATCAAACAACAAGTGTTGTATATGGAATCCCAAAATATATAATCACTAAAAGCACCTGGATGTTCGGATTTAGCACAAGAACAATAATCACAACATAAGAGAAATCACCAAAACTTGTCCAAGAACCTTTGACTTTTTGAAACCGGCTTTTCCGAGAGATAATCTCTTTCTTGTCTTGTCTTGAAACTTTTTCAGCCTTAAGGTGATCATAACCATCTGCCATTTGAGATCCATTTCTTCCATATAATCTGGATCAACTTGGTACATGTCTTCAGTCGAAAGAAAATCCCGTTTTAGTTCACCCAACATAAGAGCCTCATAGCTGCTGAGGAAGGTGTTAAACAGTGCAACATGTCCAGTCGAGATCTTTAGTGCTTGAGCATCACCGACCATACTAGCTTTCTCGTTGAATTGTGAAGCCTTAGCAGAGTTTGCGGAAGCGTTGAAGTTAGATGCACCGGCACTTTGAGAACTTGAACTTCTAGAGACAGTGGGAGCAACGAATGCTATGTTCATGGGCATAACAGAAGTAGCGGATTGAGCAGACTTTTGTTGTGAGTATCCTGTTTAGTTCATCTCTCTTTTGAGCACGTCCATTTCGAAAGCCTTTAGAGCGTTGATCAATTCTGAAAGGGTAACTGGAGTCATACTGGCTAGGAAGGTTCTTTTGATCATTATGCACTGTAGGCTCCATTCTTTTGGAAGATAGTCCAAAAACTTTTTGATTGAAGCATAGTTGGCAATGAGATTACCAACTTTCTTCATTTTTGTTAACACATTCAAAAAGCGGCTAATGTGATCTGACAAACTTTCACCCGAACACTTCCTAACATGTCGTATTCTTTCTGAACCATATCTCTCTTGTTATCCATCAGTTATTCGTTGCCTTCATAGTGATCGATAAGAGCCAACCATAGTTCATGAGCCGAGGTGTATTCCTCAAACAAGTTGTTATCGTCCTTTGATAGAGCCATTGTTAGAGCAGCGTGAGCCCTACGGTCACATTGGATGAGTGTCCTATCTTCATCAGTTAATGTTGAGGGATCCTTGTTGATTGTACGAACATCGTCACGAATTACCATAGGAACATGGGGTCCTACAGTGACAGACATCCATTGAGTATAGTCCTATACTCAGAATATTTTTATTCGATTCTTCCAGCTGCTGAAATCTTCAGATCCTTTCAACTTAGGAGGCCTAGTTGCAATTCCAGTTTCAAGTTCGGCTTGAGTGATTCGATTCAGTTGATTAAGTGATATTTTGGTTTGATTTCAAGTTCAAAGTTTGGATCAGGGATTAATTATGCTGTGAACTTGTGAGATCAGTGAGCAAATACACTGAATATAGTAGTTACGCTAATGATACTTGGCTTCTTGGACCGGCAACAATAGTTAAATCCGCTGGAACACACAAAACAAACGTGAGTTTGGCTATATACGCCGATCACCGTGATAAAATCGCTGAGGATCTTTATCACTGACTTCAAAGTCGCCTTCGATTAAACACGCTGACACTATTTCGCTGAGAATTAACAAATGCGCTGGTATATTGCCGGCGTATTTGTTAACTACGCGATCTTCAAGTTAAATACGTGTATTCAAATTTATCTACATTATCTTCAAGTTTAAATACGCAGCAGGGTTTAAGTACGAACAAAAACCCTCTAATCACTCAAAAACGACTCAAAATCCGTGTTTCTTTGTGCTAAAATGACCCAAATGTTCATTAAAACACTGATTAACAACAACCCAGTGATTAAGCACACTAGATCAAGCCATTTTAAGTCTAAAAAATTGAAAAACCTTGAAACTTTGAAAACTTTTGAAATAACAAACCTTCAAAACTTGAAGAATCTTAGCAAACACTCAAACAATTAAGAGCACAAAGGCTCTAATACCAAATTGTGAGTCCCAAAACAGATTTGGATCACAGTGGTGTGATTGTTATCACCCAAACAACTATATTTTAGTTGCTTGAATGTGTAAAAGTTAAGAAAAACCAAAAGATGAAGATGAAGATGAAGATTCTTGTATGAATCAAACAACAAGTGTTGTATATGGAATCCCAAAAGATATAATCACTAAAAGCACCTGGATGTTCGGTTTTAGCATAAAAACAATAATCACAACACAAGAGAAGTCACCAAAACTTGTCCAAGAACCTTGGACTAGGGTTTTCATTGATCACATATATATACACACTGACTACCCAGCGTATTTATTAAATACACTTGGTACTTAAATACGCCACTACAGGGAAGTTTGCCTGTAGTTACACTTCAACCCCTGAACTTTCTAAAATACAATAAACTATTACATACCTATCCAAAACCTACTAAAACCAAGTACCAACGATCTCAAAAGTTCCAACAAATAATGGAAAGAAGAATCAAACTATAGCCTTTGTGTCTAAATCTAATCAAGTTGTTGGTTCTAATAAAAGGCTTAGTAAAAGTACAAACCAAAACCTAAAATGTACTCATTTAATAAAACGGGTCATTATATTGATAAGTGTTTTGAGTAAATAGGGTATCCCTCTCGGTGAGGGAATCAAGGAAAAAGAATTGTTGTTAATAATAATGTTAGTTCTGACGAATCGATGTTC
This sequence comes from Scalesia atractyloides, assembly GCA_947069175.1. Taxonomy (NCBI): domain Eukaryota; kingdom Viridiplantae; phylum Streptophyta; class Magnoliopsida; order Asterales; family Asteraceae; genus Scalesia; species Scalesia atractyloides. The sequence goes on from CAMTDV010000028.1 coordinate 79,170,407, forward strand.
CTCTTACTTCCTTGATAAATGAGCACTTAACTAGGTTTATTGAGTTTGTTAAATGATAAAACTAGTGAAACTCCAAAGAGCTGCAATGTGTCAGGTGGGTTGTTTTGTTCTAATGTCTTTAGTAAACCCATTTATTGCTTTATTAATTTGTTTGGAAATAGGGATGGTACTGGTTGGATTATGGATTCTGAGGCAGGGGCGAATCAACACATGGTCAAAAGTGAAAAAGATTTAACTAATTTTGTGGATGTTACTCATTTGAACATACGTGTCAAACATCCAGATGGAACTAAGGCTCATGTAACTAAAACTGGTAGTTTGAAACTTGTAAATGGTGTAACTCTACAAGATATGTTTGTTGTACCTAAATACTATGTTAATCTAATGTTTGTCCATAAATTAGCAAAAGATAACAAGTTGTATATTGGGTTTGATGAAAATAAATGTTATATACAGGATTTGATAACAAAGAAATTCCTGGTGACCGGTAATTAGCTTGTAGGTTTATATGTTTGTTGGGGTAATACTATTTTGACTAATACAGTGTGTTGTACTAGTATTAGTCCTTATAAGTTATGGCATGCTAGGTTTGGTCATCCTTCTGATCAGGATATTAGACAGTTTAAAGAAAGTTTAAAGTTCTTGTTTAGGAGAACTAATTTACTAGATGTTTGGGTCCTTATAGAGTTGCTAGTAGAGATGGATTTAGGTGTTTCCTTACCATAGTTGATGACTTTTCTAGAGATGTGTGGGGTTTATTTGATGAAAACCAAAACTAAAGTGTTTGAAAATGTGGTTGATTTTGTGAATATAATTCAAACCCATATTAGTAAAACTATTAAATGTTTTAGAAGTGATAATGGGTCAGAATTTATGAATAATCAAATGAATTGTAAAAATAAGGGCATTATTCATCAAATATCATGTGCCTATACTCCTCAACAAAATAGAATTGTTAAAAGGAATCACAGGAACTTGCTAATATCTTGACTATTACTTATCTTATATATAGGACACCCTCTTAGAGCTAGGTGGAAAAACTCCTTATGAGTTAATATATAAGTTTGAATCCTTTCTTGATCATTTAAAAGTGTTCGGGTGTTTGTGTTTTTGTACAGTTTTGAATTTGAATGAGTCTATAAAATGAATGGTAGAGCTCAAAAAATGTGTGTTTGTAAGATATTCTCAGGAGAAAAAGGTTATAAATTGTTTAGTTTTGATACCAAGACAATTATTTTTTCTAGAGATGCTAAGTTCTGTGAAACATTTTCCTTTTCAAAGAAAAATTTGTTTTTGATTATTTTAATTTTAGTTAAGATAGAACTATTACAAATCTATTTGTTTTACTTGTATGATAACACAAAGTTTAAATATTTTCAAAGAGTGGATGATCCCAATGATGATAGAAAGGTTGTAGATGAGTGTGAGACAAGAACACATAGGTCTTAGCATCTAGTTTAGACTAATGTCTTGGTTGATTCTCAGCAGATTAGTGATAGGCAGGAATCATCTGACAGGGGTTGAGCATGTGACTGTTGTTAATGATACTTCTAATACATATGAGGGAGACACTATAGAGTCTAGTTCACAGAGTACACTTAGGAGGTATTTGTTGGATATTTTAGTGTAATTTGAGATTGCGTGTGACGTTCAAATAAGAGTGCACGCTTATTTGAATGTCATTGGGACTAACAGGGGATCCAAGGGGGCAGCGCCCCTGGGAGCAGGGTCCAAGGGGCGGCAGCCCCTGGCTGGGGTCCAAGGGTCAGCTTGGAAATTTTTTATTTTGGACAAAAGTCCTTTATCAAAAATGCATCAGAAAGTGAATTTTGGGCTAAATATGCACTTTTGGAAACTTAAGGGACTAAAGGTGTTTTTGTTCAAAATTGAAACTGCAAGCGGTTGTGAAAAACTGAAAATACGCTCCCAAATTTCTGAGAGAAGACACTAGAAGAATTTTCATTCGAGACGAATCCCCAAAATCTCACAATCAAAAATTTCAATACAAAAATCTAGAATTTTTCTGATTTTATCCGATCAAAGATTGGTAGTTACTCCAATTGTTTGATCTGATAGTGATTACACGACTTCAGATTTATCCAAGCATTTTTGAATTATTCCCAACAGTATTCTAGACAATCTCTTTTTCCTTAAAAAAACTTGATGATATTATTGTTGGAGGAAAAGTAAAATATGGAATAGAAATAGTGGTTAATTTGTCTAATGTGTCTCCTGAGTTTAAGTGTTTTGCTTCTTTGAACAAAAAGCTAAAAATGATCCTAATTGGGTTAAAGCTATGAATGATGAAATGGAAACTCTTCTTAGGAATCAAACTTGGGACAATGTTAATCTTCCTAACAACAGAAGTATAGTTGGGTGTAAATGGATCTGTAAGATAAAGTATAGGTCATCTGGTGAAACAGATAGGTTCAAGGCTACGCTAGGGGTATTGCCAAAAGGAATGATTAGATTATGAATAAACTTTTTCTTGTGGTCAAATTTGTGTCTGTTAGATGTGTGAATGCCTTAGTTGTTAAAAATGATTGGAATTTATGTCAAGTTAAATGTAAATAATACTAATCTTTATGGTGATTTAAATGAAGAAGTTTACCTGGCTTTACTTGAAGGTATTACACTAATGATAGAAGTTAGGTTTGAAGACTTAAAAGATCTTTGTACGGCTAAAACAAGCTCCTAGAATGTGGAATGAAAAACTAGTATTTGTTCTAATTAAAATAGGCTTTGAACAAAGCAAACGTGATACTTTGTTTATAAAAAAGAATGATTCTGTGTTGGTAATGTTGCTTGTATATGTTGATGATCTAGCTATTACCGGGAACTCAGTAGAAGAAATTGAGAGTGTAAAAAGTTGTTTAAGAACTAAGTTTTTATTAAGGATTTAGGGCAATTACAATATCTTTTTAAGGATAGAAGTTGTGAGACATGAAGAGTCTGTTGGTTTGTCCCAAAAAAAATATTGTACTGATTTACTAACTAGGTATGGTACGCTTGCATGCAAACAAGTCAGTCATCCTATTGATCAAAATCATGTTTTGAGTGCTCTTCTTAATACAAATTTTGAAGTCCTTCAGAATAGAATATAACTGGTTATTAACAGCTTGAGGTAAATTGATTTACATATCTCATACTAGACCTGACATTTCATATGGTGTTCATTTTCTCAATCATTTTATGCATTATCTAACTGTAGGGCATCTAAAAGTTGCTTTTGAATATGCTCCTGGCAAAGGAGCTCTATTTAGTAAGGGTAACAGTTTTGAACTTATTGCATATGTTTTTTAGATCTGTTTTTTTTTTCCTAAGAGATCATATCTCTAAAGGTATGATCAAAACACTTGGTATTGGTTTAAAGGATCAACTAGCTGATTTATTTACTAAAGGAGGATTGGTCCTTACTCATCAAAATTTGTGTGATCAATTAACATGTTATAATCTTCACAATTTCATTACATATATATTTTGTGTTTTATAAAATTTATTTTTATACATTTGTTTTTTTTTTTCTATTTTTGTTTCACGTAATGTGTCATGGGCCTATGAGGATATTGAGTTAATATTTGGGCTAGGACAAGGCCCGACGCATCCATCAACGCTTTTGGGCTAATGATGTTGTTGTGAAGTTGGACTACACTTGCTAGACTTTGACTTGTGTTAAAGAGTTGGAGATGGGCTCAAGACAAGACCCAAAGGCCCAGGTTAGGACTGCACTTGCTAGACTTGGACTTGGTCCCGTTATTGACTAATACTATTGCAAGGTATGGGACTTGCCCCACATCAATTGTATGGGCAACTAATGTGGGGTTTATATACCAAATCGGCTTCTCACCCACTAGACTAGTCTTTTCGGTTAAGTTCTCTCATTTGGTATGTAACATTGGTATCAGAGCCAGAACTCGTAGTGGTGGCCCACAGAGTGGTGGCCTAAAGAGAGCCAGCCGTGACCAACGAGGATGTTGGCCCTTAAGGAGGGTCGATTGTTATGGACTAATACATTGCAAGGTATGGGACTTGTCCCACATGTATTGTATGGGCAACTGATGTGGGGTTTATATACCAAATGGGCTCTCTCACCCACCAGACTAGTCTTTTGGGTTGAGTCCTCTCGTTTGGTATGTAACATTAGTATCAAAGCTAGAACTCGGAGTGGTGGCCTTAAGAGAGCCAGCCGTGACCAACGAGGCTCAGAGTGGTTGCCCATGTAGTGGTGGCCTGGAAAGAGCCAGTCGTGACCAACATGGCAATGACCAACGAGGACGTTGACCCTTAAGGAGGGTCGATTGTCATGGACTAATACCATTGCAAGGTATGGGACTGTCCCACATCGATTGTATGGGCAACTGATGTGGGGTTTATATACCAAATGGGCTCTCTCACCTACCAGAATATTCTTTTAGGTAGAGTTCTCTCGTTTGATATGTAACATATCCAGGTTTAATTCGAATATGGAGCTTGGTTTAGGGTTGCCTGGCTCAAGACAAGACCCGAAGGACCAGGTCCTATTCGGGTTTAATTTGGATATGGAGCTTGGTTCAGGATTGCCTATAAAAGCCTTGTACTCGGCTTTATTTGTTCATTCAACTCAGATATTGGTTACACTTTCTCTCTTTAAGTTTGAGCGATCAGGGTTTGTATGAGATCAGATTTAGGGATCTGAATCAGATCTGTTAGTGTTCTTAGTTGTTGTATTAGAAGTTTATCATATTGATAAACTTTTTGTAGTAGTTCGAGTAAGATTTCCAGATTACAATGTTTTTAGGGTTTGTATTCAATTGGTTTGGGTATTTAAATATGTAATTTCCAGATTACAATGTTTTTAGGGTTTGTATTCAATTGGTTTGGGTATTTGAATGTGTTCGTTTCTGAGTTGATAATGTATAATTTCCATGTTTTGTGACAGAATACTTACAAGAGGTTTTCATATATACCCTTCTAAATCTTTTGTAATTCATATATATCCAGCCAAACTTGAAAACATCAAATATCCATGATTGATGATTCTAATACTTCAAATATAATGTTTACTCATTTCAATTTATTTTATTAAGAAAAAAAATCACCAACGACTTGTAAGATTAAATATTTATTTATATATATTTAATCTAGTAGCCATCATTATCATTTATATTATATTAGATCAAAATAATATTAATCTGATTATATATTAGTTGGTAATTGTTGATGGATCATATTACCATGATTAACTAATTAGGGTTTCCTTCTGGGTGTATATATAAGGAGATGATTAGAGAGGTTTGGGGTTAGACTCTTACAATAACATCACTATCACCAAAGACGCCACCCACCTCTCTCTCTCCATAACCTAAACCGAACTCCACCCTAGTTCGGTTCTTACCATCATAATCTTACACCGTAAGGAGGAACCAGATCACACTGACAAAGATGTCAAACTCCATGGTTGCGTCTCTGACTGGATTCTCCGCTGGCCTGTCTGTCGTCTCAGTTATTTCTTTATGTTTTCCATTATGTTTAAACAGAACTGACCAAACACATACGTTGATAAATCAGTTTTGTTTTAAATCCATTATTTTGGGATTATAAAAAAATATCTGGAAAACAGAATTTTTGAAAAACCTAATAATAATCCGAAATCACATAATCTGTGGACTAAAAATTCGGATCTGATGTTATAATGACTAATTACTGTTCCGAAATCAAATGGTTGTTTTACTGTTCCGAAATCATCATAATGAACTCAAAAATCCCAAATTTCGGATTCAATATTTAAGTTTATGTTTTTAGGGTTCATCATTTGTTCTTATGAAATTCAAAAAATCCTATATTTTGGAGTTAAGTGCGGATCATTAAGTGTTTTCCCAGTTTTGATCTATTTTTCTTTAACATAATTTTTGAAATCTGTTATAAGATAAACGGATATTATTTTCGAAGTATTTTTTATATATTTAGATCAACATTAAAATAGGAAAACTGATCCCATAATCCCTTAATTTTCGAATTTCAAAACTTATCACAACTAACTGCCATCATTGGAGATTTCGAAATCTTGCAGGATAATTCGGATTAACATGAGTCTTATCCGAGATGACTAACTCGGATTAACATGATCTTATCGAGAGACTAACTCGGATTAACATGATCTCACCGAGATGACCAACTCGGACTAACATGAGTCTCATCCGAGATGCCCATTTCGGACTAACATGAGTCTCATCCGAAATGCCCATCTAGGACTAACTTGAGTCTCATCCGAAATGCCCATCTCGGACTAATCCGGAACTCATCCGAAATGCCCATCTCGGACTCACTTAAGGCTCATCTGAAATGCCCATCTCGGACTAACTTGAGTCTCATCCGAACTGCCCATCTCGGACTCACTTGAGTCTCATCCGAAATGCCCATCTCGGACTAATCTGAAACTCATCCGAGATGCCTATCTCGGACTAATCCGAGTTTCATCCGAAATCCAAGCTATTATCCGAAATCTCATTACTAAATTAGGCTATTTTTGTGAACTAAATTTCAGCGCTAACAGGGGGTTTGCCATAAAATAAATGGTTTTGTAAAGACATAATTAATTATAATAAGATAACTTTTTACAAACCTAATAGCTTAACTTGAATGAGCTTCTGATGTATCACTTCTGCCCAAAGGTGGTTTGATGCATCTATTTATTGTTCAAGTATTACAAAAGCTATGTTAATTATGCATTATATACGTGAATGTCTTATTTCTAGCCAAAGCTGATCTAATTCATTCATGTCTAGCATACTTAACAAGTGCATAATTAAAGTGATTGTCTCATTTCTGGCCAAAGTTGGTTTGTCACAATTACTTTGCACACATACTTAGATGATTACACATCTGGCCAAAGCTGATTTGTCTTCATTTAAGTAGAATTTTCAAATAAGTCTATTATTTTGATGTTAGTAATAGACATATCACAACTTCTTCAAATAATGATTCTCATATTAATGATCCTTCATTAATCTTATGATCATATTTTTGTCTGCCTTATCTTTAACACCATATAACATTACTCATTGTAACTTTCTTCTATAAGTCAGTATCTCATCCACTCTAATTCCTAACCTAATATGTTTTCCTTTACTTAAAGTTTCTATAAGATTAGCTCTTGAATTAAATCTTTGATTATCCCTTGAGACACGATAATCCTATTACTCTCTTCTAATAAAAGCGCTACAGAAACAAAGTAGAGTATGATGAATAGGATAAGTCGAACATGATCTCTAGATAATCAAGAACTCATTTAACATAACTGTTATCACTAAAGTTATTCCAGATTATGTTTTTCCTAAGACTAATCTAATTTTAGGGAATAAACAGAGGAACTCCTAAGGTGCATGTCTTCATTTCAAATTCTAAACTATAAAGGTTAAATGGTATTCGTGAATAAATTATAATTTACAATAGCATGACCCATAAAATAAAGGGCTTACACATGGAAATAAGTACATTTTTTTCCAGTGCATCACTACTAACTTTTCCACTAGTACAATTTGATGCCTTATAAATCAACTGTCACACTAAAAAGTACCAAAGGAAAATGAGTGTGTTGATCAGCAACATACGTACAGGAAAGGAAATGCCTAAAACTGGAAAATAAGATGTAATTCACCTCACTACCACTAAAACCTAAAAGAGGATACTTCTAAGGTTCATAGACAACATACAAGTAGTAATTCCAACTCTAATGTTCTTCAAGGGAGAAACTCATTGTCTAATTATGCCATTAGGCATAAAGCAAAGAGATTATCCGTAATTCAAAAGAACAGTTGGATAAAATATGTAGTTGCCTTTTAATGACCTTTAAGTCTGATAATTTTAATACCAATTAACACCTGATAAGTTGACTCTAGTTCTAAATGTTTCCTTACCAGAATTCAACAAATAACTAACATGAGAGTTAGTGACAAATTATATGTTAAGGCTATAAGAACCATGAAAAGTTGTCTTCTAATTACGCTTTATGATACATTACATATTCTGGAAATTAATCAGAATTTAGTATCAATACTAAAGCTATATTATGACAGTTGTGAGGTTTGCATAGTCAACATAAAGTCACACTTATCTTAAACTCTCATATTATCTGTTCTCAATATCTGAATAGAAACATTAATAAGATGAAGCTAGATGATACTTACACTTCACAACTTTTGTTATCATGCAAATGAGAATTTGACAAAAGGAAATGAGATCTATAAATTTCATCCGTTGTAACCGTAATTCATGAGAAATCATGACATGGTTGGTGAGGATGATTTTTTCATCTAATCTCATTCTAAGTGATTTTCAATCATGATGTTAAAAGCCCTAAAATATTATTTGGCTAAAAAAATAAGTATGGGTCCACTATAAGTTATATTTCATTGACATTTGTGGAAACTTATTCAAAATGGATATTCAGACATAATTCATTTATCAATTAAAGACTATCCACTTGTATCTAAATTTGTCTCATATGGCCCATTGTCTTAAAGAAATCTACTCATATATATACTTAATATGATTTCTATTAAATATGTCCTTAAGCTTCTTATGACATCTGGACATTAAGAAAATCAAGTAAAGTCTAAAATATATATGATAGGTTCCCACGTCACATACCTCATCGAAATTTCTCTTGTAGCAATTTTTAGAGATATCAAAGATCAGTGGGAGCACTAAGTGTCTTAATTATAACTTGCAAAAGTTGCAAGAGGTGGGGGAGTGAAAACTTCACATTACTTCAATTTACACCTCTTGTACAAGACACTGCTCCATTTCGGCACTGTTTCATCAAAACTTATCTCCTTAGAATATAATGCTACTCTTACAAAAGTTTCATTGTTGCTTAATTGTGGGCACACTTAGATTTCTTACCTAAACTAATATAATCCTCAACAAGAGAAACTACAACGACTAACGTCATTAATTTGTTTCTCACTTAGAATTTGTTGGTCGTTAAATATTGACCTTAAGCATGCTGAGTTCCTAAAGACTTCAAATGTCAGTGGGAGCAGTAAAGTCTTTATCATGACTTGCAAGGAATACAAGAGGCGGGGGGAAGAGAGTCATTAAATTTTACTCCAAATTTAACCTCGTTTACACCTCTTGTACATCATACTGCACCAACTCTTACACACTTAGAATCCTGAAAATGATAGCAACCTAACCAAGAGCTAATTCACAAAATTGAAACTTCTAATAAACCCAATAATCAACTCAGGAGGTCATCTAGGTTTAAAAACCTACTAACTTTGATGATTACATAACCTCCCTAACTAATGTTGAAGTGGATTTTGGAAAAGTTTACTGATCCTATCTCTTCTAATTAGACCATTAGCGTCAATCAATCTTCTCAATGGAATAAAACTGTTTTCTAGTAAAACTGAATTTATGTGTTCGAATAACGTTTAGGATTTGATTGAATTACCTAAGAGTGTTCATAACCAAACCAAATCCTAATATAAACATTAAGACACCAAGAAGCATGATTAATTGTCAAAGGTTATACTCAGGAAGAGATAAATTATCAAAGAATTTTCTTACCTATATTACAAAAGTTTCTTTGAGGATCATCACTGTTCTGGTAGCTTATAACAATTTAGAGCTACATTAGATGAACATTAAAACAATTTTCCCTAATAATTGACTTACATATTTACATGTTCATAAAACAACTTGAAAGTTCTAAACTTAAGGTTAAAGAACAGTTTGTCTATAAGCCGATAAAATCCATGTATGGGTTAATGCAAACATCATAATGCGATGAAATCTTAACCCAATTATTTTCATCAACAACCAAGTGGATTAATGTACCTACCTCAAGATGAGTGGGAGCAACTAAAGTAAATTTGTCTATACAAAGATGACATTCTTTTGACAAGTATATGTTAGATAAGTCAAAGCATTGTTAAAAACAAACTTTGATATAATAGATCTCAGAGATATCTCTTATGTAATAGATATCATAACATATCGAGATAGACCCAATGGGACATTATTTTTGTTCCATAAGTTTAACTTCAAATGGGTCTTTACATATGTAACATACAATACTGGTCTCATTTAGAGGATAATTGGTAAATGAGATTATTTCCTTACGCTTCATTAATCAGAAGCCTTATGTAGTTTAAGTCTATACTCGTTTAGATATTACTCACATTGCAACACACTAGATATGTCTAGATTAATGTGAAGCATCTTATGGAGCATTAAAATATCTATAAAGGAAACGAGAGACTATAATTTAAAGAAGAAGTGAGAACTCAAACCGGTTGATTACTCTAACTTTGTAATATTCAAAGATGACAAAAATGTAATTTCGGGGCCTATCCTTATGTCAGCAGACAAAACCTATCTCATGGAGGAGTCATAATGAACTGATAACAACAACCTAAGATATAATGACATAATATGTTGTTGATCACATAGCAATAGTCACTAAATGTTGTTGAAAATTTATCAGTGGACTCATAAGTTTATTAACTCCATATAAATTATATATTGAAGACTTATTGTGATAAAGTCAGCTACCATGTCTCCTTGGACAGTAACAGTTCGAGAGGTGCTGCATTAAATTTCGATACAAAATTAATTATTCGTTTATGAACGAATTGAGGAAACTAAATCTTTGTATCGAATACATTCATGATATGCTTAAGGATCCTATGACTTAAAGTCTATCACCCATAACTATTATGTAAGCGCTTATAATAATGAAGGGTTTATTGATGACTATGTACAACTGCATATCGTACTATGAATGATTAATTATTAATTTTCCTCATCAGCTTGATTTTGTATGTCTCTAACATATGTTCTGCCGGTGTAATGACATATAGACAAATATAAATACAACTCAAACGCTAAAGGGCTTATTTGCGTATTTTGATCATAACTGTTAGGTTTTAAATTGAGGCTGTAGTATGACTAATGGGGGTCCTGAGTCGAAAGATGATTCAACGGCTGTATTTCTCTACTACAGTTCTTGGTTTAAGGCTAAAATGAGTATTAACTCTGATCAGACTAATCTAATACTCATGATAAATGATTATTCGGCTAAGTGGGAGAATGTAAGATTAAATATTTATTTATATGTATTTAATATAGTAGCCATCATTATCATTTATATTATATTAGATCAAAATAATATTAATCCTATTATATATTAGTTGGTAATTGTTGATGGACCATATTACCATGATTAACTAATTAGGGTTTCCTTCTGGGTGTATATATAAGAAGATGATTAGAGATGTTTAGGGTTAGACTCTTACAATAACATCACTATCACCAAAGCCGCCACCCACCTCTCTCTCCATAACCTAAACCGAACTCCACCCTAGTTCGGTTCTTACCATCATAATCTTACACCCTAAGGAGGAGCCAAATCACACTGACAAAGATGTCGAACTCCATGGCTGCGTCTCTGACTGGATTCTCCGCTGGCATGTCTACCGTCTCAAGTATTTCTTTATGTTTTCCATTATGTTTAAACAGAACTGATAACACGACTTTTATTGGCCAATGTGAACATTGAATGGATGTTGTGACCCACTGTGTTATAGGTGGAATAGTTTAAAAATAGGGATCATAAAAAAATCTAAGCCTGAAGGTATACCTGAAACCGAACATCCGAAACGAGTATACCCGATACCAAATGGGTACGGGATTGGGCAAAAAAAATTTCATGGGTATGGGACAATTACAGGGTTAGGTGATACTCGACCCGATTACCCGAAACCACATGCCCATTTACCTAAACCATTTTTTTTTTATATATAGTTTTTATTTTCTATTGATATTCTAATTGTCTTTCATTTAGCAATTTTTTCCCTTATTTGACTTGAAACATTGTGTTGTAGTTCAAAAGAACATGAAATGGTATTTAGTTTTTAAATTAACTACTGTTATCTAATCATATTACTTACTACATATAGCAATGTTTGTATTGTTGGAAAAATGACCACTACACTTTTGAGATATTGAAACACGCAGCAGCTTAACTAAGCCGTTACTAAGTGAACCTTTTTTTGTAGTTTGTATTTCACCATGATTTAATTTGTTGTAATTAGAAAAAGCATAAAATATACAAAATTTAAACCGTAAAAATGTGTTTGAGATCCCAATGATTGTTTGTAATAAACTTAGTGGGTATACCCGATACCTGTGGGTATCCTCAATATCCAACGGGTAATTACCCAACATGAATTGAGCCGAGTTTGCGATACTATTTTGCAACCAATTATGAGATTAGCCATACCCGATCTACTGACATCCCTATTAAAAAACCATTTATGTTCAACAAAAATAGTCAGCTAGTGATTCAATGAATAATAGAAAGATGGGAGTTTTAAGGGATTTAGAATCATGAGATGATTACCTAATATAACTAGTCAGCTAGTTAAGCATTTTACCTGAATACCTCTATATGCCCGTTCATGGCAAACTCACGATTTACCATGAACGGCTTCAGTAAAAATGTTTATTTCTTAATTTATTTCATTAGCAAATGTGATGATGTAATGATTTATATATATATATATATATATATATATATAAGGTAGGTAGAGGTTCATGTGAGAAAATTTAAAAGTGTGAGAAGGATAAGAAAGATTATGGAGGTGACATGTGTCCTTTTTATTTTGGTAGTTTAAGGGTATAAGTGTAATTTAACTAAGAAAATCTAATTATGGAATGAAATATGCAACCGATTTTTGGCAGTTATTGTAGGGATTTTCGAATTTGAAATAACACCCTAACTCATAAAAACACCACATCATATATATTGAAGGCATACATCTTATAAAGAACAGAAATATAACTCATAAAAACATCCTAACTAATAAAAACACCCTAACTCATAAAAACATCACAGCATATATGAAGCATACATCTTATAAAGAACAGAAATATAACAAAAATAACACCATAACTCATAAAAACACCACAACAGTTATATTGAAGGCACACATCTTATAAAGAACACCCTAACATTGAATATAACAGAAATAACACCCTAATATAATACCAGTCAACACTTTAATCAGAATCAAAACAGAAATAACACCCTAAATATATAAAAACAGAAATAACTCTACATAAGTATATCAATATGGTACTCATATTAAAGATAAAAAAACACTCGTTAATATGGTGTAATTTTTTTAAAAAAAAAAGAGTTACGTATAAAAAGTTATTGATTTTTAAAAAGAAGAGGAAACTTTGTATGTGTATTAATGTTAGTTTCTTAATTTAAAAATATTAAATTTACCTTTATACCCTTAATCTAGAAAATTAGTTAGTTTAATAGTCAACTTTATTTACAGAATTGTCACTATCATCTCAACCATTAGATTAAATATCTAATGGTTTAGATTCTTTCTTATCCTTCTCACACTTTTAAATTTTCTCACACTACATATATATATATATATATATATATATATATATATATATATATATATATATATATATATATATATATATATATGGGGGATTGGAGGGCAAAAGTGAAAGTGCACTAATTTTAACGTTATTTTACTAATTTCGTGAAAATAATATTAAAAAAAGGGGATGGTTAATCTTGCATCATGTGATGACGTTGATAGCCGAAAGACAATAGAGTACATGCACTAATTGGCATTTGTCTTAATTATTGAGTGTTATGTGCCTTATGTCCAAGGCTTGATGCAAAACTACTATCGAGTCGGGAGTCTCACTGGAAGTAGCCTCTCTAGTTCTACAGGGTAGAGGTAAGATTGTCTACATCTTACACTCCTCAGAATCTACCTTAGCTTTGCTATTTTAAGATTTATTGAGTATGATGATAATGATATTACACATGAGAAAAGGTGGATGGTTTGAAAAATGAATATAATAAAGATAACCATAAACGTAGTTAAAATTTATTTTAGAGAGAAATATAAGCATTATCAAATTTCAAAGCTTGATAAGGTCACTTTTAATTCACTGATGTTGTCCAACCATTCCACTTTATGACAAAGATGCAAATAACTGCCCAAAGGAATAACATTTCATCATATTTCTAATTTATATATATTTCTATATGCTCTTTCCATATTTGCACATATTCAATACAGATTTAGTGATCTACCATCACTTAGCAAGTTAGCACAAACAGTTTGGTTAACAATTAATCATCAGAACAATCTTCACTAGTTATCTTCGCACCACGGTTAATCCTTCTTAACAAACTAACCCTAGTTTTATGAACACACAATCTATACTGTTTAATCCTTTTTCTCTTTAATTTCACATGAGAACCATCACAAGCAAGGGTAGACTTACATTCACCTTCAACCCGTGCCCTTTCTTCTTTGGTCGCATGTTTTTGACATAAACTCGATGTTCCATAAATGTTGTGAAGATGGTAACATGGATCAACGTAAGACAATGATGACGACACGATACCTTTGATGTTGCAGGGACACAAAAACTTAACAAACTCCACTATCTCTGAAAAACAGGAATGATCAGAATATGGAACTGTGTAGATATACTGATGATGTTTTTCTATGTTATTTGTATATCTATTTCGCATGTTCATATGAAGATCGTTGTCTGTCTCTTTCTTCAATGAAGAAAGGCCACAAGGTTTATCCTTGCTTCCAACTTTCTTTAGCTTCCATGGAAGTCCAGATGGCATAATCCCAATGGTCGGACGCATAGTGTTTAATGCTTCAAGTGTTTCAACAGAGAAACTGTAACGAGGAACAGCGCGCACTCTTGTCAAAGTAGTTTTGGTTGTGAAGTTGTCATGTAGCCCAAGAAGATGCATCGTTTGTAAGCGCTCTGGCCATACCCAAATCTGCCACAAAATTATAAAAAGAAGTGAAAAAATGCCCTTGAAATTACCTACATCCATTTTTCATTAGGGCTGTAATCGAGCCGAGTCGAGTAGAACCAGGTTGAGCACGAGCTTGAACTTACACGTGCCAGGTCGGCTCGGCTTGTTTATTTTATTGAGCTGAAAAGTCGAGCTCGAGCTCAACTCGTAACTTGTTCGAGCCAAATCGAGCTGACTCGTTAATTTTAAATTTTTTTTATATTTTTTATTTTTTTACAAGTATTAATAACATAAAAAACCCAAAAAATAACTAAATTACACATATATCCAAAAGTATTATTTTGATTTTTCTAATGCATATCAAAAGTATTATATGTATAATTTTATTTTATTCACATGTTTTTATATATTATTGATTAATTAAACTTCAAATTTTAACACTTCAACCCCCCTCCCACGTATTTTTTATTTTGATACATTTAAAACTAAAATAAACTATATAAAATAAAATAATTCGAGCCTGCTCACGAGCCGAGCCAGGCCTAGCTCAGGCTCGGATCATTTACAAATCGAGCCGAGCCGAGCTGGCTCGTTTACAACCGAGCTTTTTTCGAGCCGAGCTTTTTTCGAGCCGAGCTTTTTCTGAGCGAGCTACGAGCTTTTTGAACACCCCTATTTTTCATATAGTTATAGAAGAACAAGTTGGTCGTAAATTACCTTTACTTTCAGCATTTTTGAGATGTAAAGTAATAAATCTTCTTTTCCCAACGTGTCTATGCCGATGATGATGTCATGTTCAGGATATGAATCGACGATATTGACTACCTAAAGGTGGTTCATTAAGAGGACGATAAGAATTTGTATATTTGACTCGGTTACATAATAAAGTATAAATAAGTTTTTCAACTGGATGAATGACATTAAATGTTGAAGACAGAATATTACCTGTTGAGCAGCAACTTCCCTTGAAGGAAATGAGTAGGACGGGTTGCAGTAAGTGTTGTCGATGTAAAGGGTGTCAATTTTATCATTCTTGAGAGCATTAAGAAGCATGGTTTTTCCCATTTGTGCAATTTCACTTGTTACTTCCCAACGGAAATCCCCAGTGTAAAGCGTTATGCCAAATGTACCCCGGAATAGATACATAACTGCACCTGTCACATACCAAAAATGCCAGAAATTAAGAAACTATATCTTATTCAACTTGCCAAAAAACAAATATTGAAGCTAAAGGAAGTACCCACAGATAATTTTCTACTTACTTTGCAAGATAATTTCTCCTAGTGCACAGAAAACACAATTATATGTACATGCTACATGGGTGTGAACAACTTCTAGCCATATTACTCAACAATAATAAACTGATAGACCTTAAAACAAGTTGTGCAGAGCCACACATGGAACACTGTTTAAGAGAGCAAAATGTGTTTTGTCATCACACTGAATGAACCACAAGTTCATTCTATATGCCTGAAGTGAAGAAAAAAAAAACAATGCCCGCGATGATGAACACCAGCAGGGCTCATCCAGGCAGGTTTGAAGCATACAAGAACTCAGTATTGTACTAAAAAAATGGCGCATTCCAAAAAAATAAAAAACCACTGATTCCATCTAACTAGACTAATGAATGAAACGACCATGACATGCCAAAGAATCAATGCAGCAGTGTTGTAGAAATCGGAATTAATCGCTGATTAACTGCTGATCGGTAGGCTACCGATTGAATTTCACCTAATCGGACCAAAAATGGGAAGGGGGTCAAAATTGGTCCTAATCCGTCCAAACTTTCCTGATCTGTCCAAGTCGATCCCTCGGTTTTATAGGGGTGTGCAATAACCAAACCGTTAACCGAAACTGAACCAAAAACCGACGAAACCGAACCAAAATTAACCAAAACCGAATTAACTGAAAGTCGGTTATCGGTTATTTTTTGTGCCATCGGTTAACTGAAATTAACCAAACCAAACCATTTATATTTTCATATATTGCTAGCTTTTATACTTCCATTTCATGTACTTCATGTTTTATACTTTTATTTCATGTATTTATACCTCTATTTCATGTATTTATACCTCCGTTTCATTTATTGATACATCTATTTCATGTATTTATACCTCCATTTCATGTAATTCTAGGCAAAAATTTTAGCCCTTGTTTGATTTGGTTATTAACCGAACTGAACAGAAAACCGACAAATTAACCGAACAGATTAACCGATGACTTCGGTTACGATTAAAGCTAATAACCGAACCGAACCATGCACACCCTTAGTTTTAACCCGTTAACCTGAGTTCCTGACCCGATTCATGGATCCATGAACTACTATGTTAATGTTTGAAATTTTGAGCTCTTGATTTATGATGTTTAAGTTTAATTGTTTATGTTTGAACTTTATTATGTTCACTTATAAAATATTATATTCATATCGATGTGTGTGTGTGTATAAGTTTAAAAAAATTACATATAAAAATATGTTCATAACCCTAAGTTAGTAAGTTAGCAAAAACAGCATCTTAAGTTCCTAACCCCTATTGCAGTATCACTAACCTAAAATGAACAAATAAAAAACACATCAACTATTAAACAAAGTTGAAAACGGTTACCAGGGCAATGATTGGCTTCAATTGCCATAACTTGAAGAGTAGTTTGCGAATTAGTGGAGAATGAAAGCAAAGATAAGGAGTGCCATTGGCCGATTTCGAGAGATCGAATCAAGGAAGTGTCGAAACCGGGGAATTTGTGATGAAAAAGTCTGGCGGAGATACGAGAGCAGAAAAGGGGACCTTCGTTCCAACGAGGGGATAAACCAACGGTGTGATCTGCGTGAAGATGAGTTAGGAAATAGACCTGACGCCTTCACTCCACCGTTCCACTGATATCATTCCTCTCTCCATTTGTAGCATTAGAATTTCGAATTCGGTTGTATTAATGTTTGGATTTGGGGATTTTTGTGTGAAACCTAGGGTTTAGAAAGATGATTCGCGGGTTTTAGAACTTCGAAATTTGAAGCAAGTATGATTTCCAGGAAAGCGGACAGTTTCAGACTTCAGATTGATAATTGGGGCATTCATTAATTGAATTTTTTCTTGAGGGAACTTCGTTTATTTAATAATCGACCAAACATAAACAAATTTGTTAGTTCGTTTGATCAAATTAAATAAACAAAAATGAACACACGTTTTGTTCGTTCTTCTATTGTGAACATTTGTTTATTTTCGCCAATGTTCGTTTATATTTTAACAAATACATATGGAGTTTTATTTATGCAAATATAATCATAAAAGAGGTTTTCTAACTACTTGTATGCATATAACTAATTGATAATTGGACTTTCTCGTTATAAAAATGTGATTTCTATAGAAGTTATCATAATTAATCAATAGTTTATATAAAAAGATTACTTTATGTCCATTTATGTTTGTTCATTTGTATTGTTTTATATCTGTTAAATTATGTTCATTTATGTTTGTTTGTGTTCGTGAACTGTTTGTTTAGGTTTTAAACGAACACGAACATGCCCTTTTTTGCTTAATAACAAACAGGAACACAAAATTTTGTTCGATTATATGTTCGTGTTCGGTTAAAGTTAAATGAACGAACACGAACATGCCTTTATTCATGTTCGTTCGATTCTTTACAGGCCTAATTATACACACTTCGAAAAATATGTCTACTTTTTTGTACAAAATTTGGGTGTTTAAAATTAGTTAATTGTAAATTCAGATGTTGAATGTTGATTTGCTATGGGAATTAACATTAGTTCACATATGTTTTGTAGTGCTCAGTCACTTATCAAGTGATAACATGAATTTAAACATTTGTTTAGGATTAGTTCACATATTTACAAGTGATTATAGCTTGATGCAAATTTATATATGAACTAGTGTTAATCTAGTTGTGATCAAATCATTTTAAATCTCAACTACGACTGCAAATCAAAACTAACTAATCGTAACCGCATAACAGACGAATTAATAAATCACATCTCGCGTTATGAACATGAGTTCTCACTTGTGAATAGATTATGGCTCCAAAAAGATTGTGGCATGTTTGATTTTCTTAAAATAAAAGCTTTAGTTTCAAAACGAGAGTACAACTTGGAAACAAATCAAGTTTAATGAACCTCAAATCATTTTAACAGTTTTGTAGCTTGTGGTCTATATAAACAGAATATAATTTAAATAAAAAAGAAGTAATTGCACTGCATGAGTAAACAAACAAAATGCCCACTTTTAGTGTCTTAATGACTCAGGGACCACAAAATAACCAACCATCATTGTCTGATAAATAAACAACTTGAAATCCAACAAAACAACGTTTTCCCAAACCAACACCAATGAAAATCACAATGTCATATTAAACAACCAAAATTCCCAAATCTCAAACATAGTTTTTCATCCTTTATTCTTCTATCTCAAACAGCTTTCAGCAATCCTTCACTGTGAGTTCTTCGCATGCCAAGATCCGGCCTAAAACTCACAAGTTTGCTACTCACGTCATGAAACTGATGCTTATCACCCGTCACCTTAACCCCGCTTGGCGGCAGCCTCACGTGCCGCCCACGACCACCCACCCCTTGACTTTTCCTACCATGCGATGACTTCTTCGAATCTGATCTAACCCCACGGTCAATTTGATGTGCAGAGATCCCCAGCCGGGCAGCTCGGTCAGCTGAGTCTTTCATGGTACCAGATTTGATCGATTGCCTGTTGTAGTAAGCAAGATGAGGGAGAAGACTGAGAAGAAACTTCTTTAGTTGTTCGTCTCCTATGTTCTTTTGCGCGGGGTTTCCCTCCAGGCTGACGGCTTGTAACGAGTTGTAATTAGCTGCGAGCTGTCCTAGGCTCTTTGTGGTGGACAACTTGTTGAAACGCAGATCCAACACGTTCAGTTTTAGGAGACGATGCAGACCCTCCACCTCACTTATTTTGTTTCCCGCCAGATATAGTTCTTTCAGTGAAGAACACGACGCCAGACCTTCAAAAACACAGATTTCACAGGTCAATTTTAGAATTAAAAAAATGGAAATGAAAATATAATGAGTAAAACGCCATTTTCGTCGCTGAGGTGGCTACTTTGCAACTTTCGTCCAAAGGTTTATTTTTCCGCATCTGGATCCAAAAGGTTTAAAATTCTTGCCATTTTCATCGGACTCGTTAACTCCATCCATTTTTAATGTTAAATCATGGGTATTTTTGTCTTTTTTACATTTTTTGTGATGATTAAAGGGTTTGGGTGGGAAGAAGGTCAACAGGGGTGGATCTTTATTTCTAATAGTTTTTTTTTTATTTTAATAAAAGAATGTCTAAAAAGATGAAAATGGCCCTCATTAAATAGAGAAAATGGCAAGATTTCAAACCTTTTGGATCCAGATGCGGAAAAACAAATCTTTGGACGAAAGTTGCAAAGTAGCCAAATCTAAGGGACGAAAATGGCATTTTACTCAAATACAAATTAAAAGAAAAGCACATACCATGCCCAATTCGGAGAATCCTGTTGTAGCTAAGATCAAGTACACGCAATCTCGTGAGCTCACGAAGCCCTTCGATGGTGGAGATACTGTTCTTCGATAAATTCAAAATATGGAGTCCTCGAGGAAGAGCACCAGCAGTTATTCTCACTGATACAACAAATAATATTATCAGCAAACAAACTAACAAATAGTATCGGAATTCAAAAATGAATAGAAGTTCAAAATTTCATACCTATAGAATTTCCCGACAAATTCAGCGCCCTGAGGCTGGAGAAAGCACTCAGAAAAGGGATCACAACTAGCCCATGATTTGCAAGTTGAGCGGTTGTGGCTGCAGCGTTCAAAGAAGAAATATATCGTTTAGCAGCATCCATGCCGAGAGTACTCTTCACATCGTTTTTGGAAGCTGCCGATGGATCCAAGATGGTGGTTTTACCATTTTGGCCTTGGTGATCCAGGTCCAAAAGCATGTTGGTTTCTTCCAATGAAGAAGAATGCTTGAGATCCATAACCCATTTCTCGATACGCTTTATTTTAAAATCCTCGTTAGGCAGTTCCGCCCACTGACAAACCGAATAATCTTCTTGGACGCTTTTACCCTTGCCCAGTTCATCCGCGGGAACGATCCAGTCTTTCGACAAACCCGCATAGTCATATCCATCCTCACCGTCACCGTCATAACAATCACCGTCGACTTTATCAACATGACCCGCACTGTCATTTTCTATTTCCGGAGAAATTTCAACGTCGTCTTCATCAACGGATTTATCATTCCATCTCGAGTCTAAAGCCTTCAAATCCTCGGAAGATCGAGATTGATGAACCGCATCACCAAGCGCCAAATGCAAATACGGTAAAGAGTTTGACTTCATAATGGTGTGTGGAGTTCTAAGCGGACCAGAAAAACGAGTCTCGGAACCATCACCAACCTCTTTGTCCGATTGTTCGTGATCAAGCGACAAATCCGATGTGAGATTAACCACATTGGAACTTATTTGAGGAGACATAGAAGCCTCGGGTTTCTGATACTCATCTCCGCTATGATTATGAGAAGACAACAAATCTTCGCCAGATGTCACGTCCTGATAGGCTGCCAGACCGCTTCCTAACGACACGCTCTTTCTCATTCCCCTCATTTCGTGGCCGCGTTCACTATCGGTGTCGTTCATGCTTTTAAGCCCTTCGGATTTCCAATCTTGACCCGTTGAAGATGGAGATGGGTTAGCGTTGGTGCCTACGTTAACGTCTTTGGGTAATTCCGGGTTTTTCCTAGGCTTGTTTGTGGTGTAATCTTCGAGTGTTTTTTGCATTGCTTCGGTAGGCAAGTGGACAGTTTTCTACATATAGAAAAATAAAATCGTCAATGACAATGGGAGTTGCTATGTAAATCAACAATAAAAAAAAGCGAAAAAGAAACAAGTCAAATGAGTTGAACAGGTCAAACGGGTTGAACAGGTCAAAAGTGGCCAAAGTTCATTTTTGCTGCATACATCCTCCTAAATCATGTATTCCAAAAAAATAGGTAGATTATTGAAAGAGTAAGGTACACGGAAGGTCCTTGTTGTTTACCAAAATTTTGGATTTGTTCCCTAGCTTTCCAAAAGTACACCAAACGGTCCCTATGCAAGCAAATCACAGGGACCATCCATGTACTTTTGGAAAAAGTTGGGACCTAAATGCGTTACAGAGTACAAACCACAGGAACCATTTGTGTGCTTTTGGAAAACTAGAGACCAAATCAAAATTTGGTCAACCACGGGGACCATCACTCTTATTGAAAATAAAATGTTTTTCATTCATGTTTAACAGACCAAGTATTTTTAAAATTAAAATCATAAGAAATTATAACCTAAACAGTTCCATATTAACTCCAACCAGATGCAACCCGTTTTGACCCGTATCAAAACATTACCCTGTTTTCACAGGAACCCATTTTGACTGTTAACCCAACCAGCCTGACCCGTTCATTTTGCCACCTCTAGT
Organism: Scalesia atractyloides; assembly: GCA_947069175.1. Taxonomy (NCBI): domain Eukaryota; kingdom Viridiplantae; phylum Streptophyta; class Magnoliopsida; order Asterales; family Asteraceae; genus Scalesia; species Scalesia atractyloides. Next base: position 79,192,678 of record CAMTDV010000028.1, read on the forward strand.
CTAAACCTCTAAATCACAATACCAAAAGGTCAAATCAACTTGCTCACCTTGGGTTTCTGAGTATGAGTAGGAGAATGGAAGCAGGAGAATCTAAACATCGCGATCAAACGTTGCGTTTTACTAACTTTGAAATGTAACAAGAACAAACGAACTCACCGATCAACTACATCTAGAAGACTGAAAATATTTGAAACAAACGTCTATAGCTCGAGTAAAAGAAACTCGTAGAACAAATATAGTGATGTTAGCCGTAGTCAAGCGACAAGCCGACAGACACACGGCGCAGTCTCCATATATGTGATGATCTTGATCGTCTTAAAACACAAAGTAGAATCACTCCTTCATTGTTATCACCCACCACCGGTTGTTTAGTGGTGCGAGAGCCGTTTATATTTGTTGTAGCTGCCAGACTGAAACAACTCTTTCGGGTCCTATTGGATCCCAGTTTTTGACATGCGTAAGAGACAATTGCCTGAACAAGAAAATCAAACAATGTTTAACAACAAAAAGATACAGAATTTGAAGAAAATTCAACAAACAATGTTTAATAACAAAAAGACACAAATTTGGGAAAAAGATAAATCAATTAAACAGCATTCGATGCATTCTAGTATTTACACGCATATATCTCATGATGAATACCTCAAAACAACTCTCAATCAAAACAGAATCATCTAATAAACATTAAATTAGAGAAATCTCAATTAAATTTAGTACAAATAATTCACCAATTTGTAGTATTTTCAACAACTCTAATTTTCAGAACAACAAATATTCAATAAATTACATACATAAACCAAATTAGGAACAAAAACTTTGCAGAAAACACACAATAATCAAACAAATTCCACATACCCTAACAATTATATAAGCGCAGAAAACAATAAATTCATAAAACAGGTGAAACTTCGAAAAAAAACCCATAAAAAACAATACCAAAGTTCATAAATTAAAAAAGAATTAACTAATCTAAATCAAAACGCATCAAATTAACACTACAACAGATAACAAAACTAAAAACAAAGATAATAAAAACGTGAAATAACCCTAAAACGTTTGAATAAAATAAAAATAATAGAAAAGATCTAACCTCTTTATAGCCAGATTTGATGCAAAAACTCAAGTTTCTTTATCTTCAGAAACTTGAGCAAAGAAAAGTGAAAAGGGGGTTGGATCGAAAAAATTGGAATTGACTACTGATAAGATGAGGGTGTGCAATTGAGGCAGAAAGATATATGAATGAGAAAAAAGGGGTTTGGGAATGGTTGGCTGAGATTCGTGGAGGGTGTGAACGGCGATGGGTGAGTTTGTTTATATATGCAGATTCGTCGTATATGTGATTTCCACATAATTCTGTAACAAACTCATATATCTAGGCTGCTTCATGCGATTTTCTTGCAACTTGTTAATATTATATTATATTAAATATAATAATATTGTATCACATCATAATATAATTTCTTTTAGTTTTAGTTTCGTTCTTTGAATAATATATGTTTTTAACTTGATTTATTGAATTTGATTTTTCTTTTCTTTAATAACTTAGGTTTATTAATTTTTATAAAAAAAAGGTTGAATGTGCATGTGTGTTTAGTTTTTTTCTCGAAATTTCAGTATTAGTTTTGTCGAAAACGTGGTGAACTTGTGATAGTTAGAGTTGACTTTTTTTATCACAAGTTATAGTGGTTTGTCGGTAATGTACCAGTACTGCGATGAACTAATACCAACATTGGTATAGGTATCAGGTTTCTTTTTTGAATGGGGAAGATTCTCACGTGGAACTCACCCTGCTTGGAGCTATGTGCAAGGTCGACTCCTCAACTGTCATGAGACCAGTGCCCTTGATGCGTGGGAAGCGGATGGAATCGATAAACCCTCGCCCCCGTCAGGTTTTAAAACACCGATTCGTTCCTTCTCCAAATGTCCTCGAAAATGGCTCAAGCGGGAATCGAACATGCGTTTCCACTAGGGAGGACAGACCTTTTGACCACTGGACCAACGTATCGGAAACAGTAAAGGTATTTGTTTTTATAAATATGTATCGATATTATTTTGGACATATCACAACATTATTCTTATTATTATTATTATTATTATTATTATTATTATTATTATTATTATTATTATTATTATTCTCTTTGTTGCTATAATAAGTCTTGATACTGTAATGAACAATCGAAACATTATATTCTTAAATCGCATGTGGAATTCACAATAGTTAATTGTTGCTATATAAGTATTGATAGTGTAATAAACCGATATCGACCAAAACATATTAATAGTTAATTTATTAGAGATAGGAATAATTTACTTTTATTTCTTACCTTCCAAAACAAAGTAGCTTTCTGTTGTGATAGACTGATATCCCATATTTCTTTTCTTAAGAATATATTCGTTTTTTTGAATGTCATACATCTTAACTTTTGTAACGTTTATCATGATCTTTATATATTGAAATAAATATAAATTCCTTCTTTAATCATAGTGGTTTCTTTGGAAAGTAATGAATTAACAAATATTTCTGAAGCTTCAAAAGGATTTGTGCTTTCATTTAAAGCAAACATGTGATCATGAAAAAATATTAAAAATATGATATGTGTTATGAACAAATTATTTATGGTGATTCTCCATGTTTTTAACTCCCGTCTCTTTATATACTCTTGTATTAATAATATGGCCTATATATAGAGGTCCTATGTATTTGATATTAGATACTCAGTATCAATAAAAATTATCTCATCTTCATATTTCTTTCTCTACATGATCTATATTCTCATGTTTATCATCTATATTGGTTGCTAATAGACCGTTGTTTTACAACACGTTATCAGCACGATCGTAATTGATATCTCTTATTTTAGTTTGAGTCACCGCTGAAGACATTGCACTGCTACGAGCCACCACCAACTTCTCCAACCATCCAACTTCTTTGATAAACTGCTCCAATCATCCAACGTCTTTATCTCTGTATGTTTCTTTTTACTTAACGATATAGGTAACAATTTATGACTATTTCCTAATTGAATATGTTCCATACAAGTATACTAAACATGAAATCTATAATTAAAAGAAAATTTCGTTAATCTACATATTAAATATTTTCAATTTCTAGATAGTATAAAGTTATAATTCTTTTTGCTAGTTTTAATTTTTTCTAGAATTCTATGACTTCACCAGAAATTCCGTATAACCTACACTTAGTCAGTAAAAAAAAGGACAACAGTAAAATATTGTGAAGCTTTGATTTAATTTTAATTTAAAAATGGGAAAATTGTCAAGCTTTCATTTACCTTGTTTTCGTAAAGGACTGATTGGATAAGTTTTTGTAACCTATAATAATTGAGGAACTAGTAGCAGATAAGTTTTAAAATCAATTTTCAGTATACGATTATGAATTTCAATGGTTTCCTTTGAATTAACAGTCGTATGATTTTGAGCCCAACCCACTAAAACATATATGTTGTTAACAAATATATATACATGATTTAGTTTATATTTAATAGTATCACTCCATAATTATTTTGTTACAAATTAGTTGAGATATTTATTTTGGTATAAATCATTGGTTTATTTTAATCCCCTTGTTATAATTTTAGACAAACTATATCTTAATTTATTTTAGTAAATTTCATATATCATGTTACGTATATATTCCACAATTATGATATTGACTTATCATCATTAACTAAAAGTTTGGATTATTATAATTAATTTTTTTAAAGAAAATTCATATATTATTATGCGTTACTTTTATAACATATAAAAGATATTTTTATTGGACTATAGAAGTATATGGAGTTCCAAATAGATGGTAAGATCATATTAGATTACTAGTAAAAGTTGATTATTAGTTTTTTTTTGTATATTTAATATCTAAACGTTCAAACACACACTGGAATTTTGCCTAGATATACGCTTTGAATTTAGAGAATGTGATGTTTTAGTTTAATTTAAAAACTAAGTGAGTTACAAGTAAATTCGTATTCTAAGATCCATGAGTTTTGCTTTTATTTGGTCGATTATAGTGCTCACAACCTTTGATTGTAAAGTTCTTAATCATTTGGTTAAACTAATAATATGGTGTCATTGTTCTTGTTTGATAGAAATTCAACAACTATAAGTATGAGATTTGATTTGTATCAACATGATTTGTTAAGTTAGTTAAGATTCTACTATGAATTTCATATATATGCATATATACCTTAATTTCATATGATTTTATCATAAATCAATTTCGTATGATTTCATGGTGCCTTTCATCATATATCAATCGAGCGACAATGTTTTGAAAGTTACTTAATTGATTTTGATTAAATAAAGAATGATGTTTAACGATCTTATTGGAAAATAATCACTATTGCAATTGTATATGATTTGTTCCATTAAAATTTAAAGAAAAAAGTATACATATGGTTAGATGTGACACCTAAGTGTCATGCTCTTAATCTCATTATCATTTACAGAAGGTCACTAATTTTTAGACCAATAAACCTGACTCAATCATGTAGTTACTTCTCAACTTATATTATGCGGTGAGAAAATTAGTTATAAGGAAAATACTTTTCATTTGTCACACATGAGAGATATGCTCCTGAAGTAGCTATATCATTAAAAGAGTATGAAAAGTTTAAAATTATCTCATATTCGTGTGACCGAGTAAAGAATGAAAAGCTATAAAGCTTGTTCTGGTTCTACTTCATTCTCTGAATTGAATGTGATTATATAACGATCATTAAAAATGTCGCCATCATGGAAAGAATTGAGAAATTTGTAATGACAGTCATGTTAATATTGATATCGATCATCAAAAGTACTATCATAGCTAAGTTGATAATGAGATTCACCATTAGAATGTTATGGTAGCCAAGTTAATAATGAGATCGAGTATCAAAATTGTAATAATGGCCATAATGAGATTGATCACTAGAAATGGTAAATTATGGGAGTAATTATATGAAGATCATATGTGGAAATGATGAAAATTGAGTGACAGTTTAAAATGATAGTAATTGTTCTATGTATCATATGTTTTGTATTACATACGTGCAAGTAATACATATAGATCATAAACCAAAAGTTTATGGATCATAATTATTTACTTTATTGGCATGATCGGTTAGACCACACCGAGTCAATGATGATGTGAAACATAATGAAGAACTTGAAGATTCTTCTAGCTGATAGCATATTATGTTTGCTCTCAAGGGAAATTATTTATTTTCCAATTAAGGGTGTGTATCCTTAAATATTCTGGAAGTGATTAAGAGGTATGCATATCCCAACATGATACCATTTAGTGTTTTAAATCGATGCATCGTCTAAATGGTTATCAAATTCACAACTTGATGTTTGTGTAATTTATGGCTTAGCTAATAAGATAGCAAGCACAATATTCCAGATTGCATGTGTTTTTGTTAAGACAATCACATAACGTCTATGATTGACAATAAAGACAATAATCATGAGAGCAAGTTCATGTTTATATAGGAGTACATGTAATTTTACATGCAATGATATTAATTCACATCAAGCCAATATGTTGTAATAGTTTCTCCCCTACTATAGTTGGTTTTTTGTCAGGAACCAAAGATGCTCTTCTAAGATTTTGGTTTTGCGGTATATATTGAAATTGATCCACCATGATGCACAAAGATGAGACATTAAAAACTGGTTGGGAATATATGATAATGAACAGAGCCTTTCACGAGATATTTATTTACGACTTAATCAATTGAAATCCATCTCAATGGAATAACATTCCCAACATCAGGGGAGATAACAAGCAGTTGAAAAGTGAAATGTGGAATAAATTATCATGTTATCTTGATCCTCAGACTATAATCTATGAACCAGAAGTTTAAAAGATAATTCATTTACCAGTATAAAAAAATAAATTATCAGATGAGTTCACTGACCTAAATATAGTGACAAAGTAAGTCACATAAGCCACTGCTTATGCTCTAGTTATATTTTATCCCATAAAGATAACAACACATTTGTAATGAGTCTATTACACGCCTGAAGCATGGTAGACTAGTCGATTCTAATAATAAAGTTCCTCGAAAACTGGAGCAAGTAATTAAATGGTCAAGTCGAGGTTATAGTAAAAAGATTCCCTAAAGAGACATTAGACATGATGGTTCCAGAAGAACCTCAGGTACCTGAAAATAAAGAGATCTCATTAAATTGTATCATGTCTAAAAGTATATGGAATCAAAAATAAAAGCGATGTTGTTATACTTTCGTATATAATATAGCGCTTGAAATGATGAAATGACGATGATCAAGATTTAAAATCTGTCTATGAATAAATACAAAGAAATGATTGGCCAAAATGGAAGGACGCAAATGACGCAGAGTTGAATTCTCTATTGAAATGGAAAACTTTCGGGCCAGTAGTCCATAAAAAAAGTTGTAAAATATATTTAATATAATTAGGTCTTTTATGTGGATCAACAATTGATGGCACAAAAAATTCGCAAAGACCTATGATTAATTATGAGGAGACGTATTCTCCATGGTGGATGCAAAATAGCTTTCCAGTATTTAATTAGTCTGGTAATATAAAGAGAGAATTGATATGCGTCTTATAAATGTAATGTATCATTTTGATACTAAAGTTTGCATGCAAGATCCTTGAAGGATTTAAATTATGTAATTCATGTAAAGTAAGTTCTCGAGAACAATATGATAGTGTATACAGATTCATTTTTTAATACGATTGAACTCCTGATGAGTTTCTTAAAGCAATTGAGTTCTTTAAAGGTGAATCAAAACATCTTAACGTGTATTTGCGCACCAATAAATATACATTGAAAACTTGTACTGAGTGATTGTGATATCTCACTATAGTGTACACGCATGATACAATATGAATTTTGGAAATAAAAGTAAGTATTCATGACACTTTTACATGATATAGATATATATGTGTTAAATGGGCAAATTTATATAGCAAAACTCCTGAAGAGTGAAAGCACATGCATATATGGATAATATGGAACGAATTCCCTCTTGGATTGATAATGCTAGAAGCATTGATGTCAAAACCTCAAGAACATACTATATGAAGTTGACAAAATATGTGTGGACTAAAATAGTCGAGTCAAATGTGATATAATTGACTCACCAGTGAGCTCGAAAACGAGAAATACATATGGTGAAGTTGGTCCATTTGTTTTTATTAAAACGATATGAGGTTTACAAGTATTGCAATATATGTTGATGATGTCATTGAATCTCCCGAAGAGAAAAAAAGAGCTCAAATATTTAAGCAAGAATTTGCAAATGAAATACAATATATTTATGGCTCGATACGTAGGACATACGTTTATATTATAATCCATCAATCATAATACATCTAGAAAATGTTGGATATTTTCATATGGACAAAGCTTTTGGTGTAAGTATATTTAATGATGTTCAAATATTTGATGTAGATAAAAATGACTTTTGATCATCTTCTATCAAAGAAGCAAAGATCCTTGGTCATGAAGTACCATAGTTCAATACAAATTGTATTAATATATCTTGCTAGCTATACACGAACATATACCATTAATTCATTGGCAAGATTTAACTCGTGTACGACGGGAGATAGTTTAATGAGTAAAACATTATTTTCTATACCCTTAAGGTACGAAAGGTATGGGTTCATATTTTACTAACCCATCAACAAGTTTAGTTAGTTTTGTAAATGCATGGATTATAACGAAACACATTCATGGATCTTATAGTATCTACTTACAAGAGGAGACAATTAAAGATTCACAAGGATATCATACATCAATGTTCTTTGAATGATTGTACATCAAGAGATCAAACGACAAATTATTACTGCAAAAGTTTTCAGCAATTTTCATAGAAGATTGGCACCATTTACTTAAATGATACATATCATAATGAGGGGGAGTTTTACACAAGTTGCACTCTTTTTCCCTTCACTAAGTTTTATCCCATTGTGTTTTCTTAGTAAGGTTTTTAATGAGACAACATATATGATCTAGAAGTATCAAGGAGAGACAATACATGCTGCACTCTTTTTCCCTTAGCTAAGGTTTTGTCCCATTGAGTTTTCCTGACAAGGTTTTTAACGAGGCAGCATCTCCAAGCGTATCAAGTTGATAACCAAGCATATTAAAAGTTTATATATTAGTTTCATTTATCACATGGATAGTCAAGTGGGGATGTTATGAACAAATTATTTATGGTGACTCTCCATGTTCTTAACTCCCGTCTCTTTATATACTCTTGTATTAATAATATGGCCTATATATAGAGGTCCTATGTATTTGATATTAGATACTCAGTATCAATAAAATTATCTCATTCTCTATATTTCTTTCTCTACATGATCTATGTTCTCATGTTTATCATCTATATTGGTTGCTAATAGACCGTTGTTTTACAAGTTGTGTTTTAATAAGGTATAGTGGAGGTATTTGTTCCAAAACTCATATTTTATTTTACTTTTTGAAAATATCCTAAACGATTTATTTTCAAAGAAAGCATTTTATATAGTGTTCACATTCATTACAGACATAAATGCAATTTCTACCAATAATATTAAACGTTTAAAATAAATTTTGGTATAAGTTTATAATACATCACATTTAACCAAATGAACATAATTTCATTAGTTGGTTAAGATATAGTGTTTGGTATATCTAAACATACTAAGGCTTGTCTCGATCTTAATCCTTCCGTTGAGGTGATTTCTATTGAAAACATTACTTAAAAGTCGTTAGCTAACGTTAAGTGAGTACATGCGAGTTGTATATGAACATGGTCACCAACACTCGAAAGTATGTGACTTAAATGATCTAAATCAGTCAACCCGGTGTATGGTACTCAACACGATGTGTGACTTGAGGGACCGCATATTACGTTACTCTTGCAGAAAGTGCTGGACAACATTCATTGTAGAAAGTCCTGGACAATATTCGTTTTGGTGTTTCCAAATGTCATTTTCACCCAAGATTCATATATGTATATCATATAGGTCCATTTCATTCATTCAATCCAACGGCATTCAAATACATGTACTAAATTTAAATTCAATTGTCATTCTTCTCTTATGCACGAAAATGTTTCATGATGCCATCAACCTTCGTAACAAAACACCTATCTTTCTACCATTTTTGAGTCAAGCTTACATTATCCATAGGATTTATCTTTTGCTTTCTGACATTCATATACCTCTCTACAACAATTACTTTCAACTACCTAAATGAAGTTCATATCCTTCAATGATAATGAGGTGGCAATCTATTGTGGAACTCTAAGGATCAAATTCAGACACCACTAGATTTACTCTAGGAGAGGTGATTTACATCCCTTATCCCTTATGTTGGTTGTGGGATTGGTCAGTGGGGACGCCCAATGGTGGTGTACACCATTTTTTTCAATAAATTCAACTATGAAGATGCATTCCTCTTTAGAATCTGGGGAAAATTTATGAACGCATCTCAACACCTAGAGCTTCTTGCTTGTAAGTTCTTCTCCAATGAGCTTGTAAGTCAAAAAGAAATACATGTAGCCTCATTTCAGTTGTTTAAAAAAATCATCCCATTAATCCCTTAACACCTTAACAAGGTATTATCGTGTACAAATGATCATTTAAAACCAGCATTTGCAAATTTGACGAACCAGTGTTGACATTTCTCGTCCTTATTGGCATAAAACACTTAGTTTCATAAAAATCCATCATTTTGCAAGTTTGATAATCTCTTTTGATCTAAACCATTCCAATAGTTATTTGAGTTCATTTTTCATCATTTAGTGACGATCAAAACATTATTTTATCCAAAAACCGTCACTTAAGTCAAAAGTTGATCAATTTTATCATCTATGAAATTAGCTACACTAACCATCATTAATAAATTTCTAATAAGTTATAATGTTATATACATCAAGTATGATGTTTCTACACATATGGATGCCACAAAATCACAAATTTCCCTAACTTATTAGGCATATTCATCAAAACCCCCAAAATCCATGTTTCTAATCTTAATATAAATCATGATGCATCTAACTTATTTATCAAAATCACAAATTTTCAACAAGTTGCATGGTTTATAGCTATTAATCCAATGATGCTCCTAAGTTATTTATCAACATAATCTTTAAAAATATCTAGGAAATTATGCATGGGTTCATAAACCAAATCAAACTCTCTACTACTTGGAGTTATCAAAGTTACACGTTCAGGGTCTAACGTTGGTTATCGAAAAACAAGGATGAAGATCTTTACGATGAAACTGTAGATGAAGGTACCGCCAATAGTTGGGTTTTTTTTACAGCGAATGCTACTCAATCTAGTCCTAAATTATACCAAATTAATACTAATATGGTGTTAAGGTCATTTGATCATGATGCTAAGGCTATTCCTGCTAAAAGTACTGTTTATGAATCTAAAGCTTCATGTATTAAGGAGAGTAGATCAATTTAAATATTTTAAATATATTTGAATCCATTGCTGAATTAGTATTAGTCAAATACTGTTGTAGAAGCCATGTATCAGTGCAAGCTAAATTAATATGCTCTGGAAGCATGTATATGAGGGTACATAGGCTGTTGGCAAAAGTGTTCATGACGAGAGCATGAGCATATTTTTCATTATTTAAACGCAAACTTGTATCTTCCATGGAGTAAAATCAATGATCATATATTAAAAGATATAGCCATCGTGCCAATCTAACAAGAAAACATCGAAATGGAACGCACCCGAGTCTTCCTGAAGGAACATGCATGTTATTCAGATTAGTAACTTTGAGATACAAATGTTAAATTATTGAGAAAATAAATTTAGCGACTTGAAGAGCTTAATTAAATACATATTTGCTTTGCAGGCCCTCTAAATTTTTGGTCCTAAGCTATAGCCGAATACATAAATCAAGTCATTTCAAAATTTCAATACATGTTATAATACAAGTGTGTGACAAGACTAAACCTCTAAAACAACTATGATGCATGCTTTTATGAACTCAAATAAGATTGCATTTGTTGCGATGAGCTCCATCAATATAGTATTTTGTTTCAAAATAATAAATCGTTAATTTTGTAGTAACAGTATATTAGTCAATAATTTATACCACAAACAAAACACTAGTACCCAAACGTAGACATAACGAGGAGAGTATAAGTTGAAAAATAGAGATAACAAAACAACAATCAAGAGCAAGAAACGAAGCACATTTTTAACATGTTTCCTTTAGAAAAGACTCATTGTTTGCTTCTAATGGTACAACCCTCAAAGAGGTGACTTAAACCAAACCTTCCCGCCATATTCTTCTATTGAAAACGAAACATAACTTTGCATAATTTATGTATGATTATTATCATATTTTTTTTTGTTTTTTAGGATACATCAATATTCATATTGTGTAAAACAACTTCTTACACATGTACAAAATCTTCGTATGAATTAACGCATATGCGATTTGTAAATAGTTATCGATCTTGACAAATCTAGAACGCATCTATCTTAACCAAAAGTCGGAAACCAAAAGATATGCAATCATTGGATTATTGTGGTTGGATTATGAATGAAGTTTGTAAAGAAATCTAACATCTATTATCATTATCTATACCAAAAGAAATTAAATCTTCTCATCACACCCTTCCTCATCAGCATTACCATTCCTTGGTGTCGTTATCATTGTCACCACTATTGCCACCACCGCTACTACCTTCATCACGTTATTATTACCATCACCGTATCCACCCCCACCGTCACATATACCGCAACAAAAAATATATGATTATTTGTAACAAAAGGCATCACAAATTTAATAGTTTTTTTAACTTTAGTTCTTTGTAAAAATCAAATTCAAATATACAAGTTGCAGTTCTTTTTAAGATAGTTATGACTTATGAATCAAACCAACCGTGATTTATAAGTCCTAAACAGGAATCTCATGTTTAATTAACTTTGTTTGAGATATTGGTATTTAGTAAAATACTAAAATGTATTACATTTTTTATAATTTGATTGTTTTTGTTTTTATTCATTTAATTAGTCTTTCAGCTAATTCATTTAATTGTATTTATGTTTGTGGTGTTCCCTAGACTCATTTAATTTTATTTACTTTTTTTTTCTTTCATGTGGATTTTCGATCGTGGGTTGTGGGGCGTGGGTTGGTATGGCGTTGCCAAACAATGTTGGCTAGATCTTACTGAGTTAGTGTTGGTTACGACGTTGACCTGCTTGCGTGGGTATTGTGCCTGACGTGGGGGGGGGCATGGTGACATGGCTGGTTTTGGTTGGCTGATCTAATATAACCGTTGGAGCTACCGTTGCCAAACAACGACTTTTATCCACATGATCTGGCCACCCCAGCTTAGGACGCCCCACCACCCCACCCTTATTACGTATCAAACAATTCTTTTAGCCCAAACTCTTCCGCACCCCACAATTATAACCTCTTCATGATTCTGAAAAGTTATTTGGAGTGAGTGACGCAAAATTGAGATATATAATATTAAATTAGTTACAGTTCAGAACCTCTTGATGATTTTAAAAAGTTATTTGAAGTGAGTGACACAAAATTGAGATATATATATAATTAAATTAGTTCCACGGAGAGAGAAATTATAAATCTAAATAATTCTCAAGAATTTAAATTCAGCTTGTATTAATAGGGCCCATTGATGTTCCATTAACAAAAAAAAATTTCTAGAAACATTTAAGTGTAAAGAAATTGAGTTCAAATCTCATATACAATTGATAAAGGATTCGTCTTTTTAAAGAAAAATCAAAATTCAACTTGTACAATAAAAAAAGTAAATAAATACCAAATTTTACACGGACAGAACAATTAAAAATTGTTAAAATTGGGGTAAAACAACGCAAAAATCAAGGGTGAGATTATGAAACACTTAAGTTTAAAGATCTTGGTTCAAATCTCATATCCTAATGATTTAGTATTGATTTACATAGATTAAAAATGACTAGTAACAATTTAACTTATTTAACTTAAAAATATTACTTACTTTTTAAACTAATTAAAACTAGGGGTGCTAAAAGGGTCGTGTTTTTAGGTTGATGGTTGAACCTGAACATGACCCGAACCTAAAAATCGTGTCAAACATGTAAACCTGAACGCAATAGGATATTTTCCATTCGACACAAACACGACCCCTTCAACAATAAGTTACAAATGTATATAAAATAATTATAGTTTCATTATAATATTTTAATTATAAAGTCTTATGTGAATTTATCTTTTAAGTTTTAGATTCTAGCATAATATATCCAATCAACTTAGTTTATGACATAATCACATAAAACACATACAAAGAAAAATAAACAAAAAAAATGAGTTAAACGGTGAACTGTAACGCTTCCCAATTGTAACTTTCCGTTTTTGGAAAGATCGCTTCGTGTTTCTATTATTGGAAAGTCCAAACCTTGTAATCGTATTTCTACTTCCAATTTATTGTAAGCTAAGGCTTTGATTATAGACAAGATTGATCAATTATGCAAATTTCACAAACTTTATTCGTGTTTAAACTTATGATCATACGTTATGTCGTGGCTTGATAAATCAATTCTAAACGACTCATAAATGCTTGTTGAACATTTATAAATATTAATATTAAAGTCAAGCAATACAAATTAGTGGTCTAAATACAAAATTCAAGCTTCCGGTATCATACAAAACTTGTCATGTTTATAATTAATCATGTACATTTAGTAAATCTTTTTTTTGTTTCAAAACACCATAACTCATGACCATAGACTACCATGTGACCTATACTTATGTTATAAATAATGTGCAATGTTTAATGACCAAAATACATCAAGTATATAATTAAAAGAACAAAAAAAAACAAACAGCTTGCGGCCGCAAGCTGTTGCTGCATGTTCCCTCTTCTTTTTTATTCAAAATCCCACCTAACCTCATTAAATGTAACCTTAATCCTTCCACTATAAAACCAAGTGTTCCCCCACCCATTTCTCACTTTTACAAGTCTTCAAACACCTCAAACAAATCTCCAAACTTCAAAATTTCTCTGCTGAAACACAGCAGGTTGCAAGTGAGTTTCAACTCACTTCCCTTCTTCTTCTAGCCTTGTTTTTCCTTCTAACGCTCTTGGATAACCTCTAGGAAGGTTCTCACAAGTTTACTTGGGCAAACCAAGGTGAAACCCCACCATTTTGAGGTCCAAAAGTGTGCAAACTTTCTGCCCAAATTTTATCTTTTTAAACTTCAAGTTTTTCAATGTTTTTCTTGTTTTCTTCCTCAACATTGTTTGCTAAGCCCTATGGATGTTACCATAGGTTTTCCATGGAAAACCAAGGTGGAATCACACCATTTTTGGGGCCAAACTTTCTGTTTTGCAAGTTAACTTATAAAACTTTTTCGAACTTGTTTTTAACATAACAACTCTATGCTACTTATGCCTCTAACCAATTTATGGTTAGTGTGTTAAGCTAGACTTGTTCATATACAATCAAGAGGCATAACATGTCTCTAAACTTGTGGTTTTTACAAGGGTTTCAAACCCACAAGTATTGAGCCATCCAAGCTTACAAACTTGTGTTGGTGTAGGTGTGATTACATGAAGGCCTTGGCCATTCAACTTTTCAATTCACCCCTCACTTGATGATTTCTATAATTCTTGACCATCCGGATTGTCCTTGTGACAATCTTGTGTATTGGTGAATCTTACGAAAGAGGTTTAGGACGGTTAACCTCCTACCTCCATGCATGACTTATATGACTTACATGATATCTATGAAATACATGAACTCTATGATTAATTAGTAATATTATATATATGTAAATACTTAACATAACCGAACCTTTGACAATGACCATATGGTTATTTGTCCTAACATTAGGTTATTTTATCTTAGACCTAACCATCGTTACGATTCTATTGGGTATGACCCATAAAAACACAAACACCCTTCGGGACTTATACTGTCAAAAACGAGCGTTAACGTCTAGATAAATACTTTGACTATACATACTTTTTGCATACTTTAATTCCTAAAATTATCAAACTCCACCATCAATCTTATACTCATACACCTACGTTTCCTTGTGTAGGATAACTTGGTGTTCATCCCTCTAAAAATAACCTAAACGCTTTCACGGAATTTACTTTGCAAAACCGTGAGTACACTCGAACCCTTTTTATGTTTTACACTTTTTGGGTGCAACATGTTAACTTATCAAACTACACTAAATCACACTTTTATTATATGAAATCACAGAAACAATCCATCAAACATGCTTTAGTTATGTGCTACTTGACTTGTTACTGTAACATCCGCCAAAAACCGAATTTACCAAACCCGCTTCGTTTATTAACCGAACAATCAGATAAAAATTTTGTTGCGTATTTAATGCCCAAATTAATTTTAAACGATACATAATTAATAAGTAAATATTAGAATTTAAAATTTATTTTTGAAAATGTATTAAAAATAGTGAATTAAAAATAATATGCTGAAGCCGGGATTCGAACTCGGGTCAGCCGGTCAACCGGGTCAGCACAGCTTTAACACACACACATTCAACCGCTCCGCCACTCATGATCTTTGTTTACATATTGAAACAATTAATACATAAATTAAATCTGGAAATCAAAACCCAGTTACACAACGCGCCCAAATCCGTTCACGCCGGAAATCCCGACAATTTCGTCAAATTTGGCCGTTTCTTTTTGGTCATAACGTATACATTAACAGTAAGATCGGTTATAACCGAAGAAATCCATCAATTTCATTCATTTCAATTCAAAACCGAAAAATACAATTCAAATCCGGGAGTTATACTTTCTTCATTCAGTGAGCTCGCGAATTTTATCAAAAACACACTCTTCATTTCACTCAGAAAACTTCGCCGGAATTCTCTGTGAATTAACCGGAAAGTTTCGCCGGAAAACCGAATTCAATCCATCTTTTCTTCTTACCCAAAAATAAGATCATAGAACTCGTACTGACATCACTCCCACTCACCTTAAACCTCTGAAGAATCTCTGTCGCAAGAAATTTCACTCGCCGGAAAATCTCTGCAAGTCGCCGGAAAACCGAGACTTTCATCTACACGGTAATTACTTCGATTTTTCTGTTTTATTCCATTATTATACAAATTCTAACACCACTCCAGCACTCAGAATCAACCCCAGACGACATTGCCGGATTTTTTTTTTTCGCCGGAAAATTTCTGAAAGTTTCAGAATCTCGCTGATAACCGGTATGATCAAGTAATCTACTGATAATCGTTACCCATTGATTCAATTTCACCTCTAATTCATCCAAACCAATTATTGAATTCGAACAGAAGGGGCTCCAAAACAGAGCCGACGATTTTTGCCGGACTCCTGAAGAAGGACGATCAGTTCGGTACAATCAATCCCCAAACCTGTTTCTGTTCATTATCTTACGATTGCTCATAATGTTCGTTAAATTAATTTAACAAATAACAGTTAGATAGCTGTTGCCTGAGTTTTGAACGAAGAAGACGAAGTAGTTATGTTATAAGATTATTTAAAATCGGAATTATAAACGGGTTAGGCACACAGTCCAGCGGTGGACTGTGTGCAAATAAATACATACACGTCGCGAGTTCGATTCCTGTCCCAACCTCATTCGCTGTAATAAAATGCCTTTAAAAAAAAAAAAAACTGAACCGGGTTAATTCAGTAATATGTCAAGTATAATAAAAACTAGAATATTTACCAAGTTAGACACACAGTCCAGCGGTGGACTGTGTGCCAAACTAAACCACAGGTCCCGGATTCGAGACCTGTAGAGTGCACCGAGTCGTTACATTAAAATCTTTTTAAAATAAATGATTTTCGGATTAATTTAATTAGTATATAAATATAATTAAAAACAGAAATATTTCGGGTTAGACACGTAGCTCAGTTGGTAGAGCTGCGTGCACGCGTACGGGAGGTCTCGGGTTCGAGCCTCACCCGGCGCATACACTTACACAATAAAACCGGTCAACAAGTCAACGGTCCACGGTCAACAAGTCAACGGTCAAAAAGTCAACATTTTTTTTATTATTTTTATTTATTTATTTTATTTAAAAATCAATTAAAAATACTTAAAAATAAATTTTTAAAGTTAGAAAATAGCCTAAAACTCACAAAAAAATATATCCAAAAATCCTATTAAAGTTGTTAATAAAATCCATTTATTTACCTTACTTTTCTTTATTAATTAGGTTAGTTATTCCTCGACGATCAATCCTCTAAACTCGTGCGCATTCATCATCATTCACCGAACGCACCCACTCTGAGTGAATCTCTACAAATTCCCCGTTTAAATCACGTTTTTGGGGTGTATCATGTGTCTTACTATTTATTATATTTAAATCATTGTGCATACATCATATCATGAATAAATGTGCATTCAGCTTGTATAAACTGTTTGTGTGGTTATTGTTTAGATTTAATTTATTATTTTCAGTACATGCAATTTCATAGGCCGCCGCTCCCCATTACATTATGAGCGTTGAGCATGTTCCCCATTACATTATGAGCGTGAACCTGGCGTGCCAACATACGATCGGCTCCGTTTGATTGAGCCTTGATCGCACAGACATTTATCATTTTCAGTACATGCAATACGATCGGCTCCGTTTGATTGAGCCTTGATCGCACAGTTTCATTCATGCTATATATTTATGCAAGTTGATATGTTATTGTATGCTGTTGGTTTGTTAATGTATGTTATTGTTTTGTTGTTGTTTGATATCGTATGCTAATGGTTTGTTATTGTATGCTAATTGTTGTTATTGTATGTATATTTACGTTTGTTCATATATGAATTTTGCACAATTTTTCCATATTAAATAAAACCAAAAAAAATAATAAATGTTTTTTAACAAGGTTCACTCGCCAACTTTTTGTTGATCCAAAAACCATTTTTACACATGATACTGGTGAACAGGATGAAGCCAGGAAAACATAGGAGATGCCTTAGAAGAAAATAATGAAGTCTAGAATGATGTGTAGAACATGATGTAATTATGATTGTGTGTTTCCCTTTAAATTGTAATAATAAATATGAAACGTTATAATAAATGTCATGAGCTTTGATGATAACCCAATCATGCCCCGATCATCTTTTCCGCTGCGGGTCGGGGTGTGACAGATTGGTATCAGAGCCATGACTATAGGGATATAGGATAGGTTATTAGACCCTTAGAGCCTATACTATAGTTGATTAGATTTTAATTGTTTATGTGGTTATATGCAAACTCATGATGTTTATTTCCTTCATATTTATTACATACACAAATGCATTCAAACATTTCCAATATTACATTTTGTGATACATAGTGAATTATACTTACAGTCAAACATACATACTTACATACACATTCATCATACATATCTCAATATTCACATATTCAAATCATCTTCATACTTTTGTTATTCAATGATTTTGTCACGTTTTTCATTTTTCAAATCTCATCAAAGTGAGTTCTGCGACGGGCATGTAGTAACTGTAAGGGTACAAGTACCGGTAGTCGGAACGTCCTGTCTAGGTTGGCATTCGTATAAATCCAATATAACGGACCAGTTTGCCTACCTGGGGACTAACGATAAGAGTACGAAGGACCTATTAGGCCAAAGCATGCCACACCAAACGTCGTTCGAACTAACCCCACTTTGAGGTGTCACTGTGTCCACACCTGGACACATTCCGAATATCATACGTTACATATTTCTCGATTTTCTCCAGGTTTTAGTGTACGTAACCAGGCAAACACATGCGAACCATATGAAAAACCCGGTAATCATGGGGCCCACATGATTACGAAGGTGAAGTATGGCGGCATGCAAGGCCCAATTACGAGCAAAGCCCAAGACATCCTATGGATGTAGTAGATTTATTTTGCTATGTTTATTTTATGAATGTTCATTCCTAAATACGACACATGATCCCAAAAGCATCCAACTCATACTCTTGATATGTATTTCTTGTAGATGTCTTCTAGTCACGCTTGTAGGAAGATGAGAGCAGGAAAAGCCCGTGAGCGCATGGCTGCCCTAATCGCTCAACAAATGGCTGCCGTAATACCCAACATTGTAATTCAAGTCCAACAAGCCCTTACCGCTAATCCCGTCAGTCAAGAAGTTCAAAATGTTATCATCCCTCCCCCAAATACCACTAAATGCACCTACAAGCATTTCAAATCCTGCGACCCTACAAAATACGAAGGGACTGAAGGTGTTACCACTCTTCTCTATTGGTTTGAAGAAATGGAAAACATTTTTCTAACTTGCGATTGCCCCGATGATCGCAAAGTGCGATATGCTACTGGTCGTTTATTTGGAATAGCACTTACTTGGTGGAATACAGAGAAGGCCAAACGGGGTGTTGAAGATACTATGACTCTGACTTGGGAAGAGTTGAAAGAAATCATGACAAGACGGTTTTGCCCAAGGAGCGAAATCAAGAAATTAGAGGATGAGTTCTATTCGTTGAAACAAAAGGAAGGCGACCACACCACGTACAACAAAAGATTCCTTGAGTTAAATCAAATGGTTCCCAACTTGTTCACTCCCCTCTACCGTTTGATCGAGCACTACATTCGAGGTCTTCCTTCAAAAATTCAAGACTCTGTAATAAGTACCACACCTGCAACTTTGGAAGCAGCAATGGAGATAGCTACAGAGCTCACCGAGAACCGTATACGGAATAAAGACTTCAAGGAGGAGAAGAAGAAAGATAAAGCATCAACTGAAATTTCAAACTCCACCCAAACCGAACCTCTTTCTCAACCCATTTCCAAGAGGAAACGAGATGAGCAACTTTTCGCTGTCACCCAACGCAATCAACCAGCCTTACCAGCCGTACCCCTCCAAGCTATCCTAATCACTCAAGTAGCACCCAACTTAACCTACCCAAATAAGAAACCTTACCTTGGACCTCACCCTCGATGTAACACCTGTTTTTATCACCATCCATCTACTGTAATTTGTCGACTATGTGCGAATTGTGGACGCTATGGTCATTTGAGCAAAGTTTGCCGCACCTCTCAAAACCAAACCTCACCCCTTACTCAAAACATGATCCAAACATATCAACAACCCCAAAACCCATGTTCCCATATGTTCGAGCTTGTTTCAATTGTGGCGACCCTACCCATTTTAGAAACACGTGCCCTCAATTGGTTAACATCATAAACGCCCAAGCTCAAGCAAACCCAGTTAACCAAGCAAATCAAGAAAACCCAACCACTAGGCCACCAGCAAGAGGAAGAGTTTTCAACATCAACGCCAATTCGGTTGAAGATAATGACGGCCCAAACGAAAACACCCAACTAGTCCCCTTCACTGAAAATCAAGATTCAACTCCAACCGCTTAGTTTTATGTTTTTCTTTATGATTATCTCAATTTTTCACATGTCTCAATTTTAAATTGGAAATTTATCCAAGGATCTTAATGCAAACTACTATTTCAGTTTTGTTTTAAACTCATTGATTTAACATTCATACCATCATACATCTCAACGTATTTCAATCTCATTATTTAAAGAAGTTGGGCTGTGTCTCACTTCTACATAGACTAACCTCTCCATCACAACAAACGAGAGAGGGACTGTCATCATTCAAACATGTATACTATCAGAATTATGACGCAGGCATTGTTTGTTGTGTTTATTTATGTTTTAGAGTCACATAGAACTAATCATAACTTACGAATAAAGCCAATGAAAATTTGACAAGAATATGGTGGATACGCCGCTGGTACTTCCTATATATAAGTATTCTTGTCAAAGGATCAGAGGCATTATCAGGCGGTTATGAGAGGTTCCATGTAGGATTTAGTAATGTTTTGGTTGAAATTTGTTTTACACTCACTGATTTAACATTCATATCAACTCGTCATTTAAAGAAATTGGATTGTGTTCCATTTTCTACATAGACTAACCTCTTCATCATAACAAACGAGAGAGGTATTGTCATCATTCAAGGACTCAAGCTTTGGTTGTTGTGTTTGTTTATGTTTTAGAGTCGCATAGGACTAATCATAACTTACCGATAAAACCAATGAAAATTTGACGAGAATATGGTGGATACGCCGCTGGTACTTCCTATATATAAGTATTCTTGTCAAAGGATCAGAGGCATTATCAGGCGGTTATGAGAAGTTCCATATAGGATTTAGTAATGTCTTGATTGAAGTTTGTGTTATACTCACTGATTTAGCATTCATTGTAACGCCTCGTATTTCCAATATTCATTATTTTTATAAAAATTCGCGCTCGTTTTCTATTTCCTGAGTCGCAACTACAATCGGATCGAAAAAACGGTGTAAAAACGGAAACAACGCATTTTTTACGTGTTTTTAACGAAACGACAACCGAACGCGATTGTTTTTGATGTCTTACATTTAATTCCCATGTTTAAACTTAAATAAAATTATACGCTATTTCATAATGTTCGGGCGCAGAAATGGGCTTCAGAATCGCGTTCGGGCCACTCTCAAGCTTTTAAACCCAACCTATCAAACCCTTACCACTTAACCTACCTATTTAAAACCTCCCCTAACCCTCATCTTTTCCTCTAACCAAACCCTAAGGCTCACTCTCAACACCAGCCGCCACCCCCCCTTCTCGGCGTTTTTCGACGACCGGCGCCGTCTCTGGCGGCGCCCTTCTTCTCCGGTAACACCTCTCACACTCATACCTCCCTGCGACCTCTTAAACCCGACACACACACACCCGCTTATATACTTACAGACAGAGAGAGAGAGAGAGCTGTGAGGAGAGAGAGACGAGATAGAGAAAAGGTAGGTGGTGGTGGTGGCGCGACTATGACGGCTCCGAGGGATTTCGATCAATGGCGGCAGCAGCCGTCACCTCCAGCGGCGCGACATCGGCAGCTAGCGAAGCAGCAGCAAGCCGCAGCAACAAGGGAGCGACGGCGGGTCGACGGCAGCGCCCTCGTAAGCGGCGGCAGTCCGGGTCTCCTTCCGACGAGCTTCAACGCTTCGGTTCAAGATGCGTTCGGGTCAGATTTCATGTTCGACAATTCCGATTTCGGTTCAGGCTTGATTCGGATTCGGGTTCTGCTTAATCTCAGCTCAGCTTTCAGGTTCTCCCAGTCTCGGTTCAGGTTAGGTTCATTCGTTTCAGTTTTGGTTCGGATTCGTGTCAAGTGATCATGCTCTAACTCTCAATTTCAGGTTGGTTTGTTTCGGTTCAGACCATGTTCAGTTCGGGTCAGTTCTGGTTCGGTCAAACCCGGTCAAACCTGGTCAACTGTGGTCAAACAGTCGCGGTTTCGAGACAACATCAGTAAACAACAGTTCCTGTTCGGGTTTCGGTTCAGACCATGTTCGTTTCGGGTCTCGTTTGGTGTTCGGTCAAACCTGGTCAACTTGGTCAACGAAAGTCGAACCTGGTCAAACAGTCAACGGTCAGCCTTAGTCAAAGTCAGATTCGGTTCGGGTCAACACTAGTCAACAGCCAACTTGGTTCGTTCAGGTTCGGGTCAAATCTGGTCAAAGCTCGGATTGTGGTCAACTTTCCAGTTCTGGTCAACACTCGGGTCTCGTGGTACTCAGTCGAATCCGACTCGACATGGTATATCCCTCTATGGTTAGTTTTTGGATATAATCGTTATAAATATACATTTACATAACTTGTATGGAGACTTAAATATATATATTGTTTCGTTATTATTGCGTTTTGACAAATAATATCGACACTTGTGTGTCGGGATCGTCCAAAAACAAGAGGAAGCTCTGCCCGATTTTCTACAGGTAATATATTTATTAAACTATTCGACAAAATATATTTATTAAACTATTCGATAAAATATATTTATTATTTGAACTATTCGACGGAATATATTTATCGATATTAGTTTTTGTCGACAAAAATATACTTACTTTCTTTATTATGCTTTTCGACAAGAGCATAAATTTATTTATTACAATTCTCGACAAATATACTTATTTACTATACTTTTGACAAAACATATTTACTTATTATATTCATCGACAAAATATAAATTTATTTATTACAATTCTCGACAAATATACTTATTTACTATACTTTTGACAAAACATATTTACTTATTATATTCATCGACAAAATATAGATATATTTATCATATCTCTCGACAAATATACTTATTTATTTTACTTTCGACAAAACATATTTATTTTACTTTCGACAAATATATTTGTACACCATTCAACAATATACATATATATCTCATACAATTCGTTAGAATATAAATATATATATATACCCAATATGCTTTTCGTCAAATATATATATTAATTATTTGACAACACTCCTACAACCCTTTTGATGAATTTAATTTAGAAATTCCTTTCTTAAACGATGTTAACTATATACGTACTTTCAACTCCAATTCGAATCCTTCGTCGTAGCTTCTATTATTCATGTACATTCGTTTGCCATTTTTTAAGGTGACCTCGATGTCCCCTTTCTCCCACTCATCAACTCGTCGTGGAATTTCCAAAGAAGACTTAGCAATTTTGTGAGTACACTCGACCCACATTTGTTTTATATCACTTTTTGGGTGTAACATGTTTCCATATACAAAAATCACAAACACTTAAACTTTATGAAACGCACAAACAATCCTATACACATGACTACTTGAATCGTATACTTGTTGCCTGTCTGGGGATAAACGTTGTGCTATGCTTTAGTCATTAACTATTTTTAGCCTTGTTTGACATGCTTAGCGCTATAGGAATTCACGCATCCACCTCCATCGCTTAACACGTGAGGTCATGTTAAAACATCGTGATTGCGTTACGGGTTTGATTATTAGCATTGCATGCCTTGATATTGCTCTTGTATAGATTTAGTTGCCATGAGGATTGTTAAAACTTTATTCGTATACGTATGCTATGCTTAAACTTGTGTACTCGCCTTTGCTTTTGCATTGACTTTATTTTAAAACATGTTACAGGTTGAAGGAGATGACGCTATGAAAACAATATAGCAAGGACTAGATACACACAAATTAGACATTAGGTTTAATGTCGACGTATCAATTTTGTTATGACTTTGCAAATGTTAGGTTGTTCTTTGTTTTGTTATATTGATGTATTTGACAATTCTTATGAAATGAAATATGGTTTAACTAATTATTATCACTTAATAATGTTGTGAGCAATGAGCAATCTCGTTTTCGTCTCATCCCGATGTTTCCGCCATCGGTTGGGGTGTTACATTCATATCGACTCATCATTTAAAGGAATTGGATTGTGTCATCAATCAAACATGTATGCTATCAGAATTAGGACTCAGACATTGGTTGTTGTGTTTATTTATGTTCTAGAGTCACATCATAGAACCAATCATAACTTACTGATAAAACCAATGAAAATTTGACAAGAATATGGTGGATACGCCGCTGGTACTTCCTATATATAAGTATTCTTGTCAAAGGATCAGAGGCATTGTCAGCCGGTTATGAGAAGTTCCATGTAGGTTTTAGTATTAGAAGTTTATTTTAGGATATAACCTTATCTCTCCAAACGTACCAAAACTCTTGCGCATGAAATCATATTTAGTCAATCAACTCTGTTAATCAATATTCATTATCATAGGCATCAAAAAGCGATTCCTGTAGCAGGGTATTCAACCCTTACAAGGAACGTTACCGCCTCAAACAAAATTTAAACTCTTACTCTCTTCTAAGTATGTAATTGTCAAATTAAAACACCATCCTTTTTAGACAAATATGCCACTACTTAAATTTCGGGACGAAATTTCTAAAAGTAGGGGATACTGTAACATCCGCCAAAAACCGGATTTACCAAACCCGCTTCGTTTATTAACCGAACAATCAGTTAAAAATTTTGTTGCGTATTTAATACCCAAATTAATTTTAAACGATACATAATTAATAAGTATATTAGAATTTAAAATTTATTTTTGAAAATGTATTAAAAATAGTGAATTAAAAATAATATGCTGAAGCCGGGATTCGAACTCGGGTCAGCCGGGTCAACCGGGTCAGCACAGCTTTAACACACACACATTCAACCGCTCCGCCACTCGTGATCTTTGTTTACATATTGAAACAATTAGTACATAAATTAAATCTGGAAATCAAAACCCAGTTACACAACGCGCCCAAATCCGTTCACGCCGGAAATCCCAACAATTTCGTCAAATTTGGCCGTTTCTTTTTGGTCATAACGTATACATTAACAGTAAGATCGGTTATAACCGAAGAAATCCATCAATTTCAGTCATTTCAATTCAAAACCGAAAAATACAATTCAAATCCGAGAGTTATACTTTCTTCATTCAGTGAGCTCGCGAATTTTATCAAAAGCACACTCTTCATTTCACTCAGAAAACTTCGCCGGAAGTCGCCGGAATTCTCTGTGAATTAACCGGAAAGTTTCGCCGGAAAACCGAATTCAATCCATCTTTTCTTCTTACCCAAAAATAAGATCATAGAACTCGTACTTACATCACTCCCACTCACCTTAAACCTCTGAAGAATCTCTGTCGCAAGAAATTTCACTCGCCGGAAAATCTCTGCAAGTCGCCGGAAAACCGAGACTTTCATCTACACGGTAATTACTTCGATTTTTCTGTTTTATTCCATTATTATACAAATTCTAACACCACTCCAGCACTCAGAATCAACCCCAGACGACATTGCCGGATTTTTCTGTTTTCGCCGAAAAATTTCTGAAAGTTTCAGAATCTCGCTGATAACCGGTATGATCATGTAATCTACTGATAATCGTTACCCATTGATTCAATTTCACCTCTAATTCATCCAAACTAATTATTGAATTCGAACAGAAGGGGCTCCCAAAACAGAGCCGACGATTTTTGCCGGACTCCTGAAGAAGGACGATCAGTTCGGTACAATCAATCCCCAAACCTGTTTCTGTTCATTATCTTACGATTGCTCATAATGTTCGTTAAATTAATTTAACAAATAACAGTTAGATAGCTGTTGCCTGAGTTTTGAACGAAGAAGACGAAGTAGTTATGTTATAAGATTATTTAAAATCGGAATTATAAACGGGTTAGACACACAGTCCAGCGGTGGACTGTGTGCAAATAAATACATACACGTCGCGAGTTCGATTCCTGTCCCAACCTCATTCGCTGTAATAAAATGCCTTTTTTTAAAAAAAAAAACTGAACCGGGTTAATTCAGTAATATGTTAAGTATAATAAAAACTAGAATATTTACCAAGTTAGACACACAGTCCAGTGGTGGACTGTGTGCCAAACTAAACCACAGGTCCCGGGTTCGAGACCTGTGGAGTGCACCAAGTCGTTACATTAAAATCTTTTTAAAATAAATGATTTTCGGATTAATTTAATTAGTATATAAATATAATTAAAAACAGAAATATTTCGGGTTAGACACGTAGCTCAGTTGGTAGAGCTGCGTGCACGCGTACGGGAGGTCTCGGGTTCGAGCCTCACCCGGTGCATACACTTACACAATAAAACCGGTCAACAAGTCAACGGTCAAAAAGTCAACATTTTTTATTATTTTTATTTATTTATTTTATTTAAAAATCAATTAAAAATACTTAAAAATAACATTTTTAAAGTTAGAAAATAGCATAAAACTCACAAAAAGAATATATCCAAAAATCCTATTAAAGTTGTTAATAAAATCCATTTATTTACCTTACTTTTTTTTTATTAATTAGGTTAGTTATTCCTCGACGATCAATCCTCTAAACTCGTGCGCATTCATCATCATTCATCGAACGCACCCACTCTGAGTGAATCTCTACAAATTGCCCGTTTAAATCATGTTTTTGGGGTGTATCATGTGTCTTACTATTTATTATATTTAAATCATTGTGCATACATCATATCATGAATAAATGTGCATTCAGCTTGTATAAACTGTTTGTGTGGTTATTGTTTAGATTTAATTTATTATTTTCAGTACATGCAATTTCATAGGCCGCCGCTCCCCATTACATTATGAGCGTTGAGCATGTTCCCCATTACATTATGAGCGTGAACCTGGCGTGCCAACATATGATCGGCTCCGTTTGATTGAGCCTTGATCGCACAGACATTTATCATTTTCAGTACATGCAATACGATCGGCTCCGTTTGATTGAGCCTTGATCGCACAGTTTCATTCATTCTATATATTTATGCAAGTTGATATGTTATTGTATGCTGTTGGTTTGTTAATGTATGTTATTGTTTTGTTGTTGTTTGATATCGTATGCTAATGGTTTGTTATTGTATGCTAATTGTTGTTATTGTATGTATATTTACGTTTGTTCATATACGAATTTTGCACAATTTTTTCATATTAAATACAACAAAAGAAAATAATAAATGTTTTCTAACAAGGTTCACTCGCCAACTTTTTGTTGATTCAAAAACCATTTTTACACATGATACAGGTGAACAGGATGAAGCCAGGAAAACATAGGAGATGCCTTAGAAGAAAATAATGAAGTCTAGAATGATGTGTAGAACATGATGTAATTATGATTGTATGTTTCCCTTTAAATTGTAATAATAAATATGAAACGTTATAATAAATGTCATGAGCTTTGATGATAACCCAATTATGCCCCGATCATCTTTTCCGCTGCGGGTCGGGGTGTGACAGTTACTTGGTATATTCTTACATGATCCAAATGTCATTAACTTCAATCAAGCCTCTCTTAACATGTATAGCACTATAGGAGTAACGCACCGCCTGTATTCTTGTAGTCAATGTTAAGTTTTAATCTATCATGCGTTACACTAGAGGATTGACTTGCTATTATATCAAACTTGTGTACTCGCTAATACTTTGTTATTGAACTATACTTTTTAACATGTTGCAGGTTGATGAAGTGGTATGATGAAACTTAGTAGGATCGGCTTAGAAACACGCGTAGAATGCTAAGTTGATTATTGTGTTTTGTTGAACTTATGTTGTTATTGTTACTTTGTATTTCAATTATGTTGTAATTTGACAATTTGATGCTTTGAAATGAAATGAGTTGTTCAATTTAATATTGTCACAAATAGTGTTATGATGTCTCGAGCAATCTAGTTCGTCTCACTCCAATGTTTTCGCCATCGGTTGGGGTAATATTTAAATTCAGCTTATATAATAGGGTCGATTGATGTTCCATTAACAAAAAGAAAATCTTTAGAAACACTTAAGTGTGAAGAACTTGAGTTCAAATCTCATATACAATTGATAAAGAGATTCGCCTCTTTAAAAAAAATCAAAATTCAACTTGTACAATAAAAAAAAAGTAAACAAACACTAAATTTTACAATGACAGAACAATTAAAAATTGTTAAAAGTGGGCTAAAACCAACGCAAAAATCAAGGGTGAGGATCATGAAACACTTAAGTTTAAAGATCTTGAGTTCAAATCTCATATCCTAATGATTTAGTATTGATTTACATAGATTAAAAATGACTAG
The DNA here is from genome assembly GCA_947069175.1 of Scalesia atractyloides. Lineage (NCBI taxonomy): Eukaryota > Viridiplantae > Streptophyta > Magnoliopsida > Asterales > Asteraceae > Scalesia > Scalesia atractyloides. The sequence continues at coordinate 79,221,096 of CAMTDV010000028.1, forward strand.
TAACAATTTAACTTATTTAACTTAAAAATATTTACTTACTTTTTAAACTAATTGAAACTAAAGGTGCTAAAAGGGTCGTGTTTGTAGGTTGGTGGGTTAAACCGAACCTAAAAATCATGTCAAATGTGAACCCGAACACGATAGGATATTTTCCATTCGACATGAACATGACCCCTTCAACAAAAAGTTACAAATGTATATAAAATAATTATAGTTTAATTATAATATTTTAATGATAAGGTCTTATGTCAATTTATCTTTTAAGTTTTAGATTCTAGCATAATATATCCAATCAACTTAGTTTATGACATAATAACATAAAACACATACTAAGAAAAAGTACAAAAAAAGGAGTTAACGGGTGAACCCATTTGATTGACACAAATCCAACTTGTTTAGCTAACTAAGTTTTTGAGTCCAACCAGAAAACGACCCAAAGCCATTTGCACTAAACGAAACCTGCGAATTTCATGTTACGTCTATGTCGTGAACACGGACAAAAGTATTAACCGTTAAATGGGCACACGTTAAAAGAAATAAAAAAAAAACCTCTCAAATACCCGGCCCAAATAGAAGTCCAACTAAACATCGTGGGCTATGGAGCTTCAACCCCCTCCCAAAAATCCCTTCCTTCAAGGTTTTCTTGAATCTTGATACCCTTTCTGTATACATCTTCAAGCTAAAACCCACATATAAAAATGGCTTTTTCTCCAAAATTCCTGCAAAGGGTGTCAAGATCTCTCAATTCCATAAACAACTGGCGAACGTTATCATCTTTTTCGGATTCTAGGGCTCTTCTTCAGCATTCGAAGTCTGCTAGTCCTCGTTCTTCCTTACTTGGTAACAATAACCACTGTCATGTTTTCAGTAGAGATTTCTGTTCCCGGACCTCTAGTTTTGACCAACTTAATTCTCAAGGACCTGCTGCCATTGATTACAGGTTTGTTATTTGATCATTCGCTCTTTGTTGGTGACCATGTATAAATTATGTTCTTTATATGCACTGTACCTAGGTTTTGTTTCTGATGCAATCTTGTATGAATTTTGATTTGATTAATCTTAATGTGTTGGTGATTGGACTCTGTACTAATGATTTCAATTTGGTTTTGATTAATTAGGATGAAAGGCATTACATCAGTTAGAAATTGAAAGTTGTTGTGTTGTTAGAAAAAGTTTAGTTTGTATCTGTTGCTCTCTTTTAGGTTATTTTCTTTCACAGTGTAAATGTACTTCTTGTCGTTTAAAGTCTAGAAATCGGTATCTAGTTTTGGAACCCCGAATGCATCCCTTTAGGGCGTAAAAATGGATGGAAGCGGGTTGGGTTGAGTACTTGGGTACACACCCACAACCTACACGAGTTTGGTGAGTGGGTTAATTTGCGAGTTCTACGATCAGGAGTGCGGGAAGCCAAATTATGTTAGTTTGTGAGCTCTACAACCTAGGAGGGTGCCCCGTCTCTTTTGGGTTGAAATGAGGTGGCACAATGTTATTAGATGGTGGTGTTGAGCTTCTGAACTGTTGGTTTGAGTTTGGTTGTTTGAGCTTCTGGTTAATATGGAAGGTCATCGGTTGTGTTGCCCCTTGTGTATGTGTTTTGTTTGTTTTTAATGTGAAAAGCGTAACTAAACATTCATAGATTATAAGTCTTGTAGCAAGGTCACTTGTGTTTATGTGTGCAAAGCTTATATATATATATATATTGTAGTCGCACATAACGAATTTCGTTTCTGAAATGTATCAAAATTGAGAAGTAGATGATTGGTTTGTACTTTCCTCGTGCTAGATTACAAGCTGTATGATATATTCTAGAATGCAGGTACCTATCTTTTTGTATATTTTTGCTTGTGTGTGATATGTCTCATGTTTCATTTTGAAAAGTTTGTTGGTTTGTATGAAAAAATATATAAGTAGATCGAACTGTGTCTCATTGATCATGGCAGCCATTATAATAGTTTTGAGCTATCAGTTGTTTTGTAATGGGAAGTGATTAAAAATTGCTAATAGTTAATGTGGATTCAGTGCTTTGCTACAGGAGGATGAATTTCATAAGCTAGCCGATGCAACAATTCAAGATTTGTTGGAGAAGATAGAGGTAATCATCTTTGCGTAAAGTGCTTAAACTTTTCCAAATTTTGTTGCTTATGTATTCCTTTAACTTTTAGTTTTCTGATTTCATGGTTAGACACTTTATAAACTAGATACAGAGATGCATTTGTATAAACCACCTATCTCTATCCAACTGACCAAATTGTTACCATATTCATGCTGACCTCATTCTTGCATAGCATCAGTATAATCATTTGTTCCTGAAGTTCGTGTGCTCCTTGGTTACTAGTCTTGCGGTTTTACATGATAAACCCAACGCTAATTTGAGTAAAATTAGGTTGCCAATGACTCCGTGAAAGGTTTTTCTCCCATTTCACCACGTGCCCATAGCAGAACTATTGGTATGTTTGGCTAAATTATAGAGAGCTGAAGTTTTTATTTGTAAAGTGAATGGCATAAACGGGGACATATAAAAATTACTTTCTCTCCTATATGATCACCATACATGTGATAATGGTTTACCCATTATTCTCACCTTGAATATCGAGTCTCATTTATGTGCTTTTAGACCTCAGTAGCTTCTAGAAGCCCCATGTCATACAACTAAGGGTATAAACGATCCAAGCCTTGCTCGAGCTCACTTACGCTCGAATTCGGCTTGTTTATTATCTATTAAATTTGTAATTACCTTATATGTATGTATATATATGTACATGTATCAGTGTGTATGTGTGTATAAATTTTATATAACAGAATATATATAATTATAGTTAGTTATTTGTATCGTAATCATATATATAACAATATATGATATGTATTGAAGGGTTAATACTAATATTTCACATATGAAAGGGGCTGAAGTGTTGAATATAGAAAGAAGGATTGTTTTTAATTAGATTAGTAGAGATTTAAAAGTTTTCTAAGTATATAGTTTTCTATTTTAAGAGTTTGTATTTTAGTCTAGTTAGATAGTTTTTTTTTGCTTCAAGATTGTTTAGTATAAATAGGGGGTTTATGGTCATTGTAATTTATGGTTTTTCATTCAATAAATACAGAAAGAGTCATGTCACAAAATCGGTTTGTTTGTGTGTTGCTACTTGCTCGATCCCCTAATTTCCATCTTGTATATATATATATAGTATATTAAATGGAAGTTATTATATTATATTTATATAATTAAGAGGCTCGTGAACCTTGTCAAGCTCGGTCTCAAGCTTGTATGTTAAATGAGCTCCAATCTTGGTTAGAGCGTGGCTTGAGATCATTTAAGCCTGGCTCTAGTTGAGCAAGCAAATCTCGAGTAGCTCACGAGCGGTTCAGCTGGTTACACTTCTACTATATACAAACCGCTCTTGACAATGGAGACAGTTTGTTTTGCGTTTTCTTTGTTTTCTTTATCTGTAGTCTTATTTTTATTAATTCATGGTGTCAGCCACCTCTTTAGTATACACAGGTGGAGAGTTAAAATAATAATCTAAGATGTAGGAAGATTGTTAAACCATGCTTGCATGACCTTCTTGTTTTACAGGAATATGGTGATTCGGTGGACATAGATGGTTTCGATATAGATTATGGGGTTAGATTCGATTCCCATACAACATTGATTGTTTTCTTTAAGCTGTTGATTATTTAATATGCATTTTTCTTTTGATTTTGACAGAACCAAGTTTTAACTGTTAAATTCGGTAGCTTGGGAACCTACGTGTTGAACAAACAGACACAAACCGACAGATTTGGATGTCATCTCCTGTGAGGTACAAACCTGCTTGATTTCACCTCGGTTTATATTTGATATTCACGCGGTTTATATTTTACGTGCAGTGGTCCTTCAAGGTTTGACTGGGATCAGACCGCTGGAGCTTGGATATACAGGCGGACAAAGGCAAACTTGTAGAAACATTGGAAAATGAGATTAAACAACTGTGTGGTGAGCCCATAAAACTTTCTTAAATCTTCCAAAGGTATTAGGATTTATGTCCTGGAAGCTCTAAAAAGGTCACATTAACCAATCTTACTGAACATTCTAGTGTTGCAATAAAAGTTGTTACTGTTATGGTTTTAAAAGAAGGTATATATCTATAATACTGTGAGAAAAAGGTAGGACATGTAAGTTGACAACTGTGAATTATTATTCACTTGTTTAGCTCCTACTTTGTTATTAAGCACACCCACAAAGAGAATTCAGATTTGTTTTCATAATCAATTCTATAGTTAGCTCAAAATTGATTTCATTTTTTATTTGCTGTCTTATAAAAATTACATATATTCTTTGTTTATATATCTATTCAGTTAAAAAAAAAACTCGTCTCATTCTCATCTCGATCTTCATTTACAACACTTACAAAGATATGATAATGAACATGTGCGAAAATTGGATAGATGTTAGTCATTAGGAATGAGATGGATGTCAAATTAGATGTAACTAATTTTCTATTCAATTATGAGGATGAAATTCATATGAGAAATGAGATGTGAAGCTATAATCTCTTGATGAATTTAAATTTAAGTTTTAAGACTCTTTTAAGTTTTGTAAAAGAAAATCTTGTAGAAATACGTTAGCCAAGGAATAGTGGATAGTTGACTCCCTCATTTTACCATCCACAAACAATCAGTATCAAACTTTTCAGATATCAAGTCCCATCCTTATTAAAGATAATTTTTGCTAAAAAATTTAGCCAAGGAAATCATGCATAGTTTACTCCTGCTAGTATAACTATCAAGGTCCTTAAGATTTTAGAGCCCTTGTGTGACAAGTAAAAATGGTTCCATTAATATAGAAACTTATTTGGTCACGATCGGTAAGGCGCTGATCTCAATTCTTTTCAATTCCAAATTGTCGCCAAAATTTAAAATGATCAAAAGGGTATTAAGCATTCGGCTTAAATGATTAATTGATTAATAGTAGATAGTTAAATACTTGTTGGACCCAATTAAGAACATAAAGTCACTACTAACTTTATAAATGAAATTTATATATGTTAATCAACCTATGAAATTTAAACGAGAAAAATACAAAGTTGTTCCTACACTAAAACATGGGCCCTGTGCAGTAGCCCACTATATACACCTTCTAAAAGGCCCCTCATAATACCTTTGTGAAGAGATATGTTGAAATTTTGCTAAACTATATATACCTCATTTCAAAATAATCCATAGTGAGACGTTGAATACATGATCTTTTTGAAGGTATGTATTTAGTTCTATCACTCTTGATGTATTCTTCATTCATTGTGTGATACTTCTTATCTTTATAGATCAATAGTTGAGCTTTAATTTGTCCTTTAAGGATCAAACATAAAGTTACTATGCCTCGTGTCCGGCACTAATTTTACACTCTATGAGCTTCATGTGGTTTATAAGTAATGGTAGTTTGAAGATGCTCCAACAAGTATTTTGTTATAAGTAATGGTTGGACCGGTTATTGTTTTGAGTTAAAAAAAAACGATTAGTAACTGGAACCGGTTATAAAAAAACCGGTTATTGTTTTTGAAGAGAAAAACCGGTTCAGTTAATAGCCGGAACCGGTTTTTGAAAAAAAACACGATTTGTACACCTCTAGCCGCAGTGCAACCATGCACGGAACCCGCCCATAATGATCCTCATAGCCACAAAATTAACTTTTATCAGGGCCCAATTATCCCACACAAAACTGGTTGCCTCGTTCAAGCTTTCTACCCGTTGCAATTGTTTTCTAAGGCTGCTAACAGAGAAGATTCCTAATGCATCATGACTCCACGTCCACGAGTCCTCCTCATCCCTTAAGTTCACGAACGTCAGCTCATGAGATAATGCCTCGAGCTGATATAGTTCATCTTCGGTCGACGGAGATCTTCGCCAATTAAACTTGATAATTATCGCTCCGTTGTCTTTCACCAATCTCTCAGCCACCTGCACATTTTTATTAACTTCCAGGTTGTACATGTTAGGAAATTTAATACACAACGGTTCCTCAAAGTTCCAGCAATCCTTCCATAAGGATATACAATGACCATAACCCGCCACCCCTCTAAACGCTCTGTGCAAGTCAAAACCATATTCTTCCAGGTCCTTTGCCACCCTGTTCACCTTTTTCCAAGGCCCGCTAAAAGTTAACCTGCAAGGAATAGAGTTCTAAGATCTAGAACTGTTATGTAGGCACCAAATAACCCTTCTCCATAGGCTATCCCTATCCGTCTTGAAACGCCACCATCACTTAGCTAACACAGCCAAGATTGCCTCCTTAAGCAACTCAATACAATCCCTCCACATTCCTTTATGATGGTAACATTTTTCCAACGAACCCAATTGATCTTGTCGTACTCCAGGGTGGAGCCCCAAAGGAAGTCCTTTCGAATCCTCTCAAGAGTCTTGATAACTTGCAATAGAGCCCTGTATATAGAAAAAAAGTAGGTACATGCTTTAAGGACAAATTTTGTTAAAGTTAATTTACCCCTGAACGAAAGTGTTTTGCTTTCCACGACGAAAGTCTTTTTTTGAAGGTCTCGATTACCGGTTTCCACTTGACAAGGTTCATGTTCGTGCCTACTTATAGCCCCAGGTGAATGAATGGGAAAGTTCCTACTTTACACCTGAGAATACTTGCCATGTCCATAATGTTCGCCTCAATGGTTCCAATCCCAAAAAGACTACTCTTGCGCAAGTTGACCCGTAACCCTGATGCTAGATAAAAGCACCTCAAAATTCTATTAAGATTTCGGGCATTTTCCAAAGACCACTCGCCCAATAACACCGCATCATCTACATAAAAGAAATGAGGGAGAGATCTGTCGTTCTGCGTACACCTGATACCTTTGTATACACCAATCGAGCTTGCTTCTTTTAATACCTCGGATAAAGCTTCCATGATGAATAGAAAAAGAAAAGGTGATAGAGGATCCCCTTGTCATAGCCCTCTATAACAGTTAAACTCTTGAGTTGGGGACCAATTAACCAGAACCGACGCCCGGGCATTGGTGACAGTAGCGAGCACCCATCTAATCCAAAGTGCCAGGAAATTCATATGGGCATTGTTGAAGAAAGAAACTTCCAGTTCACCGAGACATACGCCTTCTCTATATCAATTTTGAAGATGAAACCCGACTTCTTGTTCCTTTTCATCCACGGTATAATTTCATTTAGAACCAGCGGGCCGTCTAGAATACTCCTATTTGCTAGGAAGGCGATCTGCTCCTCCGAAATCAGCCCCGATATTAAGGGTTTTAATCGGTTCGCCAAGACTTTCGAGATTACTTGCACATCCAATTAGACTAATGGGTCTGTAATCCCTAGATCCCCCGGGTCAAAGCACTTAGGAACTAGAGCTATAAACGATGATGAACAACCTTGACTAATCCGCCCCTCTTGGAAAAATTCTTCGAAAACCTTAACGAAATCACCTTGAGGCCAAGGCCAACATCGTTTAAGGAAACGAAAATTGATTCCATCAGGCCCCGGTGCCTTATCTCCACCAAAGTCCCAAATAGCTTTTTTAATATCCTTGTAAAGAGAAAGGGGTGGTTAAGCTAGTTGCCTCCCTATCTGTTAGAGTTTTTAGATTCGGGCATTCCAATACTGGCCGAAACTCTTGACGCTCCAAAAATTTACCTGCAAAAAAAGCACATACATAATCTTTAATTAAAGAAGGTTTTGTTACCCACTCCCCATTGATGTTAACCCCGTGAATCCTGTTGTTGCTAGTGTTTGCCTTCAGCACCCCGTGGAAGTAAGCAGTGTTTTCCTCACCTTTGATTGCCCACCTAGCCCTCGACTTTTGTTGAACGTCCATAATTCGGCTTCTATCTACCTCCATAATGAATGTTTTACATTCGGTCTTGACTGCTAGTTCTTGATCGTCAAAAGCCTTCATTCCGCAGCTACTTCAAGGTTTTCCAATACCTCAATCTTTGAGGAATACGCAACATCTCCAAGTCTCCTTGTACTCGGCCACCCATTTTTTAATTTTGAGTTTTATCCACTATAACTTCGTAGCTAAGTGCAAGTCTAATGACCCGTTAAACCTGAAACTCAAACACATTTGCTCCACAAATTCCGTGATACAAGGCATTTCCAACCATGACTTAAAGATCCTACAAGGGATTGGTCCAAAGTCTGTTTCAGTGGTTGTTAATAATAAGGGACAATGGATAAGGCTAACAATGATGCTTGTGGCCATTTATTCATAAAACCCCTACAAACCATGTCACACCCCGTATTTTCAACCAAACACCGGTGGGCCCAGGTGGAGAATATCGTGATGTAAAGTTGATATCATCATAGTCAATTAAACACAACACAACGGAAGTCTTGGATTTAAAATACTATTACAAACCAAATGTTTGAAATACAAAATAATATACAGGCTCGTAATAGAAGATCCACAGGCGGATCATAAATTGTACAAAGCAAGAATGTAAAACAGACTTTGGGTAGATCTAGGATTTGCAAGATCCTCTTATCACTATCGAGCACTTCCAACCTATTTTCGTATTGTACCCACATACTTAGTCTTTTGAAAATACGTCAGCTTTCGCTGGTAAATACACCCAACTGACTCATTTTGTAAATATTTGAAAATGATTTTAAGTGCACAAAAGGCACAAAATCTTTTATAACTTGGGAAAGTTGACTTTGCAACCTTGTTAACAGATTCACATGTTTGTCCATACATACAGGGCCCAGTACAAAACCTGAGACATGATTAACGTACACACCACTTATGAACTCACGAAGGAGTTATCCCCAACAAGTGTGGGTAGTTGCATTTGAGCGTCTGTCAGGTGTATGCCTACACCCCGCGCTAAGGTCGTGGCCATTATCTAATGTAATGAGCCGAGGATATCCAGGACACGATAGTTAACCCCCATGTTTAAGTTATCAAACAAAACTGATTAAAACAGAATATGCGGATTTACTAGCCACAATCCGGCATTCGATTGATCCCATTTCCGACCAAGCGGTAATAATTTACCGTATCCCAAGCCCGTGTAGGCAAAATAAGTCGAGAGTATTTACCTAAGCCATTCTTCGTTTAACGCAAGATTTATTAACTCATCCGTACACAAAAGTACTAAGTGCAGATAGCATTTACCGGAAAGTCTCTAGTCTGGATTATGGCATAAGCTAACCAATTAAATACTAACGGTCTTATTTAAGTCATTGACTTAGACCGACTAGCGTACTTGATCAAAACGTATAATGCTAGATTAAACGATGATTGGATAGAATGTAGTTTAATCCCAACAAGTACCTTGACTTGTATAATATGGATAAACTATAAACATTCTGGATTTTGAGACTTAAATGACAAGGTTAGACCCGTTTCCGTTAATTTTCGTAAACTAATTACATATGCTTAATCGTATGCGTATTTGCGACATCGGGTAACCGGATAAGTCATGGACAAGTTCTTTATGCCATTATATTTTAAATAAGTTGTAATATCAGTAGGATATCAATTTATATGCCCGTTACGGTTTTAAAGTGAAACTATGCCTCATAAGGGCGTTTCGGTAATTTCATACCGTATAAAAGGAACTTGAATATAATTTAATGTTATAACTATAAGTATTCTGGAAAATAACTTATTTATGATATAATATCAGTAGGATATTAATTATATGTGTAGTTTATCTTTGATGACCAAATTATGCACTGAAGGGGCATTTGGTCATTTTACACATAGTTTATAAATTATTTTGGATTCTGAGTTCATATCATGTACCCACTGTAAAAATATTTAAAATAAGTTTTAAAATCAGTAGGTAACAAGTCTTGGTTGGTAAATATGGTTTAAAACCATACTATGCACCGAAACGATGCTTATGTCGTACAATGACGATTTGTGTGATGCTTAATGAAAACTGATGTTATGATCAAATTAACAAGTGTTAGATATGTTATTTAATATAACATATCTGTAGGTAAAAGATTTACTTTGAAAAGATGTGATTAAAACCATTTTATAAGCCACAAGGACCTTATCGTCATTTATCGACATAATACAAGGACTTGTTTATAAACTCAGTTTATAATCTGTTTTGACATCCCAAATAATCCTACTTATAATATTACATCAGTAGGAAACTCATTTTCAAGTTCATTATTATTCAAACCTCTTTTTATGCAAAAAGGGCATTTTAGTCAAAATGGCATAATTACGGAACTTGCGCATAAACTTAGATATGATTATGATCATCTAATATAACCTTATAGGGTTATGCTACATTATATTACGGAACTTGCGAACTGACCCTAGAACTGAAATTGACGAGCCGAACATGTTCTTACATGTTCTAATAATTATTACCAACTTGTTTAAGTGTCAAAACAAGTTTCATAACATATATAAGATCAATTTATGGTTTTTCTGAAAAATGACCAGTTTGACTTTTTAATATCATAACTTTGACCCGTCAATTGGTCTAGCAAACGTGATCTTCAAGGTGCCCTTTATAGGGACTAACACCTACCTTATTACGATCACTTAGCCATGTTCATTACGAACAATGGCTGGAGCATAATGGTCTTAACCGAATGTCAATGCATCATCCGTAAAACGCTTGACTTTTGGCTATAAACGAAAATGCAAGAGGGAGGAACACTTACAAGAGGTTCCTAGAATGCAATAGAACTAAGTTGAATGCTCCTTTCAGTTAGGAAATTCTAGAGGAGGGAGATAGAGTTGTAAATGAGAAAGGTGCAAGTTCAAATGGTGAATCTTGGCACCTATTTATAGTTGGAGAGCTTGAAGGAGGTGATGCCAGGTGTTAAGGGGTGTAAGAGGAAGCTTACAAGTGTCCTAAAACGTGGCATACCTGTTTAGGAAGCCATGGTTTCGAATCAAATGGTTTTTGGCAATTTGTGTGGAGGCCAAGTTAAAATTCTGCAGACACAGCCCTCTGGCGTGCCGCGAGAGGCACAAGCCTTGCCTCTCGCGCCCCGCAAGCGCCCCTAGGCCACTTTTACATTTTGACACTTTTAGCCCCTTAACTTATGAAACTCTCTAAAACCTTCTAAAACACCTTTATAGCATATTTAGCCCTCTTTAACCAATATTTGGCATACCCGGGAGTATACCCGGACATTGTCGAGCTCTCGGTTCGTTAAAAGGCCACTCAGAGGTATAAATTAACATGTTGACACTTTTAACCCCTCTATTATCCAACTTTCACATATTTACAAAATCAAACCCTCTCGTCCAACAAATGGGACATATGAGAGTTAGGACTTCGTAAAGGATCACTCAGAGGCTCGTTATAAGCATGTTGACTCCGATGCACTCAGAGGCTGGGCATGTTGACACAACGGTCACTCAGAGGCCAAGTTTTAGCATGTTGACACTAATGGTCACTCAGAGTGTCAATTACGAACAATGGCTGGACCATAATGGTCTTAACCGAATGTCAATGCATCATCCGTAAAACGCTTGACTTTTGGCTATAAACGAAAATGCAAGAGGGAGGAACACTTACAAGAGGTTCCTAGAATGCAATAGAACTAAGTTGAATGCTCCTTTCAGTTAGGAAATTCTAGAGGAGGGAGATAGAGTTGTAAATGAGAAAGGTGCAAGTTCAAATGGTGAATCTTGGCACCTATTTATAGTTGGAGAGCTTGAAGGAGGTGATGCCAGGTGTTAAGGGGTGTAAGAGGAAGCTTACAAGTGTCCTAAAACGTGGCATACCTGTTTAGGAAGCCATGGTTTCGAATCAAATGGTTTTTGGCAATTTGTGTGGAGGCCAAGTTAAAATTCTGCAGACACAGCCCTCTGGCGTGCCGCGAGAGGCACAAGCCTTGCCTCTCGCGCCCCGCAAGCGCCCCTAGGCCACTTTTACATTTTGACACTTTTAGCCCCTTAACTTATGAAACTCTCTAAAACCTTCTAAAACACCTTTATAGCATATTTAGCCCTCTTTAACCAATATTTGGCATACCCGGGAGTATACCCGGACATTGTCGAGCTCTCGGTTCGTTAAAAGGCCACTCAGAGGTATAAATTAACATGTTGACACTTTTAACCCCTCCATTATCCAACTTTCACATATTTACAAAATCAAACCCTCTCGTCCAACAAATGGGACATATGAGAGTTAGGACTTCGTAAAGGATCACTCAGAGGCTCGTTATAAGCATGTTGACTCCGATGCACTCAGAGGCTGGGCATGTTGACACAACGGTCACTCAGAGGCCAAGTTTTAGCATGTTGACACTAATGGTCACTCAGAGGCTATGTTTTAAGCATGTTGACACTAATGGTCACTCAGAGGCTATGTTTTAAGCATGTTGACACTAATGGTCACTCAGAGGCTATGTTTTATGCATGTTGATATCAGAAGATCACTCAGAGACTTAGTTTGAGCATGTTGACGCTTTTAGTCCCTGTTAGTCTTTAATAGACTTTAAAATAAAATATAACACGTGTCGCTATATTATTGGACACGATTTTACAAGGTATTACAAACCAAGTATCTATCAAGCTTACTCATCCCAATCCCATTATACGCATGATACGTGAGTTTACGCCCCCCCCCCCCCCCCCCGCCCAATCTGGTACTCCACCAAGGCAGCCGACTCGATAAACTGGTTTAAAAAAATGAGGCATTTAACGCTATAAATTCAGACTTGAATCTTTCCGATGGTTCCCTCACCTTATTGAAGTCTCCTAACATCACCCACCACCTGACTAACAATCTCCTAAAGAACAATAATTCTAACCACAAAGTTCTCCTAGCCATTGCGTTTTTATATGTATACACGTTCACCACATTCAGCAGTTCACCCGAATGTTTGTCCACCCCAGACACAATGAGAAAACACTGCCTTTTAATTACATTTACTTTATTGAATAGACGGGTCCCATAAACTTAGTAGGCCCCCCGACCTTCCCACTACATTGACTCTTTCGGCTTCAAAACTAGACCTCCCACAAAATTTGTTGACCATGAAATCAGAAGTTTCCCCCAATTTTGTTTCCTGAATTGCTAGAAAATTTACCCCATGTGACGTTTTTAAACCTCTTACCCAATCCACTTTTCTTTGGTCCCTGACCCCCTTAAATTAATAGAAAGAAAATTCATTGCTGACCGTTTAGTACACCTTCACCAAGAATGACTTCACTGACCTGATTACTAAATCCCCCAAGCTTGAAACCTACCTTTGACCCTACTATAATTGTGGTGTTAGTTTCCTCTCAGGTTGCCACATCCATATGGACTTGTGTGCCTCCTTCGTCCCCACTAAAACCTCCATTCGACTCATCTTGCATGTCACTCATAACTTCATCTTCAATGCCTTTGCTCATGATGATACATACTGACTCCTCCTGAGCCCCATCATTAACCAGGGTGTTAATTCCCAGAGAGTTTTTTAGGTCAAACGATTGTGCATCATTTTTATCTTCCTTGGTTTTAAATGGCCTAAGGAATAACTCTTGTGGACTAATGGTTATTGGGTTGCGTTGACTCCAGGTCCTTTTCCTTGTACTTTTAGTTGGGCCCAAATTTTCGTTATTCTCCAGCCCACTAGTTTTATTAATTTGGGTAGTATTATTTTTTGTGCCCCCAAACACTGACATAACATCCCCCGACTGTTGCCTAGGAACCTGCATAGCTTCCATCCTCGCCGTCGCCTTCTCAAGATTCTGAACGTCACCACCATGCACGTTTCAAGTTTCGGACAACGACGTTCCTTTATTCGATACTACAAACAGTTCGTCTCCGGTCCCTATACCCCTGGTGATTCTCCGACGTAACGATCTAAGGAGATCTCCAATCATTGACCTCTGGTAACTCTTCCTTATCCCTAATGAACTCGCCATCCTCCAGCTCCTCTTCATATCCAATACAGGAATCCAAAGATTTGGCCGGAGATACCTGATAGGTGGATGACATCTCCTTTACAATGGAGTCTAGCTTTAGATTCTGGTCTTCTATACCCATACCCTATAGCTATTCCCACACCAAGTTACTAATATTTCTTCATTAATGCGACACCCCCTCCACTAATAATCAGCACCTACCACATGAATTGTCCGACGACGTCCAAGAAAACTCTGACCCCCCGACCACCGTTTCGAACCTTGCTCCCATTGTATCGAATAGCCTATCATCACGGAGATGGATTGGAACGCCTTCTATTGTTAACCAGACTAGTCTATTATATATCAAATTCTGCCCTTTCCAAAGAACCACTTCTGCTATCACACTACTCCATAACAGTGCTTCCTTTTCGATGAACTCCAGAGCTTGCTGCTTTTCTTTGAAAACGATCATGCATTTCAGGCCCACAAGATAACTTACCGGACTGAACATGTAACTGCCCAAATCCAATAATGTTCGTATTTCCTCTAGCCCATTGACGTCCTTGACTTCGACGATAACTGATCTCATCATACAGTGATCTAGATAGATAGGTATCTTCTAGTCCGCCGCTACAACCATATGAGGACATATTTGTAAGTACCCTGATGCTGAAGATTCATGTTTCGGTTCTGGTGTTGAGAGCACACATACCTGCTCTGAGTCGCCTGCTTGCTCGTATTCGACCCCCCATTCGGTTATTGTTACTAAAACTCTTGTGACCATTGTCGAACTTCGCCAAGAAAACGCTGAGTTTAGTCTCGTAAATCTTTACCGTATTCATATTTCTTAGCAGTGCCTCCACATCTTTCACACTTTCAAACCTAACGAAGCCGAAATAATCAGGGGCGGAACTACAGGAGGGTCAGGGGGGTCAGCTAACCCTCTGGCCGGCCAAACCTAAGCTTACCGGAGTACTTAACCCAAAAAAAATTCTTATGGTTGACCCTCTTAGTTTTCTTCTGTAGAGGCTAAAACTAAAAGAAAAGGAGATGTTTGAAGGTTTTCCGGCCGGCAACGGTAGCCATGAATTCTGATTTTCGCTTGCAGAGAACTTTGCAGAGAAGATAGAAGACAAGCGTCTGGATGTTTTATTTTATTTTTTTGAACGGCTAACTGTTTTCCACGTGTAAACCCACCATTTCGGAGCTATGTCCAAAGGCCGACTACTCGACCACCGCTAGAAAGCGTAGCACACCCCTGATGCGCAGAAAACTCGTGGAATAGGTAAAACTGCGCTCCCCTTGGACTCGAACCTGGGTAAAACCCTAGGGCAAAGCCTTCACCAAGATTGAACAACCACTATACTACAGTGGAGGACCCTGTCTGGATATTTTATATTATTGGGTTATAAATATAGTATTATTATTCTGATATTATGGGCTTTAGAAACGAGTTTGGCCCAATTTCATAACTAATAACACAACTTTTTATTTATGTATTTATTTGAAAGTAATATATCTCCCTCTTTACAACCCTATATGGCTATATCTTCTGACCCGTCGCTTTTCAAGAAAGATCTCCCCAATCTCACTGAATACTCCCTTGAATCGTCAAATGCTCTGCCAAAAACCATCATGAAGTAAGTTCTTTTTTTCAATTATTTAATTAGTAAAAGGTACCTTAAATCATGTTATATAAACCGATTAATTATTTATACCGTGTTATTTTGTATTGATGTTTTTCTTCTGTGTTTGGTCATTTAATGGTTTTGCTCCTAATCTTTTAAAAATAGTCAGTTTACTCTCTAATCTATGAAGCCCTTCATGATTTCACTCCCCGCCTCTAACTCCATCCATATTGTATGTTAACTGAAAGGTATTTTGATAATTTCAAGTATAAAACTAAGGTATTTTAGTAAAACTAAGTATATTATATATTAATAATAATAATATATAACAAAACCATATCTGTTCATCTCTCTCTATACTCTCTCTTTTTTCTCTCTCTCTCTACCATATCTCTTCTCTCTCTCTACACAAACCTGCCGGCTGCACCACCATTAACACAACGCCAACAATCAACCACCTATACCAACCTGCTGCCACCACTAACACCAACAACTACACCACCTAATCAACCACCACAGCCTGCCATCAACACCAACAGCCACCATTGTAGCCACCTTCATCGCCGACATCTTCCAAAAAACCTACCACCGCCGACATCTTCCCTAAAAAACCACCCCGCCTAATCCCACCACCGTCTCTCAAAATCACCCCACATCTAGACACAAAACTCGATAAAGCAAACACCTAACTCTACCTTCTGTCCCCCCCCCCCCCATCTCTTTCTCACCTCAGCCTCCACCACCACAACCCTACCACCGCCTGCCACCACCACCACCACAACCATAAACTCAATCTGGATCCGTAAAATCCACACCAGATCTACAAACTTGGTTTGAAACCATAAATGAGATTTGTGACAAGATTTGACCGGAAATCACAACTAACCTTGGCCGATTATAAGATCTTTAAGCGGAAGCGACGACGGCGGTAGTTGGTTTCGATGACTGTGGTGTCGGTTAGCTCCGACGAAAGGTGGTACTGAGGTCCAATGGCGGTGATGATTCTTCAACAGAACATTAAGTGGTGGGTGTTTGTGGTGGCGGGCTAGTTGTGATAGCAGGTGGTTGTCGTCTTATTGTAGCACTGGGAGGGGGAGTGGTGGTGCTGAGTTCCAACGGCGTTGAATGTTTTGAATGAGCTGTGATGTTGATGATATAATGGCGTTGGATGTTATGAATGAATTTTGAGGATGATTTAATATCAGTAAATGACAAAAAGTCAAAAACAAATTCAAGGATTTGATGAAATTGAATAATTGATTTTTATAATTCAAAAATATCTTTATAAGTAAAATTACCAAATATCCTTACTTGTATGTGATAAGTTACCAAAATACCCTTTCAGTTAACAAACAATTTGGATGGAGTTAGAGACGGGGAATGAAATCATGAAGGCTTTCATAGATCAGAGGAGTAAACTGACTATTTTTAAAAGATTAGGGCAAAACCAATAAAGTGACCAAACCACAGGGAGCAAAACGGAAGTTTAGTCTTTTGTATTTCAACTTTACAGATATTAATTAGTTAACTAGGTTATTATCTGATATAAGTTTTTTTATATCATAATTTACTAATTACGATTATTTTTATGTGTAGAAAAATGTATGTTTAGAAAGATACTTTAATAAAAAGACTCAAACCAAATATTAAAATTTCATAAGTCCATTAAAATCCATGAAAATATAATTAAAGAAGTCAATAAGAAATCGAATTATTTGAAGAAGAACTCGTTGATGATTCGGCTTTGCGAAAACCAATTTATAATTATCGATTAATACACGAGAAAGAAGTAAGAAAACATACATAACCAAAGGCCCTGTCAACCAAAAGGTCATGGTTTCCCTATAAATATATCAACTATAAATTTCGTAAAACATTTCTATTTCGACCCCCAATCAAAAAGTTCTGGTTCCGCAACTGGAAATAATTACCCCTCGCGTCTCAGTTTCCGTCATCTTTAATCACCTCGTGTTGTTGAAATGCTTCCACAGCATATAGTTTGATACTCCACCAGGCAGATTTGTAAAAAAAATGTTGTCCACGATTGTTTTCTTTTCCGGTTGACGGTGTCCGTCCAATCCCTCTCTCACCGCCACATGAAGAGAAAAAGAATTCGACCACTAGAATGACTTTTGAGCAGGTGGATTAGTAGGTCTTAGTAAATTAATTAGATACGTAGGAGCTCAATTAAACTAAAGTATAATACTTAAAAACTGCATTGCTTCTGCAAGTATCTTTTACAATTTAAAGTATATATGTAAGATCATTCATATTCAATCCATCGTATTTATGTGATTTTTTATGTTAATCAATATTTTTGGTTAGATAATATCTAATTAAGCTTCCCATAAAATTCGATATCACTTTATATATTTAATTTATAATTTACAAAGATAAGGATACTTTTGAATTAAACTGACAAAAAAATATTTTTATCAATTTTTTTATGTTTGTGTATAGTGATATTTTTAATTAAATTACAATAAAAATGCAAAAGCTATGGATTTTTAAGTGTTATGATAGACTTTGTGATATGTTTGAAACAAAACGGAGTTAATATGAAGATGATCAAATGTAAACTCAGTAAAGTTTAGATATTTTCCATATTTAAACCATATTACATGATCAACAGTTATTTGAAAAATTACATGTTTAACAATATGACCCAACGTTTATTAATAAGGCCCAATAGTTTTTGAAATTATACGTAGGTAAGATGAGTTAATCCTATAACAAGAAGGATGAATAAGTTTATAGGTTATCTAAATAACTTTTTCAATGCTTAATTACATGTAAAAATAATTAAGAAGCTTCTTATATAATTGATGATTAAACAATTT
This sequence comes from Scalesia atractyloides, assembly GCA_947069175.1. Classification (NCBI taxonomy): domain Eukaryota; kingdom Viridiplantae; phylum Streptophyta; class Magnoliopsida; order Asterales; family Asteraceae; genus Scalesia; species Scalesia atractyloides. The sequence goes on from CAMTDV010000028.1 coordinate 79,239,383, forward strand.
AAATACGAGTTAAGTATTGATTACTATAAGCAAGATATTGCAGGGTTGTATGATAATCATAAAATACACCTATTTTCTTATTATAATGTACAAATAAACAATTTTCTTTATTCTGCACGCGACTATAATAGTATTATATAAAGTTTACTATTTCCTGATTTATTGTCCATGCTTAATAATAAAAAAAAAACAATAAACTAGGCAAATAATTTAATGGATTACACATGAGGGTTGATAGAATAATACTACTCTATTATTGTCATTGTTATTATACTGAATAAAAGAAACAAACATATGGATGAAATACACATTTGGGAAGCAAGAAAGGAAGCAGGAGTTTTGTCCACGATGCATCACTTTGATTCCTTTGAATATAAGTTGTTATCATTTAAAAAAATAAAGGTCATTATCACACAACCTCAAATATCAACCATAGAATCTTTAATAAATCATTTTGTATTTTTCAAGTTGTTGAGCCTATGGCCACACATATCTCCAACCATCTTTCTCCACTCAATCTTTGTTTTCCTTTTCATTTTTCTATTTTCTCCTTTTTAAATACTTCCCAACTACTTTACCTAAAATGACTTTACTCAACGAAACACCAAAAAAAGAAAAAGAAATTACCAAATGGATGGAGCTAGTTGAAAACCTTTTAAATTATACTTTTAATGATTATATAACTCAAAGTTATATTTATAATAATATATTTTATATTTATTAATAGTAATAGATATTGTTTATATAAAACTAATTGTAAAAAAATTTACGAGTCAACCTAATCTTCCTATAAAATGTACTTTTGTTTGTAGGTCGGCCTATCAATTTATCATCTCTATTTTTACTTAAATTAACATTATTCGTAATCTAATGTGCCATCACTATAGTGAAGATATTGTTCAAAGAATTAGTTGTCCGGACATGAGAAATACATGTTATGAGTGGCAATGCTAACTACTAAGGGCTCGCTTGTTAAAAATATAAAGCAAAATACCAATTTTTTAACGGCAATGATATTCTTCTTGAATAAATACATCAATACTTACATATGGTAAGATTTGAACTTTTTAACTTTTTTTTTCTTTTGGGAGTGTAGCATATCACTTAACTATAAGGAAGTTCACTTGAAACAAGCACATAACAAAATTATTCTATAGTCTTTTATTTTTAATTGTTTCTGAAGTATGATATATTGATAAAATGAATACAAATATGTTATTCTTGAAAGTCATTTGATACTTCTAATCGTGTTTACACTTGTAACTATTTAAATAAACAAATATCTTGATCGTTGGGAAGTTGGAAGGAGGCATCATAAGAATATCGGGCAGAAGGTTTTTTTTATTAATATATGAAAAGCATCAAGACTCATCCATCCATAATTCAGCAAACTTTATAACTAGCGTTGACAGTAATATTATTTAATCTCACCCACTACATTTTCTAAGGTTGCAAATTAAACGTACTTTTAACTATTATTTATACATATTAAATTCTAACCTTTACATGATTTATTAAAGCTTTGTTATATTATTCAGAAAAAAAATCATACTTCATCCATTAAATCCACCATTCGAAAATTAATCTCCTTGCATATAAATGATTTTAATTCTATTGGTCATCACAGTCTTTTGATAATCTCTAATTAGTTTTAGATCAAGAATCAAGATTTAAGAAAAAATAATATATATATATATATATAATTATCAACTTACTTACAACTAAATTGAATTATTATTTAATAATCTCAATTTAACACTCTGATTCGATCATGAGTTTGAAAGCCGTTTGCTTTTTATATGAAGAGCCTTGTCATCACCACGTCTCGAGTAGGCTTAAAGAGGGCCTCATCGACACGATGGCTCGATATCCTATCCATTGGTCTAAGTGGTGGATCTTGTCTAGTTAAGGTTAAACACTAAGGCAATGGGGTATGAGGGGGGTAAAGAATTACCATGTAGGACTATGAAACCATCACTACACCGCCCCCTGCGTAAACAATGGTGGTTCGCATGGTTGAATCATGGCAATGATGACTCTCTTTCAATTAATTAAGTGATTTTGATTGGTGTGGGGGGGGGTGATAGTGGGGTTATGGTCCACGCTATAAAGGATAGTGGATAAAAGTGAGGTAATATGACGCAGACGTGGAGGATGATGATGTTCATTTAGGTTATGACCACATCACATAGCCTAATAATCAACAAAAACATAATATTAATATGTAACAAGATTACCACAAATACAATACTAAAAGAAGTTTAAACAAAAATATAAGATCCTATTACCAAAAATATAAGAAGATCTAACATAAAACACCTTGTCATGCACTATCACACAAAATAAGAAAGAAAAAAAAAACTAAAACAATTAAATATTTTCATAAAAAGTTCTTTATTAAATAGTGTAAATGCTTAAAATGTATTCATCAAAAGCTTTATTGCTTTAAAGATATAAAATAAAAACATATGAGTGTGATATGTTAAACAGAGTAATGTGAAAAAAAAAAAGAAAAGTAAAATGTTTAACACATTAAAGTTAAGATATTTTTATATAAGAGCAATATTAGCCATAAATTCAAATTTCTGGTTTGAAATTAAGAATTGAGTAAAGTAAAGGTTGGGGGTCCGGGGCCTGACTGACATAGGGGTTTAATTGGACATGCTATGGGCGTGAGCGGCTAACACAACTGACACGCAACACTCACGGGTGGCTCACACCAAACCACCCGTCACCCACATATCAAAATCAAATCATTTGATCACCAGAAACCACGGTTGTTGGATGGGTGACATTTTATTGTTTCATACAATAAGTTTTTCAATTTATCTTTATTGTTGCATATTTGTTGATTTTTTTACGAGTCATATCATAATTTTATGAAGCTTTGTCTGAATCGTAGGTTTTATAATTTTTAGATAAGGAAATATCCATATATCGTGTAGGACACTTTCGTATTGAATGGTTTCCATGGTATCTCATAAGTTTAATCGGATAACTCAAAGAGTAACGAAAGAATCACCATTCATAATCTGTTATGAAACAACAACCAGATTTAGACCAAATACATTCTCCATATATAGAGAATGTATTGACAGTTAAACGGTTACATTAGTTGGAAATCATCACTTTAGACTCAATCTGCGGTAATTCAGTAACTGATGATTAATAAGTTTCCACTTAGGCTCAAATACTACTCAGGCTAAGTTACCACTTAAGCTCAGTTTCCACTAATGCCTAATTTGTTACCGTTTTGCCGCCGCTATCACCACCACCACCAATTTACTTCTCATTAATGACCTACGTTGTTGAGCGCATTTACCACTGATGATTAGTTGCGACTTGTCACTGGTAATTAGATTTTGGTCGATAGTCATTTTCTATGCATCTTTTCATCAGTCACGCAAATTCGAAACAACTTTTAGATATACTTCAACAAGGTAAAACACAATATTTCGACAAGGGCTCTGCACCTTGGATGTCACACCCCAACCCGCAGCGGAATAAAAGTCGGGGCATGATTGGGTTATCACCAAAGCTCATGATATTTACTAAGAAGTTTCATATTTATTAAATTCAAATTAAAAACTTAAATATCCAACAAACAAAATTCATACAAATACAAAGGAAACCAAATCTAAATGTTTATTCCAACGCAATAACTTGTTTATTCTTCTAGGCCATCCTAAGTGTTTCTTTCCTCAACTAGATCACCTGTATCATTTGTAAAACAGGGGGGGATTTTGGGTCAACAAAAGTTGGCAGTGAACCTTGATAAAACATTTTTCATAATTGCATGTTTTATTTATTAAGGAAAATTCGTGCATAAATCACATGTGAGCAAATATATATAATTGTAAACAATCACAAATCACATTGAATGAATATATGACATGAATGATGATGTATTTGAGATCAAGGCTCAATCAAACGGAGCCGATCTAATGAGGCACCTGATGCTCAACCCGTATCCCACGGGGAACTGATGGGCCTAATGAAATGCGTGCACTGAAATGATAAATTTAATCCACATATAAATCACACAACAACCAATACACATTTGATCACAAAATGATATAAGCACAAGTGTTTAGATAAAATAAAGGAATAGTACGACACATGATACACCCCAAAACGTGATTAAAACGGGGAATTTGTAGAGATTCACTCACCTTGGGTGCGTATTCTTGAGTGGTAAAGAGAGCGCACGATTTAGAATTTAACCGACGAAGGAAACTAACCTAAATAATAACGTAATAATTCGATAAATAATAAATTTTTAATTGAAATTAACATTTTCAGTTAGTGCTTTTTATTAAATTTTTAGATCTATTTTGTGAAATTAATACCAATTTTTAGGCTTTAAAAACCTTATTTTTAAGTATTTTAATTAATTTTTAGTGAAAATAATAAAGGATTTGAATATAAAAAAATTACCCTTTTTAGGGGTTTGACCGGTTCGACCGGTTTGACTGCGGGAGTTATTGACAGCGTGTGAGGTTCGAACTTGTGACCTCTCGGTTGCGTGCACGCAGCTCTTCCAACTGAGCTACGTGTCTAACCCGTTAGATCTTTGATTTTTATTATATTTATATACTGTTTACCTTAATTCAGAAATCATTTAATTAAAAAGGTTTTAGAATCAATTAAACCGGTGTGCGTTCTGAGGCTCGAACCCGCGTCTGCAAGTTGTTTTGCACACAGCCCAACCAGTTGGGCTGGGTGTCTTAACCTGCTCAGAATAGAATTTTTATTATACTTAACCACTTACCGCAGGTTAATTTGTTTATTTGCAAAAACAGTTGATTAAGTTCAGAAAGTCGGCCATGTGATAGGATTCGAACCCGGTATAGATAGTATGAAATGCACACAGTCCACCACTGGACTGTGTGTCTAACCCGTTTTAAAAGACCAAGTTTGATTATTTATAATCTGAATAACTTCATCTTTTTCATCCTACATTAAACCCAGTACTGAACTCGATTATGTCAGATTAAAATGATGTTATTGTTGTGCTGGTTATACATTAATCATGTTAATAACAAATTGGCAGGAATGCTGAAAGATTTACCGATTATTGAAATGTTCCGGCGAGCAGAGCTTATCTTTCCGGCGAATAGAACTTAGCTTCCGGCAAACAGAACAAAGGTTTTGAGCAGAGTGATTTCGTGAACGATTGGAAGTGTGAGCTTGGAATGATTGGTAGATAGTATTTATAGGCAGAGGCGGTCTTCATCTTGGTTTGAATTTTTCAGTTACGATCTCTATGATTATGAATGAAAAAGCTTTAAGGTTTCGGTTATAACTGATGTTTGTCATTAGTTGTATCCGTTTTTCAATCGCAAAGAAGACGTTAACCCTTAAATTTCGCGATTTGATCTTGACAACAATTTCAGAACTGAAGCTTGCTATTTGCAGTTTTTTGTTCTTAGTTCTGCTATATAGGTTGTTTTTTCTGATTCAAATCACCAAAGTGTGTGTGGAGTAGTGGTGTTTGGTGTGTATGCATACGCGGGAGACCCGGGTTCGAAACCCGGTCACTCCTTTAAATTATTTTATTTTCATTTACTAAATTTTATATTTTCATTTACTTAATTTTATCATTATTTATTAATTATGATTTTTCAATTCTACAATATTTATTATTTATGAAATATTTAAATCAACCGGCTCTAATAAAACACGCATCGAACTTTTAACTGAACATTTGATTAATAAACGAAGCGGGTATTGAACCCGTTTTTCATAAATGTTACAGTATCCCCTACTTTTAGAAATTTCGTCCAGAAATTTAAGTAGTAGTGGTAACCGGAAAGAAGTGCGGGTACTTTTCGCGCATTGAGTCTTCACGTTCCCAAGTAAACTCGGGCCCTCGTTTTGACTCCCAACGTACCCTGACAATTGGAATACGACTCCGCCATAAATGCTTCTCACCGAAATCCATGATTTTCACGGGTCTTTCAACGAAGTGCATTGATTCATCGACTTGAATGTCTTCTAGAGGGATATGGAAGTTTTCGTCGGCGAGGCACTTTTTCAAATTTGATATGTGGAATGTGGGATGAATTCTGTTGAGTTCTTCTGGTAGGTCAAGCTTGTAGGCTACAGGTCCTACTCTTTCGAGTATCTTGAAAGGTCCTACGTAGCGTGGTGCTAGCTTGCCCTTTTGGCCAAAACGAACCATTTCCCTTCCATGGTGATACTTTCAAAAGTACTCGATCACCAACACAAAACTCCAAAGGCTTTCGTCGTTTGTCAGCATAACTCTTTTGACGACTTTGAGCCGCTAGAAGATTGTTTCGAATTTGAAGGATTTTGTCGGTTGTTTCTTGTATTAATTCAGGTCCGGTGATTTGCGCTTCACCAATTTCGTGCCAACATACTGGAGATCGGCACTTATGACCATATAAAGCTTCGAAAGGAGCCATGCCGATACTTGAATGATAGCTATTGGTGTACGAAAACTCAACTAATGGTAGGTGAGCGTCCCAGTTCCCCTTGAAGTCTATGACACATGCTCGTTGCATGTCTTCAAGGGTTTGGATGGTACGTTCAGATTGACCGTCAGTTTGAGGGTGAAAGGCGGTACTGAGGTCTAACCGTGTACCCAAAGCGGTTTGTACGGCTCGCCATGTTCGTGAAGTGAAACGACCATCACGGTCTAAAATGATGCTTAATGGTACACCATGACGGCTTACGATCTCGCTGATGTAGATACAAGCTAACTTCTCGTTCTTGAAGTCCTCGCGAATCGGAATGAAATGAGATGACTTTGTAAGACGATTGATTATTACCCATATGGTGTCGTACCCACTAGAGGTGCGAGGTAACCCGGTAATGAAGTCCATGGTTATGTTTTCCCATTTCCATACAGGTATTTCGGGTTGGACTAGGAGTCCTGAAGGTCTTTAATGTTCAGCTTTCACTTTGGAACAGGTAAGGCATTTGGAAACAAAAACAACGATGTCCTTTTTCATGCCAGGCCACCAGTAGGTGTATCGTAGGTCTTGATACATCTTATCAGCTCCTGGGTGTACAGAGTATCGTGTTTTGTGTGCCTCATTCATGAGGAAATCACGAAGGTTATCGTGATCAGGAATCCATATGCGGTTTAAATAATATAGAATATCGTCGGATTTGGTTTCAATTTTGAGTTCAGCTCCACATGACAGCTCATCGCGTACGTCTTTTTCTGTTACAGAAACACGTTGAGCTGCCCGAATTCGATCTTTGATGTCGGTTATGATTTGTGAACATAGAAGACGAATAGAGATCGCATAACCTTTTCGACTGAGCGCATCGGCCACCACGTTTGCCTTGCCAGGATGGTACCGAATTTCACAGTCGTAGTCGTTGAGAAGTTCGACCCATCTTCGTTGCCTCATATTCAACTCTTTCTGGTTGAAGATATGTTGGAGACTCTTGTGGTCAGTGTATATTTTACACTTGGTACCGTAGAGGTAATGTCTCCATGTCTTGAGAGCGAACACAACGGCTCCAAGTTCCAGGTCGTGGGTGGTGTAATTCTTCTCATGAACTTTGAGTTGCCTAGAGGCATAGGCTATCACTTTTCCTCTTTGCATTAATACACAACCTAGTCCTTGCCCTGATGCGTCGCAATAAACCACAAAGTCATCGCAACCCTTAGGGAGTGTAAGGACAGGTGCGTCACAAAGCTTTTGCTTTAAAGTTTGGAAGGCTTCCTCTTGCTTAGGTCCCCAAATGAAGGGTTTTCCTTTATGAGTCAAGGCCGTGAGTGGTACGACGATACGTGAAAAATTGGCAATGAAGCGTCGGTAATAACCAGCCAAGCCGAGAAAAGACCTAACTTCGGTGGGGGTACGTGGCGCTTGCCATTCTTGTACTGCCTTGATTTTGAAGGATCGACATGAATCCCTTTGTTATTGACGACATGACCAAGGAATTGTACTTCTTCTAACCAGAATTCGCATTTTGAGAACTTAGCGTAAAGCTTTTCAGTCCTTAAGAGTGTAAGTATATGTCGAAGGTGTCGCTCAAGATCGGATTTTGACTTGGAGTAGATAAGAATGTCGTCGATGAAGACTATGACGAAATGGTCGAGGTAGGGTTTGCATACTCCATTCATTAAATCCATGAAGACAGCGGGGGTGTTGGTTAAACCGAAGGGCATAACCATGAACTCGTAACGACCATAACGATTTCAGAAGGCAGTTTTTGGAATATCTTCTTTGCGCACTCTAAGCTGATGATAACCCGAACGAAGGTCTATTTTGGAAAAATAGGTGGCGCCTTGAAGTTGGTCTAGAAGGTCATCAATACGATGCAGTGGATAGCGATTCTTAACCGTCAACTTGTTGAGTTCTCTTTAATCAATGCACATGCAAAACGTTCCATCTTTCTTCTTCACAACAAGAACAGGCGCACCCCAAGGCGATGAGCTAGGACGTATGAATCCTTTGTCAGTCAACTCTTGCAGTTGACTGCCAACTCTTGCATCTCGGAAGGGGCTAACCTATAAGGAGACTTTGCGACTGGTGTAGCGCCGGGCACAAGATCGATTCGAAATTCGACTTCTCTCACAGGAGGAAGTCCTGAAACGTCGTCGGGAAAAACTTGCGGGAATTCCTTCACAATTGGAATATCTTCGAGCTTCTTCTCCTTGTCTCCCTTCTTGACGACGTGAGCTAGAAATACGACGTAGTTCTTGCGAAGATAACTTCGGGCTTGTAGGCAGGACATCAATTTGAGTCCTTTCGAAGGGGTTTCCCCAAAGATACGTAGCGTCTGACCGTCTGCGAGAGGAATACGAATGAATTTTTCTTGACACACCACTTCAGCGTGATGCTGGCTGAGCCAGTCCATATCGATTATAACATCGAAACTTCCCAACTTCATAGGAATGAGGTCAATTGAGAAATCGTGATTGTTTAGAGTGAGAGTACAATCGCGTATAATAGAATTTAATGAAACGGGTTTTCCGTCAGCAACTTCCACCATCAGAGATTCAACGAGATCAACATGAGGTTGATCGAGGATAGATTCGAATTCTACAGACACAAAGCTCTTATCCGCACCAGTATCGAATAATATAGTTGCATAGCTACCATTGATGAGAAACGTACCGTTGACCACATTGTTGTCAGCCCTGGCTTGGTTGGCGGTGATATTGAAAGCTCTTCCTCTGGAGGGTGGAGGAGCTTGGTTAGCTTGGTTTACCGGGTTTGCTTGAGCTTGGGCATGGATGATGTTCACTAGGCGTGGACAAGTGTTCCTGAAGTGGTTTGGGTCCCCACAATTGAAACAGGCTCGCATGGGTTGCATCATGGGGTAGTTGGGTTGGTAGTAAGGTTGGGCTGCGTGTTGTGCAGGTGGTAGAAGTAAGGGTTGTTGGGCTTGGCCCACCATTTGATTTTGGGTTTGGGTTGGAGGTTGACTGCGGTTTAATCGCTGAAGGGTACGACAGGTTTGGATGGTGTGACCCGCACGACCACAGCTGGTGCAATGTTGGCAGGGGTTTTCTGGAGGATGATGGTATTGACAACGGTTACACTTTGGGTGTGGGCCAGTGTATGGCCTTTTGAATGGTGTGGCTGGAGGGGCAACTTGAGTGATTGGTGCGGCAGTGATGGGAGGGTTGGTTTGGGTGACGGCAAAGTTCTTGCCATTTCGCTTCCTCTTACCAGCAAACTTCGAGGATGAACCTGGGTGGTTTGGAATTGGGGGCTCAATGGGTGTTTTCTTCTTCTCCTCTTTGAATTTGCCGTTTCGAATGCGATTTTCAGTGACTTCCGTAGCTAACTCCATTGCGGCTTCAAGTGTTGCAGGCGAAGTGCTTAAAACTGAATCTTGGATTTTCGAGGGAAGGCCTCGAATGTAGTGTTCGACTAAGCGGTATAAGGGGGTGAACAAATTGGGGATCATCTGGTTCAATTCGAGAAATCTCTTATTGTATGAAGTGTGGTCTCCTTCCTTTTGTTTCAATGCGTGAAACTCGTCTTCTAGCTTTTTGATTTCGCTTCTTGGACAGACGCGTCTCGTCATGATTTCCCTTAACTCTTCCCATGTTAAGGCAATGGCATCTTCAACACCTCGCTTACCCTTTTCCGTGTTCCACCAGGTAAGGGCTATGTAACACCCAACCGATGGCGGAAACATCGGGATGAGACGAAAACGAGATTGCTCATTGCTCACAACATTATTAAGTGACAATAATTAATTAAACCATATTTCATTTCATATGAATTGTCAAATACATCAATGTAACAAAACAAAGAACAACATAACATTTGCAAAGTCATAACAAAATTGATACGTCGACATTAAACCTAACGTCTAATTTGTGTGTATCTAGTCCTTGCTATATTGTTTTCATAGCGTCATCTCCTTCAACCTGTAACATGTTTTAAAATAATGTCAATGCGAAAGCAAAGGCGAGTACACAAGTTTAGGCATAGCATACGTATACGAATAAGTTTAAACAATCCACATGGCAACCAATCTATACAAGAGCAATATCAAGGCATGCAATACTAATAATCAAACCCTTAACGCAATCACGATATTTTAACATGACCTCACGAATAACACGATGGAGGTGGATGCGTGAATTCCTAAAGCGCTAAGCATGTCAAACGAAGGCTAAAAATTGTTAATGACTAAAGCATAGCAATACGAATATCCAAGACAAGCATCAAGTATAAGATTCAAGCTTTCATGTATATAGGATCGTTTGTGTGTTTTATAAAGTTTAAGTGTTCGTGATCTTGTATATGGAAACATGATACACCCGAAAAGTGTTATAAACAAAGTGGGTCGAGTGTACTCACGGTTTTGCTAAGTCTTTTCTACACTTGACAATCCGTGAAGACGTTGGTTCGAGGATGACGCCGAATTATCCTACAAGAGGAAACGAGGCGTATGAGTATAGAGTTTCAACGGGAGATTAGGAGTATTCGAGCATGATTAAAAATAAGTTTCATAAAGTATTATGATACGAAAGTATTCACTAAGATGTAACACTCGTTCTTGACACTATAGTAACTCTTACGAGTTGGGTGTGATTTCATAGGTTCGGGGCCTATTAGAATCGTGACAAGGAATTACATACTTTAGTGTTAAACTTAATAACTTGATAGGTGATTATAAGTTCATTATCAAGGTTTTGGTTTTAGAATTATAATATAGTTATATATATCATTATAATCATGTAGGAGGTGGGAGGATGAACCATCCACTTTGTAACCTCTAGTGTCATGTATGTCAACTTCAAGGCGTCACATGTTTTTCAAAAATCGACCTTCGTTCTGGTTATCATAAACTCAGAGTACATGAAGAAGATATCCCAAAGACCGCCTTCCGAACTCGTTATGGTCATTACGAATTCATGGTCATGCCATTTGGTTTAACCAACGCCCCAGCTGGCTTCATGGATCTAATGAATAGGGTATGCAAACCCTACCTCGACCGCTTTGTCATAGTCTTCATCGACGACATCCTCATCTACTCAAAGTCTAAATCCGATCATGAACGACACCTTCGACTTATACACTGACCACAAAAGTCTTCAACATATCTTCAACCAAAGGGAGTTGAATATGAGGCAACAAAGATGGGTCGAACTTCTTAACGACTACGACTGTGAAATTCGGTATCATCCTGGCAAGGCAAACGTAGTGGCTGATGCACTCAGTCGAAAAGGTTATGCGAACTCCATTCGTCTTCTATGTTCGCAAATCATAACCGACATCAAAGATCGAATCCGAGAAGCTCAACATGTTTCTGTAACAGAAAACGACGAACGCGATGAGCTGTCATGTGGAGCGAACTCAAAATCGAAACCAAATCCGACGGTATTCTATACTATTTAAACCGCATATGGATTCTTGATCGTGACAACCTTCGTGACCCCCTTATGAATGAGGCGCACAAAACACGTTACTCTGTACACCCAGGAGCCGACAAGATGTATCAAGACCTACGATACACCTACTGGTGGCCGGGCATGAAAAATGATATCGCTGTTTTTGTTTCCAAGTGCCTTACCTGTTCCAAAGTAAAAGCTGAACATCAAAGACCTTCCGGACTTCTAACCCAACCTGAAATACCTGTATGGAAGTGGGAAAGCATAACCATGGACTACATTACCGGGTTACCTCGCACCTCCAGTGGGTATGACACCATATGGGTAATCATTGATCGTCTTACAAAATCAGCTCATTTCATTCCGATCCGCGAGGACTTAAAAAACGAGAAGTTAGCCCGTATCTACATCAGCGAGATCGTAAGCCGCCACGGTGTGCCTTTATGCATCATTTCAGACCTTGATGGTCGTTTCACTTCACGAACATGGCGAGCCGTACATGCCGCCTTGGGTACACGATTAGACCTCAGTACCGCTTTTCATCCTCAAACTGATGGTCAATCTGAACGCACCATCCAAACTCTTGAAGACATGCTTCGAGCATGTGTCATAGACTTCAAAGGGAATTGGGACACTCATCTACCATTAGTTGAATTTTCGTACAACAATAGCTATCATTCAAGCATCGGCATGGCTCCTTTCGAAGCTTTATATGGTCGTAAGTGCCGATCTCCAGTATGTTGGCACGAAATTGGAGAAGCACAAATCACCGGTCCAGAATTAATTCAAGAAACAACAGACAAGATCCATCAAATTCGAAACAATCTTCTAGCGGCACAAAGTCGTCAAAAGAGTTATGCAGACAAACGATTAAGCCCTTGGAGTTCAACATTGGTGATCAAGTACTTTTAAAAGTATCACCGTGGAAGGGAGTAGTTCGTTTTGGCCAGAAGGGCAAGCTAGCACCACGCTACGTAGGACCTTTCAAAATACTCGAAATAGTAGGTCCTGTAGCATACAAGCTTGACTTACCAGAAGAACTCAACAGAATTCATCCCACATTCCACGTATCAAACTTGAAAAAGTGCCTCGCCGATGAAAACCTCCATATTCCTCTAGAAGACATTCAAGTCGATGAATCTATGCATTTCATTGAAAGACCAGTAGAAATTATGGACTTCGGAGAGAAGCGTTTAAGACGAAGACGTATTCCAATTGTCAGGGTACGTTGGGAGTCGAAACGAGGACCTGAGTTTACTTGGGAACGTGAATACTCAATGCGCGAGAAATACCCGCATCTTTTTCCTGTTACCACTACTACTTAAATTTCGGGACGAAATTTCTAAAAGTAGGGGATACTGTAACATCCGTCGAAAAACGGGTTTCCAAAACCCGCTTCGTCTATTAATCGAATAGTTAGTTATAATTTTCGTTGCGTATATATTGTTCATTTTAATTTTAAACAATACATAATTAATAAACATTGTTAGAATTTTAAACCATAATTAATAAATAATAAAAATAAGAGAATAAAAAAATAAATGAGGCTGCCGGGTTTCGAACCCGGTCAGCCGCTTCAACAAACAAACACAACACCACTCCGCCACATGACACCTTTGTGTAATTACTGAAACAAATAATACTTAAATTAAAACTCAAATTCAAAACCGGACTTCAGCGCGGCAGAACTCGCAATCACCGGAAATTCCGGCAATCCACGAGTTTAGCCATTTTCCTTTTGACTATAACGTTATAACCGACTTCGACATCGGTTATAACCGACGTCTAACAATCAGTTGCGGTCGTAACCGCCGGAGAAACTTTGACCACGAATCAAGACCAAATTTGGACTCAATACATTCTGTTTCTTCCTTATAAATACCCACCCAAACCTCTGGTAACCTTTTCGCTCAAAATCGCACAATCTCTCGAAGCTTTAGCACTCGCCGGAGATATTCTGCAATCGCCGGACTTTCACCGGAAAACCGAGACTTACTTCAAATCAGTAAATTTCTCGACTCTTTTGTTTGTAATCCATTATTAGACATATATTAACGTCAATCCTTCAACCAGAATCGGTCCTAGACAACGTTGCCGGGAATTTCTGCACTCGCCGGAAAATCACTGGAAATTCCGAAGTCTCGCTGTGAATCGGTACAATTATCTAAACCCCCTGATATCCCTTGTTTAGTAACTTAATTTCACAACTCGTTGATCAAAACTGTTAATTGATTCACTCAGACGGAGGTCACAAATCAGAGCCGACGACTCTTGCCGGAAATCTGAGAAAGACATTCTGATCGGTACATTTAACTCCGTAACCCTCTTTATCCTATTCATTCCAATCAATTATATGTTCGATGACCGATTTAAACAAGAACAGTCGGACATCTTTGTTCTGTGTCTTTATAAATGAAGAAGACGAAGTCGAAATGTGTATAAGTTTAACTAAACTGAATATTTAACCGGGTTAGACATACAGTCCAGCGGTGGACTGTGTGCAATCATAAAACGCACGTCACGAGTTCGAATCACACAACGTACCGACTTTCAGAAATAAAACCAATATTTTTAGAACTGAATCAGAACAAGTCACAGTATGTTTATAAGAGTAATATAATCCGTGAGTTAAACAGATTAGACACACAGCCCAACTGGTTGGGCTGTGCGCATACGAACCGAAGGACCCGAGTTCGACTCCGGGTCCCTGCAACCGGTTCGGCAATTTTAAATCGTTTTAATATAAACCTAATAAAATAACAATTAATTAGTATATATATAATTAAAACAGAGAATATTTCGGGTTAGACACGTAGCTCAGTTGGTAGAGCTGCGTGCACGCGTACGAGAGGTCTCGGGTTCGAACCTCACTCAGCGCATGAATAAACTGAATCCGACCGGTCAACGGTCAACGATCAAAGTCAACATTTTATATATTTTTTCTTTCTTTCTTTATTTATTTAATCAGAAAATTATTTAAAAATACTTAAAAATAATATTTTTAAAGTTAGAAAATGTCCTTAAACTCACAAAAATAAATCTAAAAATCCTATTAAGATTATGAATTAAAAGAATTAATCTCAAATAAAATCCATTTATTTACCGAACCATTTCGTTATTATTTTAGGTTAGTTTTCCTCGTCGATCAAATCCCAAAACTCGTGCGCATCCAACGTCATCAAAAGAACGCACCCAATGTGAGTGAATCTCTACCAAATTCCCCGTTTTAATCACATTTTGGGTGTATCATGCGTCGTTTAATTCCGTATTATATTTAAACACTTGTGCATCCATCATAGCCGTGATCAAATGTGTATCCAATATGTATCAATTGTTGTGTGAATTATGTTTAGATTGAAGTTATCATTTTCAGTACATGCATTTCATTAGGCCCATCAGCTCTCCGTGGGATACGGGTTGAGTATCAGGTGCCTCATTCGATCGGCTCCGTTTGATTGAGCCTTGATCTCACATACATCATCATTCACGTCATACGATCGGCTCCGTTTGATTGAGCCTTGATCTCACCGTCATCATCATTCATATCATATACTCATTAAAAGTGGTTTGTGTTTGTTATATATATATGTTTGCTCACATGTGATTATTGCACAAATTTTCAATACTAAATACAACAAGAAATTTATAAGAATGTTTTATCAAGGTTCACTCGCCAACTTTTGTTGACCCAAAATATCCCCGTTTTACACATGATACAGGTGATCCAGTTGAGGCAAGAAACACGTAGGAAGGTCTAGAAGAATAAACCAGTTTAAGCTTTGGATTGTTTTACTTAGTTTCATTTCCTTGTAATTGTATGGTATTTAAGTTGTAATTTGAATTTAATAAATATGAAACATTTTAGTAAACATCATGAGCTTTGGTGATAACGCAATTATGCCCCGACTCTTATTCCGCTGTGGGTTGGGGTGTGACAGATTGGTATCAGAGCCATGACTATAGGGATATAGGATAGGTTATTAGACCCTTAGAGCCTATACTATAGTTGATTAAAATTTTAAATTGTTTATGCGTTACATACAAAATTCATGATGTTTATATGCTTTATGTTTACACTCAATGTTATGCAAGCATGCTCACAAATACATGTTATTATACAATGCTCATCATAAATCATATCCTCATAACATATCATATCCATGAGAGCACACACCTCACAATTCCCATGATTTTTGCAATGATTTTTGTATTTTCAAATCGCATCAAAGTGAGTTCTCATGACGGGCATGTAGTAACTGGAAGGGTACGAGTACCGGTAGTCAGAACGTCCTGTCTAGGCTTGGCATTCGTATAAATCTAAAATAAAGGACCAGTTTGCCTACCTGGGGACTAACGATGAGAGTACGAAGGACCTATTAGGCCAAAGCATGCTATACCAAACGTCGTGTGAGCTAACCCCACTTTGAGTTGTCGTTATGTCTACACCTAGACACCCTCCTACCATACATCTCACAATCATATTTCATGGTTTTCATTCGGGTGATGCGAGTGTTAAACCGCCAACACCAATGTGAATCCTACTAAGCCAATAGTCATGGGGGCCCACATGACTATACAGGCGATGGTATGGGGGACATTGGAGGCCCAAACATAAGCAAACCCAAGACATCCTATGGATGTAGTTGCATTATTGATAATTATGTTATTTTTATTCTTTTAACGACAGAATGACACCTAAAAACTTCTTAAACTCACAATCTTCCTATGTATGTTCATGTAGATGTCGGCTAGGCAACTACGTGGAGGTAGGAAGTCAGGAAGATCCAATGAACGCTTGGCAACTCAAATTGCTAAACAAATGGCCGCGGTACTTCCTGACATCGTGATTCAAGTTCAACAAGCTCTCACCGCAAATCCTATCAACCCTCCCAATCAAGAAGACCAGAGCGTCGCCAACCCTCATTCCAAAAAGTGCTCCTACAAACACTTCAAATCTTGCGATCCCCCAAAGTATAAAGGGACCGAAGGTGTTACTGCCCTCCTCCACTGGTTTGAAGAAATGGAGAACACCTTCCTCAATTGCGATTGTCCCGAGGATCGCAAGGTACGTTATGCAACAGTGAGACTGTTTGGAGTAGCCCTTACCTGGTGGAACACAGAAAAGGGTAAGCGAGGAGTCGAAGTTGCCATGGCCTTATCATGGGAAGAGTTAAGGGAACTCATGACAAGGCGCTTCTGTCCAAGAAGCGAAATCAAAAATTTGGAAGATGAATTCCACTCGTTGAAACAAAAGGAAGGAGATCACACTTCCTATAACAAAAGATTTCTCGAACTGAACCAAATGATCCCTAATCTGTTCACCCCCGTGTACCGCTTGGTTGAACACTACATTCGAGGCCTCCCCTCGAAAATTCAAGACTCGGTTCTAAGCACTTCGCCTGCAACACTTGAAGCCGCAATGGAACTGGCTACCGAACTTACTGAGAATCGCATCCGAAACGGCAAATTTAAGGATGAGAAAAAGAAAGCCCCTATTGAGGCCCAAACTCCAAATCATTCTGTCTCCTCTTCAAAGTTTACTGGGAAAAGAAAACGAAACAGCAGAAATTTTGCCGTCACACACACAAACCCTCCTATCACTGCCGCACCAATTACCCAAATTGCTCCCTCAGCTGCACCATTTAAAAATCCATACACCGGCCCATACCCAAAATGCAACCGTTGTCAATACCATCACCTCCCCGAAACTCCTTGCCAACATTGCACCAGCTGTGGCCGTGCGGGTCACACTATTCAAACTTGTCGCACGCTTCAACGAATGAACCGCAATCAACCCTCAACCCAAACCCACCATCAGATAGTGGGTCAAGCCCAACAACCTTTACTTCTACCACCTGCACAACATATAGCCCAATCCTACTACCAACCCAACTACCCCATGATGCAACCTATGCGAGCATGTTACAACTGTGGAGACCCAAACCACTTCAGGAACACATGTCCACGCTTGGTGAACATCATCCATGCCCAATCTCAAGCAAATACGGACCAAGCTAACCAAGCTCCTCCACCTGCTAGAGGAAAAGCTTTCAACATCAATGCCAACCAAGCTAGAGCTGACAACAACGTGGTTAACGGTACGTTTCTCATCAATGGTAGTTATGCATCCATGTTATTCGATACTGGCGCGGATAAGAGTTTTGTGTCCTTAGAATTTGAACCTATCCTCAACCAAACTCGTGATAACCTCATGGAATCTCTAACGGTGGAAGTCGCTGACGGAAAGCCCGTTTCATTAAATTCTATCATACGAAATTGTACACTCACTCTAAACGATCACGATTTTCCAGTTGACCTCATTCCTATGAAGTTGGGAAGTTTCGATATTATAATCGGTATGGACTGGCTCAGCCAGCATCACGCTGAAGTAGTATGCCACGAAAAGTTCATTCGCATTCCTCTTGCAGACGGTCAGAACCTACGTATCTTTGGAGAATCCCCTTCGAAAGGACTCAAATTAATGTCCTGTCTTCAAGCCCGAAAATATCTCCACAAGAACTATGTCGCATTCCTAACTCACGTCGTCAAGAAGGGAAACAAGGAGAAGAAACTCGAAGATATACCAGTAGTGAAAGAATTCCTGCAAGTTTTTCCCGACGACATCTCAGGACTCCCTCCTGTGAGAGAAGTCGAATTCCGCATCGATCTTGTACCTGGCGCTACACCAGTCGCAAAATCTCCTTATAGGCTAGCCCCATCCGAAATGCAAGAGCTGGCCAGTCAACTGCAGGAACTGACTGACAAAGGATTCATACGTCCTAGCTCCTCGCCTTGGGGTGCGCCTGTTCTTTTTGTGAAGAAGAAAGATGGAACGTTTCGCATGTGTATCGACTACAGAGAACTCAACAAGTTAACGGTTAAGAATGGCTACCCACTACCTCGCATCGATGACCTCCTAGATCAACTTCAAGGCGCCACCTGTTTTTCAAAAATCGACCTTCGTTCTGGTTATCATAAACTCAGAGTACATGAAGAAGACGTCCCAAAGACCGCCTTCCGAACTCGTTATGGTCATTACGAATTCATGGTCATGCCATTTGGTTTAACCAACGCCCCAGCTGTCTTCATGGATCTAATGAATAGGGTATGCAAACCCTACCCCGACCGCTTTGTCATAGTCTTCATCGACGACATCCTCATCTACTCAAAGTCTAAATCCGATCATGAATGACACATTCGACTTATCCTTACACTCTTAAGGACTGAAAAGCTGTACGCTAAGTTTTCGAAATGTGAATTCTAGTTAAGGGAAGTACAATTACTTGGACACGTCGTCAATGACAAGGGAATTCATGTTGATCCTTCAAAAATCAAGGCAGTGCAGGAATGGCAAGCGCCACGTACCCCTACCGAAGTAAGGTCATTTCTTGGTTTGGCTGGTTACTATCGCCGCTTCATTGCTAATTTTTCCCGTATTGCTGTACCACTCACGGCTTTGACTCATAAAGTAAAACCCTTCATATGGGGACCTAAACAAGAAGAAGCCTTCCAAACCCTTAAGCAAAAGCTTTGTGACGCACCTATCCTCACACTCCCTGAGGGTTGCGATGACTTCGTAGTATATTGCGACGCATCAGGGCAAGGGCTAGGTTGTGTATTGATGCAAAGAGGAAAAGTGATAGCCTATGCTTCTAGGCAACTCAAGGTTCATGAAAAGAATTACACCACCCACGACCTGGAACTTGGAACCGTTGTGTTCGTTCTCAAGATATGGAGACATTACCTCTACGGTACCAAGTGCGAAATATACACTGACCACAAAAGTCTTCAACATATCTTCAACCAAAGGGAGTTGAATATGAGGCAACAAAGATGGGTCGAACTTCTTAACGACTACGACTGTGAAATTCGGTATCATCCTGGCAAGGCAAACGTAGTGGCTGATGCACTCAGTCGAAAAGGTTATGCGAACTCCATTCGTCTTCTATGTTCGCAAATCATAACCGACATCAAAGATCGAATCCGAGAAGCTCAACATGTTTCTGTAACAGAAAACGACGTACGCGATGAGCTGTCATGTGGAGCGGAACTCAAAATCGAAACCAAATCCGACGGTATTCTATACTATTTAAACCGCATATGGATTCCTGATCGCGACAACCTTCATGACTCCCTTATGAATGAGGCGCACAGTACACGGTACTCTGTACACCCAGGAGCCGACAAGATGTATCAAGACCTACGATACACCTACTGGTGGCCGGGCATGAAAAAGGATATCGCTGTTTTTGTTTCCAAGTGCCTTACCTGTTCCAAAGTAAAAGCTGAACATCAAAGACCTTCCGGACTTCTAACCCAACCTGAAATACCTGTATGGAAGTGGGAAAACATAACCATGGACTACATTACCGGGTTACCTCGCACCTCCAGTGGGTATGACACCATATGGGTAATCATTGATCGTCTTACAAAATCAGCTCATTTCATTCCGATCCGCGAGGACTTAAAAAACGAGAAGTTAGCCCGTATCTACATCAGCGAGATCGTAAGCCGCCACGGTGTGCCTTTATGCATCATTTCAGACCTTGATGGTCGTTTCACTTCACGAACATGGCGAGCCGTACATGCCGCCTTGGGTACACGATTAGACCTCAGTACCGCTTTTCATCCTCAAACTGATGTTCAATCTGAACGCACCATCCAAACTCTTGAAGACATGCTTCGAGCATGTGTCATAGACTTCAAAGGGAATTGGGACACTCATCTACCATTAGTTGAATTTTCGTACAACAATAGCTATCATTCAAGCATCGGCATGGCTCCTTTCGAAGCTTTATATGGTCGTAAGTGCCGATCTCCAGTATGTTGGCACGAAATTGGAGAAGCACAAATCACCGGTCCAGAATTAATTCAAGAAACAACAGACAAGATCCATCAAATTCGAAACAATCTTCTAGCGGCACAAAGTCGTCAAAAGAGTTATGCAGACAAACGACGAAAGCCCTTGGAGTTTAACATTGGTGATCAAGTACTTTTAAAAGTATCACCGTGGAAGGGAGTAGTTCGTTTTGGCCAGAAGGGTAAGCTAGCACCACGCTACGTAGGACCTTTCAAAATACTCGAAAGAGTAGGTCCTGTAGCATACAAGCTTGACTTACCAGAAGAACTCAACAGAATTCATCCCACATTCCACGTATCAAACTTGAAAAAGTGCCTCGCCGATGAAAACCTCCATATTCCTCTAGAAGACATTCAAGTCGATGAATCTATGCATTTCATTGAAAGACCAGTAGAAATTACGGACTTCGGAGAGAAGCGTTTAAGACGAAGTCGTATTCTAATTGTCAGGGTACGTTGGGTGTCGAAACGAGGACCTGAGTTTACTTGGGAACGTGAATACTCAATGCGCGAGAAATACCCGCATCTTTTTCCTATTACCACTACTACTTAAATTTCGGGACGAAATTTCTAAAAGTAGGGGATACTGTTACATCCGTCGAAAAACGGGTTTCCAAAACCCGCTTCGTCTATTAATCGAATAGTCAGTTATAATTTTCGTTGCGTATATATTGTTCCTTTTAATTTTAAATAATACATAATTAATAAACATTGTTAGAATTTTAAACCATAATTAATAAATAATTAAAATAAGAGAATAAAAAAATAATGAGGCTGCCGGGTTTCGAACCTGGGTCAGCCGCTTCAACAAACAAACACTACACCACCTCGCCACATGACACCTTTGTGTAATTACTGAAACAAATAATACTTAAATTAAAACTCGAATTCAAAAACCGGACTTTAGCGGGGCAGAACTCGCAATCACCGGAAATTCCGGCAATCCGCGAATTTTGCCATTTTCCTTTTGACTATAACGTTATAACCGACTTCGACATCGGTTATAACCGACGTCTAACAATCAGTTGCGGTCGTAACCGCAGGAGAAACTTTGACCACGAATCAAGACCAAATTCGGACTCAATACATTTTGTTTCTTCCTTATAAATACCCACCCAAACCTCTGGTAACCTTTTCGCTCAAAATCGCACAATCTCTCAAAGCTTTCGCACTCGCCGAAGATATTCTGCAATCGCCGGACTTTCACCGGAAAACCGAGACTTACTTCAAATCAGTAAATTTCTCGACTCTTTTGTTTGTAATCCATTATTAGACATATATTAACTTAAATCCTTCAACCAGAATCGGTCCTAGACAACGTTGCCGGGAATTTCTGCACTCGCCGGAAAATCACTGGAAATTCCGAAGTCTCGCTGTGAATCGGTACAATTATCTAAACCCCTGATATCCTTGTTTAGTAACTTAATTTCACAACTCGTTGATCAAAACTGTTAATTGATTCACTCAGACGGAGGTCACAAATCAGAGCCGACGACTCTTGCCGGAAATCTGAGAAAGACATTCTGATCGGTACATTTAACTCGTAACCTCTTTATCCTATTCATTCCAATCAATTATATGTTCGATGACCGATTTAAACAAGAACAGTCGACATCTTGTTCTGTGTCTTTATAAATGAAGAAGACGAAGTCGAATGTGTATAAGTTTAACTAAACTGAATATTAACCGGTTAGACATACAGTCCAGCGTGGACTGTGTGCAATCATAAACGCACGTCACGAGTTCGAATCACACAACGTACCGACTTTCAGAAATAAAACCAATATTTTAGAACTGAATCAGAACAAGTCACAGTATGTTTATAAGAGTAATATAATCCGTGAGTTAAACAGTTAGACACACAGCCCAACTGGTTGGGCTGTGCGCATACGAACCGAAGGACCCGAGTTCGACTCCGGGTCCCTGCAACCGGTTCGGCAATTTTAAATCGTTTTAATATAAACCTAATAAAATAACAATTAATTAGTATATATATATATAATTAAAACAGAGAATATTTCGGGTTAGACACGTAGCTCAGTTGGTAGAGCTGCGTGCACGCGTACGAGAGGTCTCGGGTTCGAACCTCACTCAGCGCATGAATAAACTGAATCCGACCGGTCAACGGTCAACGATCAAAGTCAAAAAGTCAACATTTTATATATTTTTTTCTTTCTTTCTTTATTTATTTAATCAGAAAATTATTTAAAAATACTTAAAAATAATATTTTTAAAGTTAGATTGAAGTTATCATTTTCAGTACATGCATTTCATTAGGCCCATCAGCTCCCCGTGGGATACGGGTTGAGTATCAGGTGCCTCATTCGATCGGCTCCGTTTGATTGAGCCTTGATCTCACATACATCATCATTCACGTTATACGATCGGCTCCGTTTGATTGAGCCTTGATCTCACCGTCATCATCATTCATATCATATACTCATTCAAAGTGGTTTGTGATTGTTATATATATATATGTTTGCTCACATGTGATTATTGCACAAATTTTCAATACTAAATACAACAAGAAATTTATAACAATGTTTTATCAAGGTTCACTCGCCAACTTTTGTTGACCCAAAATATCCCCCGTTTTACACATGATACAGGTGATCCAGTTGAGGCAAGAAACACGTAGGAAGGCCTAGAAGAATAAATCAGTTTAAGCTTTGGATTGTTTTACTTAGTTTCATTTCCTTGTAATTGTATGGATTTGATTTGAACATTTAAGTTGTAATTTGAATTTAATAAATATGAAACATTTTAGTAAACATCACGAGCTTTGGTGATAACCCAATTATGCCCCGACTCTTATTCCGCTGCGGGTCGGGGTGTGACAGAATTCCACTGGTTTACAAGCCATGAAATGCTTGAATTGGTAAGATGGTTTGGGGGTATCGGCTTTGGAATCAGCGGATGATTTAGGTGTGGATTTGGCTAACAATGTCGGGTATGATCTTAGCCAATTGCCCGGCCATTTGCTCCGAAACGAGCCCAATCAGTTCTTGCTTCGATATCGAGTCTTCTTAGACTTCTTGAGGCGGTTCAACGATTTACGGAAAGGAGGAATCTAGAGGTTGTAAACAAGACAAAAGCATGAGACTTGATTGTAATAAAGAAAATAGGTTTTGCATGCATGAGTATTAATAAAGTTCACATAAGTTCCACATAAGAAGCATGTGTTCATCAAGTATGGTTCACATAGTTTGCATGAGTTCAACAAGTATAACATGTATACTCACATACGAATACAAATAAAGAGTATAAGTTTAGTTTGTTCACGAGGATTAGTATTGTTTTTTATTGCGATAAACGTGCGAGTGTGTAACGGTTTGAAATGAACGAGATAACAAGTATTAAAACACATAAAATTTGAGTCACATAAAAAGAATAGGCTCGTAAAACATGGGAATGATTCGGGTAGAGAATCGTCGACAATTCCAAAGTGAATCGAAGATCTTTTCGAATTAGAGAAATGTGCTTTGGCCTATAAGGAAAATGCTCTCATCGAGAAGCGACTAACGACATTTTACCCTTCCAATTACTACACGTCTCTAACCGATTGGAAAATCGAGACTTTGGCGAGAGCGAAAATCAAGGAATGGGACTTAATCGACAAGGTGCGGGTTTCACCCCTAACTTGACGATTTCGTACCCTAAGTGTGGTTGGTACTTACCAAACGAAGAGCAAATTCCGATTCGTTGGTAAGGGTCCACTAGAGTTTTGAGTTGGAAATTTTCCATCAAGGTTTGGATTTCACTCCTAACTCGATGGCATAATTGCGTGCAAAAAGAATAAGTATAGCGGATTGAGAGTCGTTCACCAAATTGCGGTTTTCACACTTATTTTAGTGAAGTCGTCTCGTTTATATTGTAACATCCGTCAAAACCCGGATTTACCAAACCCGCTCCGTTTATTAACCGAACAATCAGTTAAAAATTTCGTGGCGTATTTAATGCCCAAATTATTTTTAAACGATACATAATTAATAAGTATATTGGAATATATAATTTATTTTTGAAAATGTATTAAAAATAATGAAATAAAAATAAAAGGTTGCTGCCGGGTTTCGAACCCGGGTCAGCCAGAATTCAAGCACAGCCTTAACACTTAACCATCCAACCACTGCGCCACTTATGTTTCTTGTTAATTATTGGAAACAATTAATACATAAAATAAATCTCGAATTCAAAAACCGACGTGCCCAATCGCAGTCGTCGGAAATCCCGACGATTTTGCCGAGATTGGACGGTTTCTTCAGTTTTAACGTAAACATTAACTACTACATCGGTTATAACCGACGCCTGAACCCGCGACGCAAGTCATAACCGCCGGAAAATCTTTAACCGACGAATCAAGACGGAAAACGGGCCAAATTCGTCGATGTCCTGCCCTATAAATACCCCCTCTAACCTTTTTTAGCTTTTCGCTCACAATCACACTTTTTCCCGACGTAATTCCACTCGCCGGAGGACTTCTGCAACTCGCCGGAAAACCGAACCCTTCACCTCTGTGCCTTACTGAACCCCCAGAGCTCATACCGAAGCCACCCACACTCATCTCAAGCTCCCTAAAGACTCTCTGCCGCAGGACACACGTCGCCGGAATAATCTGCTGTCACCGGAGTTTCGCCGGAGAAACAGAGGAGTCCAGTTCGGTATACCTTACGCTTAATCTTTCATTCTTTTTATTTATCTCACCTGTAATTAATCATAACACACTAAAGAAACTTGATAAAATCGACGAACCAGTCGGACTCCGTTGCTGGTTGAGTCCAACGAAGAAGACGAAGTTTCAGTTGTCTATAAGTTTAATTTAAATCAAGATATAACTCGGGTTAGACACACAGTCCAGCGGTGGACTGTGTGCACATAAAACACGCTTACGTCCCGAGTTCGATTCTTGTCCCATGCATGCTTGCCTTAATAAAAAAAATGTTCTTTTTTTTTTACTGAACCTGATTCATTTCACATAGATGTTAAGTTTAATAAAAAAACGGAATAATAACCAAGATAGACACACAGTCCAGTGGTGGAATGTGTGAACGTTTAATCGCACGTCACGAGTTCGAGTCCGGACTACCGCACCGATCCGGACAATTATCAAACTTTTTATATAAGGCAGAAATGAAATTATTTAGTTTGTATATAAGTATAATAAAAATCAGATTATATAACAAGTTAAACACACAGTTTAGCGGTGGACTGTGTGTTAACCTAAACCACAGGTCCCGGGTTCGAGACCTGTGGAGAACACCGGTTCGATGCATTAAAATCGTTTTTAAAATAAATGATTTTCAGTTTAATTCAATTAGTATATAAATATAATTAAAAACAGAAATATTTCGGGTTAGACACGTAGCTCAGTTGGTAGAGCTGCGTGCACGCGAACGGGAGGTCTCGGGTTCGAGCCTCACCCGGCGCACACAATTACACAGCCTGACCGGTCAACAAGTCAACAAGTCAACGGTCAACGGTCGCAAAAAGTCAACTTTTTATTATTATTTTTATTTATTTATTTTATTTAAAAATCAATTAAAAATACTTAAAAATAACATTTATAAGGTTAGAAAATAGCCTTAAACTCACAAAAATATATCCAATCATCCTACTAAAATTGATTAATAAAATTCCCTTATTTACCAAACCATTATGTTATTATCTAGGTTAGTTTCACTCGTGGTTAAATCCAAATTTGTGCGTATTCAACATCATCAACCGAACGCACCCAAGGTGAGTGAATCTTACAACTCCCCTTTTTAATTACATGTTTTGGGGTGTGTCATGTGTCACTAAAAATTAACTTGTTTATTTAAACTTGTGCCATAACATATTGTGATCTAAACTTAGATTGTGTATAGTGTTTGTAGTTATGTATTTCATATTGTCAAGTTATATGCAAATCATTCATTAGGCCCATCAGTTCCTCGTGGGAGACGAGTTGAGCAACGCGTGCCTCAAAACAATCCATTATTGTATGTATGTGCATTATCTAATGATTAAGTGTTTTGTGAATAAGTTTACATCTATATTTACTCATATGTGGTTGTGCACTTTATTTTATAATCAATTAAATAAACTTGTTCAAATGTTTTTCATAGGATTCACTCGCCAACTTTTTGTTGATCCAAAAACCATTTTTACACATGATACAGGTGAACAGGATGAAGCAAGGAAAACATAGGAAAATGCCTTAGAAGAAAACAATGAAGTTTAGAATGATGTTTAGGACATGATGTAATTATGATTGTATGTTTCCCTTTAAATTGTAATAATGAATATGAAACGTTATAATAAATGTCATGAGCTTTGATGATAACCCAATCATGCCTCGATCACCTTTTTCGCTGCGGGTCGGGGTGTGACAGATTGGTATCAGAGCCATGACTATAGGGATATAGGATAGGTTATTAGACCCTTAGAGCCTATACTATAGTTGCCTAAAATTTAATTTTTTTAGGTGGTTACATACAAACTTATGATATTTATTTGTTTCATATTTGTTTATACTTACAGTCAAACATACATACTTACATACACATTCATCATACATATTTCAATGTTTTTATATTCCATTCATCTTCATACTTTTGTTATTCAAAGATTTTGTCACAATTTTCAAATCTCATCAAAGTAAGTTCTGCGACGGGCATGTAGTAACTGGAAGGGTACAAGTACCGGTAGTCGGAACATCCTGTCTAGGTTGGCATTCGTATAAATCCAATATAACGGACCAGTTTGCCTACCTGGGGACTAACGATGAGAGTACGAAGGACCTATTAGGCCAAAGCATGCCACACCAAACGTCGTTCGAACTAACCCCACTTTGAGGTGTCACCGTGTCTACACCTGGACACATTCCGAATATCATACGTTATATACATATTTCTCGATTTTATCCGGGTTTTAGTGTACTTAACCAAGCTAACACATGCGAACCATATGAAAAACCCGGTATTCATGGGGGCCCACATGATTACGAAGGTGAAGTATGGCGGCATGCAAGGCCCAATGACGAGCAATGCCCAAGACATCCTATGGATGTAGTAGATTTATTTTTCTATATTTATTTTATGAATGTTCATTCCTAAATACGACACATGATCCCAAAAACATCCAACTCATACTCTTGACATGTATTCCTTGTAGATGTCTTCTAGCCTCGCCCGTAGGAAGACGAGAGCAGGAAAAGCCCGCGAGCGCATGGCTGCCCTAATCGCTCAACAAATGGCTGCCGTAATACCCAACATTGTAATCCAAGTCCAACAAGCACTTACCGCTAATCCTGTCAACCAAGAAAATCAAAACGTTATCAACCCTCCCCCCAAATACCACTAAATGCACCTACAAGCATTTCAAATCCTGCGACCCTCCAAAATACGAAGGGACTGAAGGTGTCACCGCTCTCCTCCATTGGTTTGAAGAAATGGAGAACACTTTTCTAAATTGCGATTGCCCCGATGATCGTAAAGTGCGATATGCTACCGGTTGTTTATATGGAATAGCCCTTACTTGGTGGAATACAGAGAAGGCCAAACGAGGTGTTGAAGACTCTATGACTTTGACTTGGGAAGAGTTGAAGGAAATTATGACAAGACGGTTTTGCCCAAGGAGCGAAATCAAGAAATTAGAAGATGAGTTCTATTCGTTGAAGCAAAAGGAAGGCGACCACACCACATACAACAAAAGATTCCTCGAGTTAAATCAAATGGTTCCCAACTTGTTCACTCCCCTCTACCGTTTGATCGAGCACTACATTCGAGGTCTTCCGTCAAAAATTCAAGACTCTGTGATAAGTACCACACCTGCAACTTTGGAAGCAACAATGGAGTTAGCTACAGAGCTCACCGAAAACCGAATCCGGAACAAAGACTTCAAGGAGGAGAAGAAGAAGGATAAGGCAACGACTGAAACTTCAAACTCCACCTGAACCGAATCCCCTTCTCAACCCACTTTTAAGAGAAAAAGAGATGGGCAACTTTTCGCTACTACCCAACGTAATCAACCAGTTTTACAAGCCATACCAATCCAAGCTATCCCAATCATGCAAATAGCACCCAACTCAACTTACCCAAATAAGAAACCATACCTTGGACCTCACCCTCGATGTAACACCTGTTTTTATCACCATCCATCTACCTTACCTTGTCAACTATGTGCGAATTGTGGACGCTATGGTCATTTGAGCAAGGTTTGTCGCACCCCTCAAAACCAAATCTCACCCCCTCCTCAAAACATGATCCAAACCTATCAACAACCCCAATACCCCATGTTCCCATATGTTCGAGCTTGTTTCAATTGTGGCGACCCTACCCACTTTAGAAACACGTGCCCTCGATTGGTTAACATCATAAACGCTCAAGCTCAATCAAACCCAGTTAACCAAGTAAATCAAGAAAACCCAATCCCAAGGCCACCAGCAAGAGGAAGAGTTTTCAGCATCAACGCCAATCCTGTCGAAGATAATGACGGCCCAAGCGAAACCACCCAACTAGTCCCCTTCACCGAAAATCAAGATTCAACTCCAATCGATTAGTTTTATGTTTTTCTTTATGTTTTAGAATCACATAGAACCAATCATAACTTAAGGATAAAGCCAATGAAATTTTGACAAGAATATGGTGGATACGCCGTTAGTACTTCCTATATATAAGTATTCTTGCCAAAGGATCAAAGGCATTATCTGGCGGTTATGAGAAGTTCCATGTGGAATTTAGTATTGTCTTGATTGAAGTTTGTTTTGTACTTACTGATTTTGGCATTTATAGCATCTTATCATTTAAAGAAATTGTATTTTATTCCATTTCTACAATGACTAAGCTCTCCATCACAACAAACAAGAGAGGTATTGTCATCATTCAAACATGGATACTATCAGAATTAAGACGCAAGTTTTGGTTGTTGTGGTTGTTTTAGAGTCACATAGAACTAATCATAACTCGCGGATAAAGTCAATGAAAATTTGACAAGAATATGGTGGATACGCCGCTGGTACTTCCTATATATAAGTATTCTTGTCAAAGGATCAGAGGCATTATCAGGCGGTTATGAGAGGTTCCATGCAGGATTTAGTAAGTTTTGGTTGTTATGTTTGTTGTAGAGTCACATAGAACTAATCATAACTTGCGGATAAAGTCAATGAAAATTTGACAAGAGTATGGTGGATACGCCGCTGGTACTTCCTATATATAAGTATTCTTGTCAAAGGATCAGAAGCATTATCAGGCGGTTATGAGAGGTTCCATGCAGGATTTAGTAAGTTTTGGTTGTTATGTTTGTTGTAGAGTCACATAGAACTAATCATAACTTGCGGATAAAGTCAATGAAAATTTGACAAGAGTATGGTGGATACGCCGCTGGTACTTCCTATATATAAGTATTCTTGTCAAAGGATCGGAGGCATTATCAGGCGGTTATGAGAGGTTCCATGTATAAACTGTTTGTGTGATTATTGTTTAGATTAAATTTATTATTTTCAAGTACATGCAATTTCATAGGCCGCCGCTCCCCATTACATTATGAGCGTTGAGCATGTTCCCCATTACATTATGAGCGTGAACCTGGCGTGCCAACATACGATCGGCTCCGTTTGATTGAGCCTTGATCGCACAGACATTTTTCATTTTCAGTACATGCAATACGATCGGCTCCGTTTGATTGAGCCTTGATCGCACAGACATTTTTCATTTTCAGTACATACAATACGATCTTTTGGTTGTTGTGTTTATTGTAGAGTCACATAGAACTAATCATAACTTGCGGATAAAGTCAATGAAAATTTGACGAGAATATGGTGGATACGGCGCTGGTACTTCCTATATATAAGTATTCTCGCCAAAGGATCAGAGGCATTATCAGGCGGTTATGAGAAGTTCCATGTAGGATTTAGTATTGTTTTGGTTGAAATTTGTGTTACATTCACTGATTTAACATTCATATCATCTCGCTATTTAAAGAAATTGGATTGTGTTCTATTTCTACATAAACTAACCTCTCCATCATAACAAACGAGAGAGGAACTGTCACCATTCAAACATGTATGCTATCAGAATGTGGACTCAAATACTGGTTGTTGCGTTTATTTATGTTCTAGAGTTACATCATAGAACCAATCATAACTCACTGATAAAACCAATGAAAATTTGACAAGAATATGGTGGATACGCCGCTGGTACTTCCTATATATAAGTATTCTTGTCAAAGGATCAGAGGCATTGTCAGGCGGTTATGAGAAGTTCTATGTAGGATATAGGAATTTCTTGGTACATTGGTTGTGGCGTTTATTTATGTTTAGAGTCACATCATAGAACCAATCATAACTTACTGATAAAACCAATGAAAATTTGACAAGAATATGGTGGATACGCCGCTGGTACTTCCTATATATAAGTATTCTTGTCAAAGGATCAGAGGCATTATTAGACGGTTATGAGAAGTTTCATGTAGGTTGTAGTATTAGAAATTTTGTTTTAGGATATAACCCTATCCTTCCAAACATATCAAAACTCTTACGCATGATATCATATTTAGTGAATCAACTCTGCTTATCAATATTTTTACCGTAGGCAACAAAAAGCGATTCCTGTAGCAGGGTACTTAACCCTTACAAGGAACGTTACCGTCTCAAACAAAAATTTAAACTCTTACTTTTTTTCTAAGTATGTAACTGTCAAACTAAACACCATCATTTTTAGTCAAATATATCACTACTTAAATTTCGGGACGAAATTTCTGAAAAGCAGGGGATACTGTAACATCCGTAAAAAACCGGATTTACCAAACCCGCTCCGTTTATTAACCGAACAATCAGTTAAAAATTTCGTGGCGTATTTAATGCCCAAATTATTTTTAAACGATACATAATTAATAAGTATATTGGAATATATAATTTATTTTTGAAAATGTATTAAAAATAATGAAATAAAAATAAAAGGTTGCTGCCGGGTTTCGAACCCGGGTCAGCCAGAATTCAAGCACAACCTTAACACTTAACCATCCAACCACTGCGCCACTTATGTTTCTTGTTAATTATTGGAAACAATTAATACATAAAATAAATCTCGAATTCAAAAACCGACGCGCCCAAACGCAGTCGTCAGAAATCCCGACGATTTCGCCGAGATTGGACGGTTTCTTCAGTTTTAACGTAAACATTAACTACTACATCGGTTATAACCGACGCCTGAACCCGCGACGCAAGTTATAACCGCCGGAAAATCTTTAACCGACGAATCAAGACAGAAAACGGGCCAAATTCGTCGATGTCCTGCCCTATAAATACCCCCTCTAACCTTTATTAGCTTTTTCGCTCACAATCACACTTTTTCCCGACGTAATTCCACTCGCCGGAGAACTTCTGCAACTCGCCGGAAAACCGAACCCTTCACCTCTGTGCCTTACTGAACCCCCAGAGCTCATACCGAAGCCACCCACACTCATCTCAAGCTCCCTGAAGACTCTCTGCCGCAGGACACACGTCGCCGGAATAATCTGCTGTCACCGGAGTTTCGCCGGAGAAACAGAGGAGTCCAGTTCGTTATACCTTACGCTTAATCTTTCATTCTTTTTATTTATATCACCTGTAATTAATCATAACACACTAAAGAAACTTGATAAAATCGACGAACCAGTCGGACTCCGTTGCTGGTTGAGTCCAACGAAGAAGACGAAGTTTCAGTTGTCTATAAGTTTAATTTAAATCAAGATATAACTCGGGTTAGACACACAGTCCAGCGGTGGACTGTGTGCACATAAAACACGCTTACGTCCCGAGTTCGATTCTTGTCCCATGCATGCTTGCCTTAATAAAAAATGTTCCTTTTTTTTTACTGAACCGGATTCATTTCACATAGATGTTAAGTTTAATAAAAAACGGAATAATAACCAAGATAGACACACAGTACAGTGGTGGACTGTGTGAACGTTTAATCGCACGTCACGAGTTCGAGTCCCGACTACCGCACCGATCCGGACAATTATCAAACTTTTTATATAAGGCAGAAATGAAATTATTTAGTTTGTATATAAGTATAATAAAAATCAGATTATATAACAAGTTAAACACACAGTTTAGCGGTGGACTGTGTGTTAACCTAAACCACAGGTCCCGGGTTCGAGACCTGTGGAGAACACCGGTTCGATGCATTAAAATCGTTTTTAAAATAAATGATTTTCAGTTTAATTCAATTAGTATATAAATATAATTAAAAACAGAAATATTTCGGGTTAGACACGTAGCTCAGTTGGTAGAGCTGCGTGCACGCGAACGGGAGGTCTCGGGTTCGAGCCTCACCTGGCGCACACAATTACACAGCCTGACCGGTCAACAAGTCAACAAGTCAACGGTCAACGGTCGCAAAAAGTCAACTTTTTTTTTATTTTTATTTATTTATTTTATTTAAAAATCAATTAAAAATACTTAAAAATAACATTTATAAGGTTAGAAAATAGCCTTAAACTCACAAAAATATATCCAATCATCCTACTAAAATTGATTAATAAAATTCCCTTATTTACCAAACCATTATGTTATTATCTAGGTTAGTTTCACTCGTGGTTAAATCCAACTTTGTGCGTATTCAACATCATCAACCGAACGCACCCAAGGTGAGTGAATCTTACAACTCCCCTTTTTAATTACACGTTTTGGGGTGTGTCATGTGTCACTAAAAATTAACTTGTTTATTTAAACTTGTGCCATACCATATTGTGATCTAAACTTAGATTGTGTATAGTGTTTGTAGTTATGTATTTCATATTGTCAAGTTATATGCAAATCATTCATTAGGCCCATCAGTTCCTCGTGGGAGACGAGTTGAGCAACGCGTGCCTCAAAACAATCCATTATTGTATGTATGTGCATTATCTAATGATTAAGTGTTTTGTGAATAAGTTTACATCTATATTTACTCATATGTGGTTGTGCACTTTATTTTATAATCAATTAAATAAACTTGTTCAAATGTTTTTCATAGGATTCACCTCGCCAACTTTTTGTTGATCCAAAAACCATTTTTACACATGATACAGGTGAACAGGATGAAGCAAGGAAAACATAGGAAAATGCCTTAGAAGAAAACAATGAAGTTTAGAATGATGTTTAGGACACGATGTAATTATGATTGTATGTTTCCCTTTAAATTGTAATAATGAATATGAAACGTTATAATAAATGTCATGAGCTTTGATGATAACCCAATCATGCCTCGATCACCTTTTCCGCTGCGGGTCGGGGTGTGACATATATTACGAGTGTCTTCATGCGTCCAAACGTGTATTGTGTAAAAGTGTCTTAGGAAGACACCATGTATATGTATTAAGACCAAAAGGAAAGAGAGAAGCAAAGTAGGAAGCATAAAGTTTTAAGCATAATCAAGAATGGTCACAACGGGTACTTAGAACTATAGACTAGGTCGAACCTGGCAATTCTACCGAATTCCCAATAGTTATGGCTCTGATACCAATCTGTAACACCCCAACCGATGGCGGAAACATCGGGATGAGACGAAAACGAGATTGCTCATTGCTCACAAAATTATTAAGTGACAATAATTAATTAAACCATATTTCATTTCATAAGAATTGTCAAATACATCAATGTAACAAAACAAAGAACAACATAACATTTGCAAAGTCATAACAAAATTGATACGTCGACATTAAACCTAACGACTAATTTGTGTGTATCTAGTCCTTGCTATATTGTTTTCATAGCGTCATCTCCTTCAACCTGTAACATGTTTTAAAATAATGTCAATGCTAAAGCAAAGGCGAGTACACAAGTTTAGGCATAGCATACGTATACGAATAAGTTTAAACGATCCACATGGCAACCAATCTATACAAGAGCAATATCAAGGCATGCAATACTAATAATCAAACCCTTAACGCAATCACGATGTTTTAACATGACCTCACGAATAACACGATGGAGGTGGATGCGTGAATTCCTATAGCGCTAAGCATGTCAAACGAAGGCTAAAAATAGTTAATGACTAAAGCATAGCAATACGAATATCCAAGACAAGCATCAAGTATAAGATTCAAGCTTTCATGTATATGGGATCGTTTGTGTGTTTTATAAAGTTTAAGTGTTCGTGATTTTGTATATGAAAACATGTTACACCCGAAAAGTGTTATAAACAAAGTGGGTCGAGTGTACTCATGGTTTTGCTAAGTCTTTTCTACACTTGACAATCCGTGAAGACGTTGGTTCGAGGATGACGCCGAATTATCCTACAAGAGGAAACGAGGCGTATGAGTATAGAGTTTCAACGGGAGATTAGGAGTATTCGAGCATGATTAAAAATAATTTTGATAAAGTATTATGATACGAAAGTATTCACTAAGGTGTAACACTCGTTCTTGACACTATAGTAACTCTTACGAGTTGGGTGTGATTTCATAGGTTCGGGGCCTATTAGAATCGTGACAAGGAATTACATACTTTAGTATTAAACTTAATAACTTGATAGGTGATTATAAGTTCATTATCAAGGTTTCGGTTTTAGAATTATAATATAGTTATATATATACCATTATAATCATGTAGGAGGTGGGAGGATGAACCATCCACTTTGTAACCTCTAGTGTCATGTATGTCAAGTATGAGGTGGGAGGTTAAACCATCCACTTTGAACCTCGGATTATGTTCACCACTACACAAGTTACCATTGGTAACAAGGAGGGTACAAGAACTATATACTATACAAGAATGTAAAGACAAGAATGATAAGGTGTCATCTAGATACCAAGTAGCCAAGTATTCAACAACCCGACGAGCACACGAGGACAATCGTCAACGGCTTTGTGGGGTTGTGACACTTTAAGTCTAACAAACTATCTTGGGATCTTGATGAAAAATCATCAAGTGATGTGTGGTCTCAAGTTAGGATAGCCCAAGCTTCCTTGGTGGACACACATGAACAAGTTTAAGAACTTACATCACTTGTGAGCTCAATGCTCTTCAAAAACAGAAAGTTTGGAGTGATTAAACACTCATATTTACAAGTTTAACAACCTAGGTTAGTCCCCATAATCATACATGTGATTAGGAGTTCAAGAACACTAGGATGAATGAGAAAAGTAAGAGATTAAACAAGTTTATGAGAACATAAAGTAAAACAGTCCACTTTGGAACCTTTTTCTGGTCATTCCAGAGCTTGGTTTTCCATGGAAAACCAATGGAAATGATCCTTAGGTTAATCCAAGCAAGTGGGAAAAAGAATGGAAGGATTTTGTTAAGAAATGAGTGAGTTACACTCACTTTAGTGAAGATGAGTAATTCTGCTCGAACTTGTAATTTTGCAGCTGATTTGGAAGGTTTTGAGAGAGATTTGAGGGAGATTAAAGTGTAAAAGTGCTTGGATTAGAGGTCGGTTTTATAGGGGAAGGATTAGGGTTAGTTAGGTGGGGTTTAGGTGGGCAATTATTGGTTAAAAGTGTTTAAAAATACAAAAAAAAAACATAAAACCCGCCCAAAACGAGCTGCTGCCCGCCCCCTTTCGCACCCAGCTCGACCGGAAACAGGGTTTAAATGAATTATTGTCCGGGTACCTTCAGATGTGGGGCGGTTGGGTCGGTGGTTGTTGAACCGGGGATCCCGAGTTCGAGTCTCACGGATCCCAGTTTGTTTTGTTTATTATTATTATTATTTTTTTATTTTAATCAAAAACTCAATAATTTAGTTTCACAATTGGCAGGAAAGGCCCCTGTAGTTCAAGAATTCAGTTACACATTAGACCTTGGACTTATTTAAAGAAAGATATATATGTATTAATATATAGTCCTAAATGTTAATATATTTATAAAATAGCATTTTAATTTTTGTAAAAAGTAAATTAATTAATTTTATTAACTAATTTAATTTATTAACTTAATTAATTAATTAATTTGAATTAGTTAACTTAATAAATGAATAGGTAATTATATTTTTTTTCGCAACGAATTAAGTTTAACGATTAAAAATTTCACGTTTGAGTCTCGTTTACGCAATACAAACCAAGTTTGCGAGTTATCACATGTTTACGATTGAGAGTACCACGAATACGTTTACACGTTTAAAGTATGAACAAGTATAAGTGTAACATGACTATAATTAACATAATATTGTTAAAATACGAGTTTCTCATTACGATTGAAGTCTCGGTTTTCC
The DNA here is from genome assembly GCA_947069175.1 of Scalesia atractyloides. Classification (NCBI taxonomy): domain Eukaryota; kingdom Viridiplantae; phylum Streptophyta; class Magnoliopsida; order Asterales; family Asteraceae; genus Scalesia; species Scalesia atractyloides. Next base: position 79,276,237 of record CAMTDV010000028.1, read on the forward strand.
ACGTTTACAACGAAAGACAATTACAAAACGCTTACTAAAAATAGAAGTACGATACAAAGTTTCCAAATAGAGAAAGTATAGAAACGCGGGGCGTTACAGGCTACCCCAAACAACCTTCCAGTCGCGTAACATACCTTACGGTCCTCGGGACAGTCGTAATTGAGAAAGGTGTTTTCCATCTCCTTAAACCAGTGAAGGAGAGCGGTGACACCTTCAGTCCCTTCATATTTTGGGGGATCGCAGGATTTGAAGTGTTTGTAGGTGCATTTGGGGGTTTTGGGAGGATGGTTGGCGACGCTTTGGTCTTCTTGGTTGGGAGGGTTGATGGGATTAGCGGTGAGGGCTTGTTGAACTTGTATCACGATGTCAGGAAGTACTGCGGCCATTTGTTTAGCAATTTGCGTGGCCAAGCGTTCGTTTGACTTTCCTGACCTTCTACCTCCACGTAATTGCCTAGCCGACATCTACAGGAACATATATAGGAAGATTGTGAGTTCAAGAATTTCCTAGGTGTCATGTGTCGTAAAATAAAAAAAATGAAAACAACATAGCTGAAAATAATTTAACTACATCCATAAGATGTCTTGGGTTTGCTCATGTTTGGGCCTCCAAGTGTCCCCCATACCATTGCCTGTGTAGTCATGTGGGCCCCCATGACTATTGGGCTTGGTAGGATTCACATTGGTGTCGGCGGGTTAACACTCGCACCATCCGAATGAAAATCGTAAAACATGATTGCGAAATGCATGGTAGGAGGGTGTCCAGGTGTAGACACAATGACAACTCAAAGTGGGGTTAGCTCACACGACGTTTGGTATAGCATGCTTTGGCCTAATAGGTCCTTCGTACTCTCATCGTTAGTCCCCAGGTAGGCAAACTGGTCCTTTATTTTGGATTTATACGAATGCCAAGCCTAGACAGGACGTTCCGACTACCGGTACTTGTACCCTTCCAGTTACTATATGCCCGTCGTGAAAACTCACTTTGATGTGATTTGAAAAATACGAAATCATTGCAAAAATCATGGAAATCGTGAGGTGTGTGCTTTCATAGATATGACATGTTATGAGGATATGAACTATGATGAGCATTGCATATTAACATGTACTTGTGAGAGTGCTTGCATAATATTGGGTGTGAAGATAAACATGAAACATATAAACATCATGAATTTTGCATGTAACACATAAACAATTAAAATTTAATCAACTATAGTATAGGCTCTAAGGGTCTAATAACCTATCCTATATCCATATAGCCACAAGCTCTGATACCAATTTGTCACACCCCAACCCGCAGCGGAATAAAAGTCGGGGCATGATTGGGTTATCACCAAAGCTCATGATATTTACTAAGAAGTTTCATATTTATTAAATTCAAATTAAAAACTTAAATATCCAACAAACAAAATTCATACAAATACAAAGGAAACCAAATCTAAATGTTTATTCCGACGCAATAACTTGTTTATTCTTCTAGGCCATCCTAAGTGTTTCTTTCCTCAACTAGATCACCTGTATCATATGTAAAACAAGGGGGGATTTTGGGTCAACAAAAGTTGGCGAGTGAACCTTGATAAAACATTTTTCATAATTGCATGTTTTATTTATTAAGGAAAATTCGTGCATAAATCACATGTGAGCAAATATATATAATTGTAAACAATCACAAATCACATTGAATGAATATATGACATGAATGCTGATGTATTTGAGATCATGGCTCAATCAAACGGAGCCGATCTAATGAGGCACCTGATGCTCAACCCGTATCCCACGGGAAACTGATGGGCCTAATGAAATGCGTGCACTGAAATGATAAATTTAATCCACATATAAATCACAACCAATACACATTTGATCACAAAATGATATAAGCACAAGTGTTTAGATAAAATAAAGGAATAGTACGACACATGATACACCCCAAAACGTGATTAAAACGGGGAATTTGTAGAGATTCACTCACCTTGGGTGCGTATTCTTGAGTGGTAAAGAGAGCGCACGATTTAGAATTTAACCGACGAAGGAAACTAACCTAAATAATAACGTAATAATTCGATAAATAATAAATTTTTAATTGAAATTAACATTTTCAATTAGTGCTTTTTATTAAATTTTTAAATCTATTTTTGTGAAATTAATACCAATTTTTAGGCTTTAAAAACCTTATTTTTAAGTATTTTAATTAATTTTTAGTGAAAATAATAAAGGATTTGAATATAAAAAATTACCCTTTTTAGGGGTTTGACCGGTTCGACCGGTTTGACTGCGGGAGTTATTGGCAGCGTGTGAGGTTCGAACTTGTGACCTTTCGGTTGCGTGCACGCAGCTCTTCCAACTGAGCTACGTGTCTAACCCGTTAGATCTTTGATTTTTATTATATTTATATACTGTTTACCTTAATTCAGAAATCATTTATTTAAAAAGGTTTTAGAATCAATTAAACCGGTGTGCGTTCTGAGGCTCGAACCCGCGTCTGCAAGTTGTTTTGCACCCAGTCCAACCAGTTGGGCTGGGTGTCTTAACCTACTCAGAATAGAATTTTTATTATACTTAACCACTTACCGCAGGTTAATTTGTTTATTTGCAAAAACAGTTGATTAAGTTCAGAAAGTCGGCCATGTGATAGGATTCGAACCCGGTATAGATAGTATGAAATGCACACAGTCCACCACTGGACTGTGTGTCTAACCCGTTTTAAAAGACCAAGTTTGATTATTTATAATCTGAATAACTTCATCTTTTTCATCCTACATTAAACCCAGTACTAAACTCGATTATGTCAGATTAAAATGATGCTATTGCTGTGCTGGTTATACATTAATCATGTTAATAACAAATTGGCAGGAATGCTGAAAGATTTACCGATGATTGAAATGTTCTGGCGAGCAGAGCTTATCTTTCCGGCGAATAGAACTTAGCTTCCGGCGAACAAAACAAAGGTTTTGAGCAGAGTGATTTCGTGAACGATTGGAAGTGTGAGCTTGGAATGATTGGTGGATAGTATTTATAGGCAGAGGCGGTCTTCATCTTGGTTTGAATTTTTCAGTTACGATCTCTATGATTATGAATGAAAAAGCTTTAAGGTTTCGGTTATAACTGATGTTTGTCATTAGTTGTATCCGTTTTTCAATCGCAAAGAAGACGTTAACCCTTAAATTTCGCGATTTGATCTTGACAACAATTTCAGAACTGGAGCTTGCTATTTGCAGTTTTTGTTCTTAGTTCTGCTATATAGGTTGTTTGTTTCTGATTCAAATCACCAAAGTGTGTGGAGTAGTTGTGTTTGGTGTGTATGCATATGCGGGAGACCCGGGTTCGAAACCCGGTCACTCCTTTAAATTATTTTATTTTCATTTACTAAATTTTATATTTTCATTTACTTAATTTTATCATTATTTATTAATTATGATTTTTCAATTCTACAATATTTATTATTTATGAAATATTTAAATCAACCGGCTCTAATAAAACACGCATCGAACTTTTAACTGAACATTTGATTAATAAACGAAGCGGGTTTTGAATCATAAATGTTACATTGGAAACCTCTTTGGCTTAGGACCCTTGAAGTTTTAACGAAATCATAAGTTTTCACTGATATTTGGATTTTTGGTCGCTAGTAATTTAAAAAAAAAACTTTAACAAACTCAACATATAAATGATATACTTATTTATTAGGTTTCAATACTGTTGTGATGTGAGGTTCAATAGTTAATACAAGTATTCTTAATACCATACCTACCTAAGATAAAAAAGAAAATTATTATTACTCAGTCAAGTAATGAAATACACGGTCAGTTTCAATCTTTAACATTTGTTTGAGTTTTTTTTACCTTAATTCAAAGATTCATCACTAACCTTAAATATAAAACAAGATTGCAAATATCATAATGTCTAGATCAAGTGTATTTGATTAAACACGTCAAGAACGAGTCGAGGAAGAAGAAATTGACTTCTAGAAAGTCAAACGTCAGATTCAACAAGCGACAAACCAAACATCACTACTAAAAAAAAAAAAAAATACAGATCATAAATCATAATCAGGATATTTGTTTTCTTTCATCAAATCCCTACCGATAACCCAAATAAAACCATGGTTATGTCCACCTGATCGATACTAATATTCTGGTATTGTTATGTTAATTAAGGCATCCTCCTTTCCATCTACAACTACTAACAACCCCCCTTGTTCCTTTACATCCGCCAACAACTGATCCAGTCTTGTTCTCGTTCTTGCGTGACATCATCTTCGCTTTCTCGCCCATCGCCTCGGAACTTAAAGGTAGAAAATTATATATTGTCCCTCGGTTACCTTCAGAAGACTCCACAGACACCACATGTTGGTGTTTTTGCACTGATAAACAGTCATCCTGATATCAAAAGTAAAAAAAGTTCAGCACATCAGTTTTGGATTGAGAGCTTGGAGAAAAAAAATATACATATTTATGTCTAAAATAGTAACAAGTCATACAAAATTATTCACAAAATAGCATAGTTCTTCCGGCAATGACTTCTGTTCACAGATCATTTACTAAAAATAAATGTTTATAAAAACAAAAATAGGTTCTAGCAACGATTTCTGCTCACAAAACATATTTGAAATTAGACAAAATTTGATTAAACAAATAGAAAATAATCTAACCTCAGAGCACAGATCTGCTACATTCTCACGCTTTCGCTTCACCAAAACACTATCGCCACCAGAATAATCACAACAGCTGGAAGAACTAGCAGGCGGAGGTGGGGTAAAGCTCAACGGCACCACCTGATTATCATTATCTTCATCGTCAACATCTATCTCATTTTCACTATCTTCATCAACATCATATTCATCATCATCTTCTTCTTCTTCTTCTTCTTCTTTGTATGCAGTAGTGTCAACAACACACTTTTCACAAATCGACACCGCAGATGGCCCGAGTTTTTCGCCCGAGGCCGTCCACGGTGTCGTAGACTTACACTTGCGACAGAGAAGGGCTCTGGAGTGCCTTGCTACAAGGAAGTTTGCGGAATGGACTTTATTGTCGCAGGTCCAGCATAAGCTGGCCTGGTCTGAGTCGCAGTAGATCTTGGCTGCAGATTTGCAAAGCTCGCAGGATTTCATTTTGTTTTGTTTAACGAAGGTAGATCTTAAACTCTCTTTCTCTCTCTTGATGAATTCTCAAGGGAAATGGAATGAGGGAGAGGTGAAAAGGAGGAGAGACGATGGGATGTTATACCAACAGCAAAAAGGGCAACTAATTTTGGTTTCTTTAGTTTGCCCTTGCTTCGACTTGAATTAACGAAAATGCCACTATCTTCTTTAGTACAATAAATGTTTTTGTGTAGCAAGAAAATAAAAAAACAAAAATTACGAAAGTTAGATTTTATTATTTAAGTTTTGGTGATTTCCGTATAGTATTCAATAAAAACTTTAAAAAATAAGAAGTGTGTAAATACATAATCGATTATAAAATATAAAATAATATTGAGTAAAATATAACACAATGTCAAAAAATATAACATAATGTCAAAAAAAAAAGACACAACAGACTCACAAAAAAACACAATGACGCAAATAAAAAAAACACAATCATGTAAATAACAAGTCTAAAATCTACAAACTAAACATCTAAAAAAACCTAAAATCTCACATCGTAGAGTTTGATTAGATGGTTCTAGTACCGTTTGAATGAGGTCAATCGGAGTTCGTTTGTTATCCTTTTAACCTGTAGCGGTGCTTGACAAAACGTTCAGTGAGGACGGAAGTCATGATTTAGGCAAAATAATTGGCGCGGGTAGACATATAAATACATCAGACGAAAATTCGGAAATATTACACTTTAACCGAAACATTAACGGGGCGGGCGCACCCCTGTACCTTAAAGCCGTGCTACTGCTTCTTACGATTTTTTATTTTTAGAAGAGTTTGTATTTGATTTTAACCCGCAAAACTTAAAGAGTTAATAATTCATATCAATCTTTCACCGTAAAATCAGATTTATTATAAAAAAAATATACTGTTTTAAGTATGCAGTACAACTTTGTATTCAAATGGTGTGATCCGGATTAGACAATCAGACAATAAAACATACTTGGGTCAAGTTTTATTTAAAATACCATTATTTTTAAAGCAATGTTAAAAAGTTTAAATTTTGAAAACCAATATTTTTGAGGTATGAGAAACATATAATACTTGCTTATTTATATGTAGATGATAGGGTCGTTCAAACCGCTCGTCGCTCGTTCGACACTCGTTTGGAAATTGTTCGGAAAATACTCGTTTGATTTGATGCTCGGTTGTAAATGAGCCGCTCTGCTCGGTTCGGTTTGTAAACGAGCCAAGCATGAGCAAAGGTCCGTTCGGCTCGGTTCAGCTTGAATTATTATTTTTAGTTAGTATATATACATATACATATAGACATACATATACATATACACACACCTTTATACACACACATACATATATACTTAAATATAAATTAAATTTATAGTTTTATATATACCACTCTATTAGATTTTGGTCAACTTTAAACAAATTTACAACTATTTCATGCCGTTACCCTAATTCGATCATCTCTTGCTCTCAACATCATTGTTTGTGCGATATGATCATCGTCTTGTCGCCATAACATTGTTATTCATAAAAAAAATATTATGCCATGAAATGTGTCTGTTTTTAAGGACATAAAAACTTGAGACCCAACATTGTTACTATTTCTTTCAGCAAATTTAAATCGGGCGACACGGTTGTCCAAATCACTCAGAACTTCGCTCGAAATATTTACTGCTTGGAAAATGCTCGCTTGATTTGAGGCTCGGTTTTAAATGAGCGGCTCTACTCGGTTCGGTTTGTAAACGAGCCAAACACGAGCAAAAACCCGCTCGATTTGATTCGACTTGTGAACAGCCCTGTTTTGCCCTCAGTCTAGCCCTAATTCAGGGGTATAATAGTCTTTTAAACAACCCCAGACGCCCAGTCTAGCCCTGTACACGGCGTATATTTTTATTTTTTTTTGGGTTTCTCTTTTTAATATATGTGTTACTGATATTAAAAAGAGAAAACAAAAAAAAAAAAATATACGCCGCACATAGGGCTAGAATGAGCGTCTAGAGTGGTCCAAAAGACCGATTTACCCCTGTTTTGCCTTCAGTCTAGCCCTAACTCAGGGGTATAATAGTCATTTAAACACCCTAGATGTCCAGTCTAGCCCTGTATACGACGTATTTTTTTTAATATATGTGTTTTGATATTAAAAAGAGAAAACAAAAAAATATATACCTATATATGCCGCATATAGGGCTAGGCTGGGCGTTTAGAATGGTCCAAAAGACCATTTTAGCCCTGTTTTGCCCCTAGTCTAGCCCTAACTCAGGGGTATTATAGTCATTTAAACACCCTAGACGCCCAGTCTAGCACTGTATGTGGTGTATTTTTTTAATATATGTGTTATTATAAATAAAAAATACCCCAACCTTCTAGACGCCCGGTCTAGACCTATACGGGGCGTCTAGAGCCCTTAAATTTTGTGCCCAGCAACCCACTCAGAGCCCTTTTGATTTCAGTGTCTAGACGCCCCGTCTAGATCTAGACGACCCGTCTAAAGGTGTCTAAATAGGCAGGTGAGTGTGAATATGTAGGCCCTTCAAAAAAACACACAATATATTTAAATAATATAATATAGTAATAATAATCTCAAAGGCTCATAAAACATATGGACGGCCAATAGGCACAATAGTCTTTTTCTATGGAAAAGAAGAAAGAATTATAGAAATTTCAACCTTTTAAACTTGTGGTCAAAAATGGAAGAGAGTAGTGCCACATGTCAAACGGTGTGGAAGCAAGAGGCGTTTCCTCGTGGTTTAAAAAAATATTTTTTTTGTGGTCTAGTTTTGTTAGTTGTGTGGGTCCCAACTGAAGATATTTTGAGGATATGTTGGAACAACATACTGTTGACGTGTCATTTGACATGGAGGTGTAGTGGGCTGCATAAAGATTCTGACTATCTGACGTGTATTATCAGATCTCCTTTTTCTCAATATTATCTTCAAATAATTCATCGTATTTTCATTTTCCTTATTTTTTTACAAAATATTTAGGATATTTGATTTAGATAAACTTAATTTTCATCAATTGGTCGACAGTACTTTAACTTTCGATTTGTATTACACCGTTTCCAACTTTCAACTTATTGGTCGATAGCACTACAAAACTAACTTAACACTAACCCAGTTTGCTGACATCAACTGTCATATCATCAAAAAAGCCGAAAGTGCTATCAATCAATTGATAAAAATTAGGGTTATTTAAATCCAATATCACTCTCTAATGTTTGTATACCATGAGCTTAATTTATAGACATAAAAGGTAAAGAATATTGCTTAATTTGTAGTTTGTATTTCTTGTAGCCTTGTAGGTCACAAGGCCTTGTGTTTTATAAATAAGAACGGTAATGCGCATGAAAACAACAATAGCACATGGATGTCTGTTTGAATTCCCCTCTTAAATGTACGAAATGTCGAAGATATAATCTTGGGTGAGTCAGCAACATGTTTGCACCATTCATTACAGACAAATTGGCCATGAATCCACACGAGGCCAACGTATGACGAAACACCCATGATCTGACCTGTTCCTGAGATTTTGTAAGCCTGTATGCTAAGGTAAAAAAGAAAATTACAACTAACTTTATATATTTTTTCATATATATTAATCAACTTACGGTGCTACTTAAACGGGAAAAAATTTGGGACCTTTTTATAAATCATCCCTATGGGATTGTCAACGCTTCACTTGTATCATCCGTATAATATATTGTATAATATTTTGTAGGATAATACAAATAATCCTTAAAAAACAAACAATTATTACTAGTAAATAAACAGATTCCAATTTATGATTTCCGAGCAAAAGGTGGGAAAGGAATCAATGGCGTGGGTGCGCAACAACCACGAATTTGGACATAAATCTGATTCCGTAGCTCGCATGGCTAGAAACAACGTGGCATACCGCTGTGGTAGAAAATGGTACGCCTGTCCTTTATATCCTTTATTATTTTCCTTTTCTTAAAATCAATTTTTTTTCTTTCTGTTAGTAATCAGAATTTAAATTAAATTTAAGTAAAAGAATATTAAGCAACGATGTGAGTCATAACTAAATAAAGGATTATTACAATAATTAACTTCATTTTGAAGGCTCAGTATTTTTAATATCGGATTATGACTTCATGAAAAAAGGCTGTGTTCTAATCCAGAATTTTATATAACATGTTGGTGACATATTAAAAAAAATATATATTGATTAAAAGAGCACGCTTAATGAGTTCGGTACCAAACTAGTACCAAGTGGCAATGGAGATTTGAAATTAAAGCATGGGCTCAACTTAATCCAATATTGGGCCAAAAACTATGTGCTTTGACAAGTAATTATTTATGTCATCATTATAGTTAATAAATACGGGTCTTATAATTTATGTGATTTTGTTTTTGAAAATTTCTATAGTATATTAAACTTAAATTCAATATTTCTTCCTTCTAAACTTAGATGTTTACATGCTCTGCCTTTATCATTGGACCACTACCTCATTGGTGTAATTTACATGATTTAACAAACACGTTATGTGCAATGTATGTCGTCAGACACTACGTAACAATAGAAGGATTATGTTGTGACAGCTCTTTTCTATATCTAGGTATGTTTTGATTTTATCCACAATGAAGAAACACTGGCTGACTAAGGAGAATATCTGTAAATATTAGTTACAGCTCAACGTCTCTGCATAAAAGGTTATCTCTCGTTTGCTCTCCAGGATGATCTTGCTTCAAGCTCACTGCAAACTAGAAACGTCGTTAGCCTCGTCAGGGAGAAAGGGGGAGAGTTTTCTCTGTGACCATACTCCGGCGTGAGAATAAGTATCGGGGATTGCAAGTAATAAGCAAGTAAGTGGTGAGCAAGCTCAAAGTAGTATGCAATTGTATTGTGAGGGTCATGATCCTTTACCTTGTGGTGTGATCCTTATTTTACCGCCGAAGAGGGGTGTGTAGGAGATGGGTGACGTGATGTCGTAGTCTCACGTAAATTTAATTCAAATACTACTACTAGTTAGTGGTAAGTGAGTATCGAACATAGGGAATTGTGGAAATTGCATTATCTAAAGGTTGTGATACTTTACTTAACAATTACCTAAATTGCAATAAATTTAAGTCAAGATCTTGGTTGTGTGCTTTTAGATTTTAACTACTAATGTCTCAAAAATTGGTTGTTTAACAGATTTAAAAGGAAGTGATCATCTTAAGTTTCCGGTTAAAAAACGCATGTGTTTCAATTCAACTAGAAAGAGTCACATAGACATGACTCGTGTTTGATTAATTGTTTGTGATAAAAGGGAACCAAGTACTCGGATTATTACAATGCAAGGTCGTTACCCGATGACAATTGACTAATATCCAGCCCGTAAATCTCATATCTCGATTGTCAACGACACCAAAAACGTACGAATAAGGCAATGAATAAAATATCAATCAACAATTAACAAACAATCATTCAACACCATAATAACCACAAAATAGCAATTATTCTAGAAATTATAAATTGAAACACAATTTTTCAACAAACCTTCCACTCAAGATGATGACAAGGATATTTAGCCTCTCATTTACTTAGATTGTTCATCACTCCACTTAGATTGTTCATATGAATCAAATCACCAAAACAATGTTATAGAAATGTTTAGAAACAATCAAAATGCCCTAAAATCGCCTCCCAAGCTCTGTTGTTCGTCTCCAATGATTGGCATGTGTGAAAAGGCTCTATAACTCAACTTAAATGGGGCAGTTACAACTTTCCCGTAGCTCACCACCGTAAGCTACGGTGCCCACCGTAGCTTACGGTGGACAATTTCCTCTTACGGTGGTGATCCACTGTCTTACGGTGGCAATTGAAGGTGGACTCCACCGTAAGCTACGGTGGCCACCGTAGCTTACGGTGGTCAGCTTGATTTTTGCCATTTTGCCCCTTGTTCAATCTCTTGAGTTCCATCTTCAATTAGGCTCTTGCAATTCTCCGAGAAAGCACGTTAAAGTTCCCTCGTTATGCTCTTCAGTACCTGCAAATGCATATGCATCGTAGACATCAAATCGTAACAAATAAACGTTTAAAGCGTGGCTATTTATCGTTTTATCACACTTACGGGTTGTCCAAAGACCACCCGTCACATCCCCACACTTAAATGTTGCTTGCCCCAAGCAACCTTTTCATAACAATTTTAAACTAACAAATGATCATCATGTAAACCAAACACAAACAAATTGCCCTATTATCAACTTTACCTTCATATTGCATAACACACCCTTCCTATACTCTCTTCTTGGTGACAAAATAATACTAGCAAGATTGTGCTAGATCACTCAATGCAAGTATTCAAATGTGCGACAATAAGCTTGGATAATAATCTTCACCTACCAATTGTCTAACATGCTTATGAATCAAAAGGACTTTTGGGTTGTAACAAGGCTATGTGTACAGGTGGGAGTTGGTGGGAAATATTCATGTAGCTTGCTTAATCGACACGATTCATTATTACATCAACATAAATAACGAACTCTATTTGTACAACTAACTTCCTTCTTTTTTTAACAACCACAAAATAGCAATTACAATATAGGAAGGAAGAACACATACATAACAATAGCAACTAAACTAAGTTCTTAAACCGGATCGATCAATGGGTAGAATTTTGTAGGACATGGGCTTAGGTAACAATTGAATGGTTAAAAGCTCAAATTTTTGGCTACTAATGTCCAAACCCCCATCCCGCTCACTACCAAGCTCATATATGTAACTTATGAGGTCCAACCCCCCAAACCCACACTCAACACACATCCATACGAGGCTACCTAAATGCCTTCATCATATTCACAAGCATGTTATACTTAGGTTTTGACAAGCATCTATTATCCAAGTTCTATTAACACAATGCACATACCACCACTCCATCCAAAAAGAATTTAATCTCTAAAGTATTCCATGTGGCTCAAACCTCACCAAGAAAGGGATACAAATGGATACCGGTGTGTCAGGTAGATTCAGGTAGCATATTCAACTTGGACAACTGTTTGGTTGATTAACAAAAAATTTTCAAAAATCATGAAAAATTTTCCCCCCATCCCCACACTTGGAATACATTGACCCCAATGTATGGTTTTGAAGGAAAAAATCACTAAAGCTACTTCAACCTCACCTTTAGCTCCACTCTCAAATCCCATCTTTCTTTTTTTATTTTTATAAACACATATAACACCACCAATATACCACCAACCCATAACATAAATAACAAACACAATACGCCACCCTTCTACCCAACCATAAACAAAACAAAATAATGTCTACAATAATATACAAAAGAAGAACACCACCTGACGTACTAAAGTTGGTTCAAATGAACCCTTGCTTTCCCATTTCTCTCCATATTCCATCCAATTTCTTGGAGAGTTTGCAGTTTCACCCCAATTGGGGTCAAATTCAGCCTCGTCACCCCATCTAATCCCACCATCGGGTGGTTTTCCTTTGCCCGCTTTCCTGCTCACACTAGCCTTCTTCCTTGCCTGATTTTCACCGTTCTTCAGCTCAAACCTATACAACTCAACACCACGTGCAATTGACCTAACTGTGCTAACACTTGAAACATGTTCGTTAGTAGCAATTGTGTGACTCAAGTCATTAACAAGATCGTAATAAATGGATTTTGAAAACACATTAAAGTACAACTTACGATTCTCGTAGCTCATGGTGACCATTCCGTTTCTGCAATCGATTTGAGCGTTTGGCGTATACAAGAACGGACGACCAAACACTACCTGTGGCTGCTCGTAAGTCTTCAACGGTGCGTAGTTGATCACCATAAAATCCACCGAGTAGTAAAAATCACCCAGTTGTATCACTACGTCTTTACAACCCCTCGGGGTTGCTTCCAACTCGCATCCGCGAACATCGCCATGCTATCAATCTCATGTAACGGACCAAAGTCATACTGGTCGTACAGGCTACCCGGGAGAACGTTCATCCCTGCTCCGTAATCCAACAATACTTTGTGTATCTTGAACTTCCCAACTTGAATCGGGATAACTGGTTCCCCTGCATCACTTCCATTTCTCTCGACACTTGTTTCATTCACACCTGCAATCACATGAACAACAGAAGTAGTTAGACATTTATCATTTTTAGGAACGAAACTTACCCCGCTGATCTGTATGTTCTTTGTGTTCTTCGGGTTAGTTTGCGTATCACTGGGAAGTTTCCCATTCTGTTGCTTCAAAGCTGCTACCTCACTAGCCAGTTGTCCCATCTGTGTGGTTAATGATTGAATGGCTTTGTCCCAAATCTCATCCTTTTGTGCCCGAGCGTTATCCAATTGATTTCTCCTTTGCATATCTTGTTGCATCATCTGGAGTATATCCATAACTTCATTCCCACTTGATGAAGTTTGACCTTGATTGAATTGTTGGCGTGGAATGAAAGTTCTTTGAGCTCCTTGAAAATTTGGATTGGCTTGATTCGCTGGGTTCCCATAACGAAAATTGGGATGGTTCCATAACCCGGAGTGGTATGTGTTCGAGTTCATGTTAAAATTATGACCACCCCCTTGAATAGCATTTACCTCTTCTACTTGACCTTCAAGCACACCCATCAAACACACATCCGTCGCATGACCCAATTCATTACAATTCGTACAAACGTTATATACTTGATTCATGGCTTGTACCCCTCCATCATCTACCGCATATACTTAGGGTCTTGTAATAACATGTCTCGCCCTTCTTAAAGATTGTGCTTTCCGTTTAGATGTGACCGCCATTTTTTCCAAGAATGCCCAATCATCCTGCTCAAAGTTTGTACCAAAAGTACCATTAGTGATGGACATCAAATCACGAGCATCTTCCGAACTCAACCCCTCGTGAAAAGCATTCAACAACTCCCACAGTGCAATACCATGATGAGGACAATTCTTTAGCATCATATTAAACCTTTCAAACGCTTCATGGAACATTTCACCCGGTTGTTGTTGAAAACTTTGTAAGCTCCGCCTAGCTTCATTTGTCTTTTGAGCCGTGAAAAATTCTTCAAGAAACCTTTGTTGCATATCGGCCCAAGTATAAATCGATGCGGACGGTGGAGTGTGGAACCACCTCTTTGCTTTATCTTCCAACGAAAACTGAAATAGTACCAATATAACATCATCAGACGAAAAACCTTGCCCTTGCAAATAGAATCATATGTTTCCAAATGGAAGTACGGTTTCTCCGTTGCTAGACCCTTGTACTTCGGCAAACTTTGTAATGCGGTTGTCCTAACCTCAAATGTTCTCCCATCCGGGCGTTGTGGTATCACTACCAGAGAAGGATTGTTAGTAATAACCAGACGAAAAAGTGCTTCAACCCCCCGCACTACCTCTCGATGATGTCTTCGCGGAACACCTAAAGGTACTCTTGGTCCACCTGCGTGACCCTGTCTTTACCCTTGAGGTACAAAGTGTTGTTGATGTTGGGGTTGATGCAATGGTCTTTGAAATTGCAGTTGTTGGTATTGACCTTGGACTTGTTGTAAAGGCATTGGTTATTGGAATGGTGGTCCTTGAGGACGAACTTGTTGCACCCCCATAGGTTGCCTATCCATCTCTTGTACTTGTTCCACTGGTTGCCTTTGTGGGTAACCCATTCCCCCTTGCGGTCCCAAGTTACCTCCATCACCCCCATAATAATAACCTTCATCTTCATACCCTCCGAATTCTTCTTCATAACCATCATCATACCCATTCCCTCCTACACCCGATGTTTGCACAAATTGTGAGGAAGGATTATGGAAACCAGGTTGGGTTGGTGGTTGAAATGTGGAGGAGTTATGGATAACGGTTGAACTTGGTAAAGTTTGACTTGGCAATGGTTGTTGAGTGGATGATGATTGACCGGAGGTTGGGAAAAAGGATGAGAATGGTGGAACCATTGATGTGGTATTAGGAGGGTTGACTTCATGTGTTGAGGGTGGATTGATGGTAGGAATTGGTGGAGGTGTAGATGGTGTTATTTGGCTTGTGGTAGTAGGTAATGGTTCCATGATGTTGAGTGGTGTTATTGGTGTAGTAGGTGTAGTTGGCGACCCAATAATCTTGTTTTCTCGTAACGAAACCCTGTTGCGTCGTAAGGTTTGGTCAATCTCCGGATCAAATACCAATGGTGATAGCTTGTTAGAGCCTCTAGTATGCATACATCTGTAAGATCCTACACACTAACACAACCAGCGTTAACCCGGAAAATAACAAACTATACTAGCTCAAAACAATAACTCACGTTGCGCACAATTCCTCGGCAACGGCGCCAAAATTTGACGTGATGTCGTTGTCACACGCAAATTTAATCCCAAAACTGCTATTAGCTAGCGGTAAGTGGGTATCGAACACAAGGAATTGTGGAACTAGTGTTATCAAAAAGGTTGTGCTAATATAACTAATTACCTACTTTGCACGAATTTAATCTCAGATTTTGAATGATGGATTTAGACCTAACTACTAGCAATTCAAAAATTGGTTTTTAACAGATTAATAAGGGAATGTTCCGGTTCAAACGCATGTGGTTCAATTCAACTAGAAAGAGTCACATAGACATGACTCGTGTTTGATTAACTGTTTGTGATAAAAGGGAACAAAGTACTCGGATTATAATGCGAGGTCGTTACCCGATGACCAATTAATTAATACCCAACCCGTAAACCTTACCGTGATATCTTGATTGTCAACGACATCAAGAACGTACGAAAAAAGCAATGAGCAAAATATCAACCAACAAGTTACAAACAATCAATCAACACCATAATAACCATAACATAGTAATTATTCTAGAAATTAAGAATTCAAACATAATTTGTTCAACAAACCTTCACCCAAGATGATCACACAAATGTCTAGCCGCTCATGTTCTCACAATCAAACATACTTTAAGTGTCTTGTTCATACGAATCGAAAACACCAATAACGTTTAGAACTTGTTAGAATCAATGAAAACTACTAAAAATCGCCTTTCTCTGCTCTGCAAAACGTCCCCAATGACTGGCATGTGTGAAAAAGGCTCCATAACTCAACTTAAATGGGGCAGTTACAACTTTCCCATAGCTCACCACCGTAAGCTACGGTGCCCACCGTAGCTTACGGTGGGAAATTTCCTCTTACGGTGGTGATCCACTGTCTTACGGTGGCAATTGAAGGTGGACTCCACCGTAAGCTACGGTGGTGGTCAGCTTGATTTTTGCCATTTTGCCCCTTGTTCAATCTCTTGAGTTCCATCTTCAATTAGGCTCTTGCAATTCTCTGAGAAAGCACGTTAAAGTTCCCTCGTTATGCTCTTCAGAACCTGCAAATGCATATGCACCATAGACATCAAATCGTTACAAATAAACGTTTAAAGCGTGGAATATTTATCGTTTTATCACACTTACAGGTTGTCCAAAAGACCACCCGTCAATGGGCTGATGGGCCTTGGCCTGGACTCGATAACCAGGAATATCCATTCTGTCTCCTCTGCGTCGACCGTTAATGGTCTATGGCAGGAGGTGCGCTTGGCGCATGGTGAATGGAGCCACGTGTCTTGGCAGTTGTCCTTGGTGTCGGGCCTGTCATCAACCGGTAGTGAAGATCGTGTGACAGTCGCTGGCGTTAGTTGGTTGGTGCCACGTGTACGTCCTTGCATACAGTCTGCCCACCGCATGACTGTTCATCATGCGACGTGGTCTGGCACAACCTGACGAGCGGTTATTGGTTCACAGCTCTACCACTTTGTACCCTTGTACTTGGTCAATGCCTCTTTGCCCTTCTCCCTTCCGCGTGGCTTTATTAGTGCTTTCTGCCAGCGGGGAGTTGTAGGGATTAAGTCTATTTTTTCTCAAGGCTAAGTATGAGTTGCTCTCATTTAAGTGTTGGCATTGTGCAAGGTTTAAGGACTCCGCGGCTAGAGGATTGTTTGATCCGCGCAGGGTCAAGGTCCTGCGCATTCAGGTTTAACATGCCGTTGCGCAGTGTGCCCAAGGTTTGTTAGGCAACCTGCTAGTTTCAAGAATGGCGCACCGTTGCGCGTTGCGTGCAAGGTTATCCTAGTGATGTCATTATGAGGGTATGGTTCCTTGCGCATGCGCAGAGTTTTTGGGACCATACCCCTCCAAGTCCCCCAGTTTAGTGGTGCTCCTATGCGTATGTTGGCAAGTAGGTGGAGTGCTCGACTATAAGAATTCATGTATGCGCGCTTATATAAACGACAATAATTCTATAAGGAATGAAGAAAAGCTTTGGGTGGGGGAAACCTTTGCTCATGATGAGGTCTTTGAAGATTGAATTTTCGTCACGCTGATGTTGCAGGCGAGTTGGTGAGGAAAAGGGTGAGGCGGAAATGACTTTTGACAGCTGCAGCATGCTGTCAACAGTGCAGCCGCTCTTTCATTAATGAATGCCAGAGAAAGTACCAGCCACGCGCTCGTGGTGCCTGTCAGTTACCACTTGCCCTCCACGCGTCATGCGCGGATTGGCTGTTGGGTCTGCGGGTGCGTCACGTTTCCCCGTCGCATTAAATGCAATGGGTATAAATAGGCAATCCCTCTAGGGTTTCAACTCACGCTTTCAAATCTTCTTCTTGCTTTCTCTGAATCCTTCCTTCTCTCTATATTTCTTCTTGTTCTTTCAGAGATCTTTTCTTCTTTCTCTCCGGCGGTATCATATGGCGACCCGTGGTCCAGAAAGTGCTTCTGCTAGTGAGGATTCTACATCGTTGACAGTGTTGAAGTGGAATCCGGCCAGTTTCCAACGGCTGGCCGCCAGGTTCCGGTTCCCCAAGGAGTGGGACGCCCGGTACCCTTCTGACGGATAAACCGCCACCGACGCTCCGGCCTGTTACATTACATTATTTTTTGATTTTTCTGCTGACGGCAACTTCTGGTTGCCGGCGAAGAAATTTTTTCTTGACGTATTGGACCACTGCCGATCCCACATCTCCCAACTCAATCCGTTGGGGATGGTGAGAATAAACATTTTGAGTTTTTGTGCAGATCTCTGTGTATTCACCCAACCGTTAAGCGGTTTCGGGTGTTTTATCAGTTGCATTGTTCTCTGGGCTTCTATTCTTTTTAGCATAGGGTCCAAGTAAAGAAGATCTTACTCTCTCCGCCGAAGTCCTACCATGACTGGAAGGCAAAATTTTTCTTCATAAAGGCCGGCGTGATTCCCCTCCGGATGCACTTCCGAGGGGCGGAGGACATCGCTATGGAGACGATGTCCATACCAGTGGAAGAGTCCTGGTATAAGGATATAAAGGAGATCTCGGCGGTTCAATTGCTGGAGAGGGCATTGGTGGCAATGGGTATGAGCCTTGTGTGGAAGCCCAACCGCCGGGAGAAGCCGGTCTACATGGAAGAGGATAATAGTAAGTACCCTTGTTTCATTCTTCCATTATTTCCTTATGTCTCCTTGTGCGCGAACATGCGCGTTTTTGCAGGGATGCTGCTTTATATAGTGGCCTTCCAGAGGGAGAGGGGGCGTATGGAGAATGTCCTCCTCGGTCCAGAGGAGCCCGGTACACCTAAATACTTGGGAATTTTGAGCTACCAAGGAGTGTAGATTTGGCGGCCCTGCGCCTAAGAGCGGTAAGTCTACATAGTTTAAATGTTTACAACTTTTCAGATTACTTACTGTGTTGCGCCAAGATGCAGGCGCGCTAAAGAACTTGGGCGTTGGCCCAGACTGCAAGAAGAAGAAGCGCACGGGGCCAAGCGTGGTGGCCCCAAAGAAGCCTGCGTGGCCCAGGGCAGACCTACCCAATGGTATGTGTTTTGTGCTAGACACTTGGAATGACTATGTAGTAGCCTCTGATTCCTTAGAGGGTCTTGCGCCTGTAGGTCTGAGGAAGCCGAAGACAGAGCCACAAGAGATGGCGGATATTTCGGTTGCCAACCCGGATGACCCCATCGACGTGGAGTCAAGCCAGGAGCCTCTTAAAAGGAAGAGGGCTTCTAAGAGTGATATTACTATGCAGCCTCCCAAAAAGGCTGTGCGGAAGATCATAAGGAAGCACAGCAATCTGGATGCGCTCGCCGCCAAACTTTTCCCAGGTAAACACTTGTGTTTTATATTTCTTCCTACTTCACTTGTCTAACTTTTTATTATTCTGCAGGGACCGGTGAGACACCTTTCATCCCTCCGTCCACTCCGGTCGCGCCCGTTGAGATCCCTATGCCCCCACCCATGTTTCAGACGCCGCAAGTGTCAATTGTAAAGGGTGGGAAACGAGTGCCGGGGCGGCAGAGGTGCAGGTAAATGCGGAGGCCGTTGCACCTGAGGAAGAGGTGGTGGAAGAAGTGGTGGTTGAAGGTGAATAGGTTAAGGATGCTCCGCGGGTGCCCATGCGGCAGAGCTAGCGCCCGGGGGTGAAGCCGGGGGCTTTGGGCCGAGCTGCTGAGATCCACACCCGGACGAGACCCCGGGTGACTATTACTACAGGTCTTACTATGAAGGCCGAACTGCTGAGATCCACACCCCTGTGTGGAAGCTGAAGAAAGAAGATAAGTTCAGCCACTGGCAGGCATGCCGTGAGTGGTTCAAGGGTGCCTTCCCCCCAGCGGAGATACGTGCGCGCGCAGAAAAGTGGTATGAGCAAACCTATCGCCCGTACCTCCAGTCTGCTGCTAGCTATGCCTCCAACACACATAAGATCATAAGGGAGTGGCGCAACATGCATAGGGACTAGTAGAGGTTTGAAGCTGCTAAGAAGGAAATGGTCCAGGAGCGATCCCAAGTGGCTGCGCAAAAATCAGAGCTTGAGGCTGAAAAAGCCAAATTTGCTGAAGCTCAGTGGACCGAGGAATGGTCCGTGCTGGGGTGGAAGAAGAAGGCGGAAGGCTCCGCTGCCACACTTGTGGAGGAGCGCAATTTGTGGAGGGAGGCCTGTGAGAGGGATAATGCAGAGAAAAATCATTAAGGGATGAAATGATGAAGATGCGCGGAGAGGTAGAGCGCTTAAAGAAGGAAAAAGAGGCAGCTTCTGCTGCGAGGAGGCCGTGGCGCATCATGAGCGCAATGAGCAGAAAGAGGTAAAAAACTTGATCTTCTTTATTTTACAGGATCAAAAGATTGTTTGACTAACCTTGTTGTATGTAACTAGGTTGAGGCTTGCGCGACATTTGAGAGTGCAAAGAAAGATCTCCAGGCTGCCTCGGTTGAAAAGGCCGAACTGCAACGCAGGCACCTGGAGGATCTGGAGAAGCTCCGCCTCGCAGAGGCTAATGTGGGCGCAGACTGGAAAATTCTGAGGTGGCCCGCGCCATCACGGAGAGTCTACTGGAGTCGCTGACGAACAACATGCTGTGGATGCAACAGCATGGAGTTGTCAATGTAAGTTCTCCGTTGTTACTTTGATCACCTTGTCTTGATTCTCATTCTTTTTCCCTTGTATTGTGCAGATAGCGAACTCTATCTTGAACTCGGTAGAGTTGGACAGCGCCGTGGCCAAGCTGATGGTCACGGCGCGCCATGATGGATATTCGCAGGGCTATGCCGAGTGCGCACACATGTGACTCGTGCTTTGGACGTTCAATAGGATACAAGTCGTGCTTCCACTCTTGGGGTAGATACTGAAACTGCCTTCTCCCACGCCAAGCGTGAGTACGATCGTCTTCAACTGCCAGTGATGGATTTAGTGAGCGAGGCGCTCCAGCACGACGATTATGTGGATCGCTTAAAAGATATATTCCAAGATGTTGCGGAAGTTGAAGAGAGCGAAGGATAAGATGGAATGTTGTTTGTAGGCTTCTGAATGTAATATCTGAATGTAATTGTGCATTGCGCTTGATGGTTGTACTATTTATCTTTTCATGAAATGAATGTTTTCTTTGAAGTTACAATATTTACGTGAACATAACAACTTTGTGTAAGTAGAGCGAATAAAACTTGGTAATGAACTCGTGTATGAACGTCACATCCCATGCGCATACAGTAGGTAGTGAATTTTGTTCATGAGTCATGTTGTACCATGGTGTTTCGCGTATACCCAAAGTGGTTTCACGCATTTGTAACGAAACATCTAGATAATGAAAACCATGCATTGATTGTCTTGTATTAACAATAAGGCATAAGAGCCATGTACAGAATTGACAAAATTATATCATAGGTTCGCTAATTTGCTGCGCGAATATTGAGGAGTCATGAAGCCTTGACATGTGAACATGCAAAGATTACATGTAGCATCGCCTTAGCTGTTGCACATTCCAGGTCCTAAGAATGTTCGTGCCATCCAAACTTTTGAGGGTGTACACACCCTTTCCTAGGACTTCATGGATTATGTAAGGGCCTTCCCACTTGGGCGCGAGTTTTCCTGGACTTTCAGCATTGGACGCTTCATTGTCTCTCAAAACGAAATCGCCAGGTAGGAAGGTATAAATGCGGACTCGTGCGTTGTAGTATTTCTCGAACTTGGACTTGTATTTGGCTTCATTGATTGCGGTGTTTTCACGCCTTTCTTCTAGGAGGTCCAAGTGGAGTCTGCGCTCTTCCTCATTATTATGTCGTTGCATGGCGACCATGCGCGATGATGGAAGGCCTATTTCGGCGGGAATAACTGCCTCCGTTCCATACACCTGGCTGAATGGTGTCTCGCCAGTGCTGGTTTTTGGCATGGTTTGATGAGCCCAATGGATACTTGGCAACTCATCTACCCAACCTCTTCGCGCTGTTCCCAGTCTCGTCTTGATTCCTTCGATGATACTTTTGTTTATGCTTTCCACCTGGCCGTTCCCTTAGGGATGCACGACCGAAGTGAACACATGTTTGATATGCATTTCTTTCATCCACCGTTGTAGTTCTTCAACAGCAAAATTGGGGCATGTATCACTGACAATGCGTAGGGGTAACCCAAAGCGGCAAATGATGTGCTCCCAGATGAATTTGCGAACTATCGTTGCTATGGTGGATGCAAGGGGTTTTGCTTCTACCCACTTGGTAAAGTAATCGATGACTACGATTATGAACTTTACCGCACCTGGGGCATCAGGGAAGGGTCACACCATATCGATTGCCCATTGTTGAAAGGGCCATGCTGTTGTCACTGGGATCAATGGATATTTGTGGCACAACATCCTTGGCGCGTGTCGTTGACATGATGCACATTTGCACAACATTTCGACTGCATCTAAGTGCATGTCGGGCAAATAATAGCCAACATTCATGATCTTCGCCACTACCATGCGCGGACCGGCATGAATTCCGCATAACCCTTTGTGTATTTCACGGATCAGGTATTGCGCGTCTTTGTGACATCCCACATTGGTTGTGAAGGGGAACACAGGCTTTCTTATTAGGGCCTGGATACCTTCACCATCATGACTGTCACACCCCAGATTTCCTATCCAAATCCATACACCGGTGGGCCCGGGTGGGGAGTATTGTGACGTCAGTTGATAACATCATTGTCAGTTAAACATGGCACAGCGGAAGTCTTGAGTAAAATTACTATTACAAACCAAATGTTCAAAATAAAATAATATACAGGCTCGTAATAGAAGATCCACAGGCGGATCATTAAAATGTACAAGAAAGAATATAAAACAGACTTTAGGGCAGATATAAGGATTTGCAAGATCCTCTTATTCACTACCGAGTAGCTTCCAGCCTATTTCGTATTGTACCTGCAGATTAGCCTTTGACGATACGTCAGCTTACGCTGGTAAATACACCCAACTGACTCATTTTGAAAACTTTAAAATGATTTTTTTAAGTTTAAAATGACACAAAATCTTTTATTAACTTGGGAAAGTTGACCTTGCAACCTTGTATCAGATTAACATGTTTTTCATTACATACAGGGCCCGGGACAGAAACCGAGACATGATTAAATACACACCACTCAGGACTCACGAATGAGCCATCCCCAACGTCTTGGGCATATTGCATATGAGCATCAAAGGGTATATGCCTACACCCCGTGCTAAGTCGTGGTCAATAACTATTGTATTGAGCCGAGGATATTCAGGACACGGTAATTTAACCCCCGATGTTTAAGTTATCAAACAAAACTGATTAAAATGAAATATGCGGGTTTACTAGCCACAAGCGGCATTCGATTGACCCCATTTCGGACCAAGCGGTAATAATTTACCGTATCCCAAGCTCGTATAGGGAAAATAAGTCGAGAGTATTTACCTGAGCTAGTCTTCTTCTTTTATTTTTAAATAACTCAGCCGTATACAAAAGTACCAAGTGCAGATAGCATTTACCGGCAAGGCTCTAGTCTGGATTATGGCGTAAGCTAGCCAATTAAATACTAACGGTCTTATAAACCGAATAGTCTACATGATCATTACGTATAACGCTTGATTAAACGATGATCGGATAGAATGTAGTTTAATCCCGACAAGTACTTGACTTGTATAATATGGGTAAACTATATACATTCTGGATTTTGAAACTTAAATGACAAGGTTAAACCCGTTCCGGTTAATTTCCGTAAAATAGTTACATATACGTAACTGTGCCCATATTAGCGATATCGGGTAACCGGATATGTTATGGACAAGTTCTATATGCCATTATACTTTAAATAAGTTAAGATATCAGTAGGATATCAACTTGTATGCCCGTTAAGGTTTTAAAACGAAATTATGACTCATAAGGGCGTTTTGGTAATTTCATACCATATAAAAGGAACTTGAATATAATTTAATGTTATGATTATAAGTATTCTGGAAAAATACTTTATTTATGACATAATATCAGTAGGATATCAATTATATGTGTATTTTACCTTTTATGATCAAACTATGCACCGAAGGGGCATTTTGGTCATTTTACACATAGTTTATAAATTATTTGGGATTCTGAGTTTATAACATGTACCTACTGTAAAAATGTTTAAAATAAGTTTTAAAATCAGTAGGTAACAAGTCTTGGTCCATTAATATAGTTCAAAACCGTACTATGCGCCTAAACGTCGCTTATGTCGTAAAATGGCGTGTTTATGCGATGTTTATGAAAACTGATGTTAAGGTCAGATTAAAATGTATTAGATATGTTATTTAATATAACATATCAGTAGGTAAAAGATTTACCTTGAAAAGATTTGATTAAAACTATTTTAAGAGCCACAAAGGCAAAAAGCGCCATTTATCGACATAGTTTTAGGACTTGCTTGAAAACTTAGTTTATAACTTGGTTTAACATCCCAATTAATCCTACTTATAATATTACATCAGTAGAAAACTCATTTTCAAGTTCATTACTATTTAAAACCTTGTTTTATGTAAAAAGGGCATTTTGGTCAAAGATGGCATAATTATGGAACTTGCGCATAAACTTGGATTCTGATTATGATCATGTAATATAACCTCAGAGGGTTATGCTACATTATATTATGATCATAATGCAACTTTAGATCAGTAGGTAACTAATCTAAATCAGGTCAGAATCGAAAGTCAAAGCAGAAGTCAAACTTCACGACTTTCGGTTGCGAACCGACCCTAGAACAGAAATTGACGAGCCGAACATGTTTTTACATGTTCTAATAGTTATTACCAACTTGTTTACGTGTTAAAACAGGTTTCATAACATATATAAGAACAATTTATGATATTTTTTGAAAAATGGCCTGTTTGACTTTTTAATAACTTAACTTTGACCCGTCAATTGGTCTAGCAAACGTGATCTTCAGGAGGTGCCCTTTATAGGGACTAACATTTATCTTATTACGATCACTTAGCCATGTTCATTTCGAACAATGGCTGGACCATAATGGTCTTAACCGAAAGTCAAAGCGTTTGCCATAAAACGCTTGATTTTTTGCTATAAAAGCCTATAAACGAAAATGCACAAAGAAGGAACACTTACCAGTGATTCATAAGGTGCAAAAAAACTATGTTGGATGTTCCTTTTAGCTAGGAACTTCTAGAGGAGGGAGAAGAGTATGAATAAGAAATGTGCAAGTTGGAATGAAGCACTTGAACACCTATTTATAGTTGGAGAGCTCAAAGGAGGTGAAGCCAGGTGTTTAGGGGTGTAAGAAGAAGCTTACAAGTGTCCCAAAACGTGGCATAGCAGTTTACAATTCCATAGATTCGATCAAATGGTTTTTTTTGGAGTTTTGTTTGGAGTCCAAGCAAAACTTTCTCCAGCAGAGCCTCTCTCGCGCCCCGCGAGAGACCTAGGCCTGGTCTCTTGCGGCCCGCGACCGCCCCATGGCCACTTTCAAAGTTTGACACTTTTGACCCCTTAACTTATTAAAGCTTCTAAAAATCTTTTTAAACACCTTTTTGGCGTATTTAGCCCTCCGTAGCCAATACTTGGCATACCCGGGATTATGCCCGGACGTTTTCGAGCTCTCGTTTCGTTAAAAGGTCACTCAGAGGTATAAATTAACATGTTGACACTTTTAATCCCTTCATCATCCAACTTTCACATATTTACAAAATTGAACCCTCTCGTCCAACAAATGGCACGTATGAGAGTTAGGACTTCACAAAGGATCACTTAGAGGCTTATTATAAGCATGTTGATTCCAATGTCACTCAGAGGCTGGGCATTTTGACATATCAGTCACTCAGAGGCCATAATTCAAGCATGTTGACATATCAGTCACTCAGAGGCTAATGATTTAAGCATGTTGACATATCAGTCATTCAGAGGCTGTTATTTATGCATGTTGACATCGGACCGTCACTCAGAGGCTCAGTTTGAGCATGTTGACGCCTTTAGTCCTTATTGGTTTTAACATACTATATTTAAAATATAACACGTGTCACTATACTATTGGACACGATTTTACAGAGTGTTACAATGACGCGTTTTAAAACCGTGAGGGGCAGGCACCGAGGGCGTGCTGGTTGCCAAAGCGGATAATATCATGGTGCGGTTACGCTAGGCTGTTACAGATGGTATTAGAGCCAGGGCCGAACCGGTGGTGCCAGGTCCCGCGAGGATGCTGGACCCCTTAAGGGGGTGGCTTGTGACATCCCACATCAGTTCTGAAGGGGAACAAAGGCTTCCTTATAAGGGCTGGATACCTTCACCATCATGACGTGTTTTAAAACCGTGAGGGGCGGGCGCTGAGGGCGTGCTGGTCGCAACAAAACAAAAGGGTTTTTGAGCATCTCGATGATCACTTCTCGCACGAGGTGTTTGAAGCTTGTAGCAGCCATTTTACTGAGCGCGTCGACATGTTTATTCTCGCTTCGGTTAATGTGGGTTATTTTGAAACTTTGAAATTTGGTTATTAGGGATTGCGCCTATTCAAGATACAGGGCCATTGTTTCGCCTTTTGCGTCGTACATGCCGTTGATCTGCCTTGCGACCAAAAGAGAGTCGACGTGCGCTTCCAAATTCCTAGCCCCCATTTTGATGGCTAACTGAATACCTGCCAGAAACGCTTCATACTCAGCTTCGTTATTCGTGCTTTTGAAGTCCAACCTGATGGCGTACGTGAACTCCTGGTTATCAGGGCTTATTAGACGGTGACCCGCCCCTGCGCCATCATCATTGGATGTGCCATCAGTGTGAAGTATCCATGCAAGGTCGTCTATGATAGGCGCTGGATTCTGTACAACTTCACACTCTTGCACTTTATTACTTGCACTTCCGTGACAAAATCGGCTAATATATGGCCTTTGAAAGTTGGGCGTGGTTTATACACGATATTGTGTCCACAAAGCTCGATCTCCCACTTCGCTAGACGGCTAGATATGTCCAGTTTGGACAAAACTTGGCCCAAGTGATAGTTCGTGAGAACTGTTATCACATGGCCTGAAAAATACCGACGCAGTGTCACACCCTGACTCGCAGCGGAAATGGTAGTCGAGGCATGATTGGGTGTTCATCAAAGCTCATGACATTTATTATAATAAAGTTTTATTTATTACTCCCAATTAAAAGGATAAATTACAACAAACACGTATACATACAAGCACAATATGTTTTAAACACAACATTCATGACTTCTTTATTTTTCTTCTAAGGCAATTTCCAATGTGTTCCTTGCTTCAACCTGTCCACCTGTATCATGTGTAAAAAACAGGGTTTTGGGTCAACAAAAGTTGGTGAGTGAATCTTATTTAAACATTTGAACGAATTAATTATATTGGTTATTTAAATAAAAATGTGCATAAACCAAATATGATTAAACACATATGTAAATCTAATCACAAACCACATATTATCAATCAATGTACACACAAGCATGACAAATGATGAACAATGAGATCAAGGCTCAATCAAACGGAGCCGATCTAATGAGGCACCTGATGCTCAACTCGTCTCCAACGAGGAACTGATTGGCCTAATGTGAATGATTGCACGCAATTGACAAAAAAGTAAACACACAATACAACAAATAACATTTACATCACACGTTAGATCATATAATGGTACTATCACAAGTGTTTTGAATAAACGAAATATATGAAACGACGCATGATACACCCCAAAACATGAATAAGAAGGGGAATTTGTAAGGATTCACTCACAGTGGGTGCGTTTCCTTGGATTGACGATGAATGCGCACGAATTTGGATTTAACCACGAGAGAAACTAACCTAAATAATAACGTAATAATTCGATAAATAAATAAATTTTATTTGAAATTAATATTATCAATTAGTGCTCTTTATTAGGTTGTTAGATTTATTTTTGTGGTAATTAATGTAATTTTTAAAATTAAAAATCTTATTTTTAAACATTTTTAGATGGTTTTTAAATAATAATAATAAAGAAATAAATAAAATAAAAATTAAGAAAATTGACCTTGTCAGGGCTGACAAGGTGGTCTGACCGGTTTAATGTTTGAAATTGGCAGCGTGTGTGAGGTTCGAACTCGTGACCTCCCGTATACGTGCACGCAACTCTACCAACTGAGCTACGTGTCTAACTCGAAGTAATCTTAATTTTAATTATATATATATACTAACTGAGTTAAATCATAAATTCATTTAATTAAAAAGGTTTTGTAAATGGTCGAACCGGTGACAGAGGCCGGATAGAACTTGGGTCTCTTCTATCGTTTTCACAAAACCCAACCAGTTGGGCTGTGTGTCTAACCCATTGAATATTGGTTTTTAATTAAATTTATACACTTGCCAAATACTGTTATATATAAGAAATAAAAAGTTTGGGTTTAATTAAGGAAATCGGACCGTATCTGAGACTCGAACCCGGGACACTTTGTTTAAGATGCACACAGTCCAGCACTGGACTGTGTGTCTAACCCGATTAAACCCGTTTTTATTTATATTTATATACTAAAAAGACTTTATCTTCTTCATAAACAAAACCTAGAATCATCATACCCAACTGTTAATCCATTTATACATATTGGATTAATGTATTATAATATATCACGAATCAAATGATAATAAAAGGAAATTAAGTATTTATACCGAATTTAGCAGTTCTCCGGTTTTATTCAGGCGATGCACAATTTTCCGGTGATGCACGGTTTTCCGGCGAGAAGCAGAATTGTGACTGTGGAGGTTCTTTCGAGAGTTTTAGAGAGATGAGAGGATGTGAGCGAGTTCAACTGAGGTGCAAGGATCCCCATTTATAGGTGAAAGTTGGTTTGAAGGTGGGTTTCGGTTTCGAAGATTCCGGTCAAAACATTAAAATCTCCCCATAAATACATAACCTTTTGAGCCAATGATTGCACTTAACTCACAAATTTGAAACTGTTTCCGTGGTTTAAATCAAACATAAAAGGGAGAATTGATGATGATTTTGGAGGTTACAGTTTTCTGTATTTTTTTTAATCTTGCAGATTTGCTTGTGGGTTCATTATAAATTTAGTTTGTTTTCAAATTTAAACATAAGTGTGTGTAGTCTAGTGGTGTAGGTTGTGTGAATTTTGTGCGGAAACCCGTGTTCGATTCCCGGCTCCCCCTTTGTTTGTTTCATTTTCATTTTTTATTATTTTTAGCTAATTCTCTTTATTTATATTTATGTATATATATATATATATATATATATTATAGATCTTAATTAATTATTTATTAACTATAAATATCAATTTAAATAACACAACTAAATATGCAACAAAATTCAAATAAATACCTGATTTTTAAACGGTGCGGGTTTTGAAACTCGTTTTACATGAATGTTACACGCAGCCTGCGGGATGCGTGGACTAAAGCTAGAGCAAGCTTTTCCATCATCGGATATCTTGTCTCCAGGTCAGTTAACATTTTGCTGACATAATAGATTGGAGTTTGGACTCTTGCACGTTCAACTAACAAGACTGCGCCCAGAGCGATGTCCGTTGCGGAAAGATAAAGGATCCGTGGCTCATTCTTTTGCGGTGTGTGAGTGTAGGCAGGTGAATCAAGCATTCCTTCATCCGCTGGAAGGCTTTCTCCGCATCCGGAGTCCACTGAAACTTGTTTTGCTTTACACGATTTCTCAGGGTGCTGATGAATGGGAAGGATTTCATCGCGTGGTTGGCTAAGAACCTGTTCAGCGCAACCAGTCGCCCTGCCAACCGTTGCATTTCTTTGATGGCCGAGGGGGAAGGCATGCGCTGAATCCCTTCCACCTTTTCAGGATTGACTTTGAAACCATCACGCCTGACAATGAATCCCAAAAATTTACCTTCTTCCGTTCCGAACGAGCACTTCCCGGGATTCAACTTCAAGTTGGCCCTACGCAAGGATGCAAAAGCTTTTTGAATGTTGATCAACATCCTTTTCTCGTCTAGGCTTATGATGACTATGTCATCAATGTACATTTCCATGGTTTCGCCGATGTAATCTCCGAAGACATGGTCCATCAAACGCTGGTAGGTGGCTCCCGCGTTGCGCAACTCAAAGGGCATCTTTGTGTAGCAAAAGATTCCCTTGTTAGTACAGAATGCGGTTTTGTCCTTGTCTTCTTTCTTCATCTGAATCTAGTTGTAGCCTTTGTAGCAGTCAAGAAAACATTTCTACCTGAAGGAAGCGAGGGAGTCCACCTTTTTGTCGATTTCGGGCAAAGAATAGCAGTGTTTTGGACATGCTTTTTTTAGATCTTTGAAATCGATGCACATGCGCCAACCACCGTTGTGCTTCTTGACCATGAGTAGATTGGCTACCCATGTTTGGTAGCGCATTTCTCTGATGATGTCGGCTTGGAGGAGCTCTGCAACTTGCTCGTTCATTGCGCGAGTTTTTTCAGGACCAAAACTGCGCTTTTTCTAAATGATCGGCTCAACCGAAGGAAAAGTGTGCAGTGCATGCTCTGCTATCTCTCTAGGTACCCCTGTCATATCTGCTGGTGACCAAGCGAAGATGTCTATTTTGTGGAGCAAGAGTTGTTTGAGCCGTGCCTTGACTGCAGGGGTCATGGCGGGTCCTAACAACACCGTTTGTTCCGGATACTTATTGTTAAGTACCCATTTCTCCGGCTCACCACTTGATGATGACTTCGGTACCTTCACTGGTGGTTCCTTTTCGATGGACATGACCTCCTTCCTTGAATACACGATGGCTACTCCGGTTTCTGTTGGAAACCCATAAGCAACGTGAGGAGCAGAGGTGATCATGCTGAACTCTCTTTGGGCGCGACGGCTTAGAAACACGTCATGGCGCGATGTTGCTGGCATTACCATGAAGTTGACAGAGACCGTGCGCGAGTGTCGCCCATCGGAAAGAGTTACCGGGAATGAGATCTGGCCCAGGGGAAAGACGGCTTCATTGCAGAAACCAATCTGTGGGAAATCGACCGGTTCCAAGCGCGCCTTATCCTCCGGGTCCAACTGTTGAAAGCATTGTTCATAGATAATGTCCAAATGTGGCTACAAACATATAGTCGATGCGATAATGGCCAAAGATGCAAGTTATCACAATTGGAGGTTCCTCCTGTGGGCCCCAGAGAACTATGGGGAAGATGACCTGTTGTTCGCGCCAGTGTGGCGCACAACTCTTCTGATGGCTGCGCTTGCACGCTGAGCCACCCTGGATCATATGAACAAATGCTTGTTTCATCTTCTTGTTACTCGGGCCTTCTTCGCCGCCAGTAATTTGGCGCACCTTCTTGCGCACGTTTTGAAGTAGGTGGGTAGGCTTCCCACTCTTCAGCGCCTTTTAATTCCGTGCGCAAGCTGATGAAGTTGTCGGTCATATACCATGTATTTTTAGGTTAATCACAAAAAAGGCTAGGGTCTTAACCTTTTTTGTTTCACATCGGTGGTGGATGCTTGAACTGATGGTCTTCTGTGCCGAGTACCTCCGCAAGAGTCTTCGTCAGTGGCGTCCATTGACGGTCACAATTATATTGCTTGATTGCTCTTTGGGTAGAAATCTTATTTATCGTTGCGTGTGCGTCGATTGGGGAGTAGGAAAGGTTCTGATTGGACTCTTTCCAGCTCTTCTTATTCTTCTTCGCAAAACTCCTACTCATGTCTTGCGGACGGTACTTGGGTAGAGGGGGTCTGTTGGAGTTTAGGTTTGCTGCCACCATTAGTTTCTCCCAGCTTTTGGGGAGGCAAAAAGTTCATGACAAGACTTTTATCATCTCGTCACAGCGGACAACGTACTTGAACTGTGCACGAATTAGATCTTCATGCAAGTCACCAATCTCCAACACTTCCTTGTGGTAGCGGGTGATGAAATCTTCCAGACTTTCATCATCACGCCGCCAAATGATCATAACGTCAGAAGAA
Organism: Scalesia atractyloides; assembly: GCA_947069175.1. Classification (NCBI taxonomy): domain Eukaryota; kingdom Viridiplantae; phylum Streptophyta; class Magnoliopsida; order Asterales; family Asteraceae; genus Scalesia; species Scalesia atractyloides. The sequence goes on from CAMTDV010000028.1 coordinate 79,307,904, forward strand.
TCTCTGACGTACCTCGTTGTTGGCTGAAATAAGTCAGGAACTTGTCTTTGAGATCGTTCCATGACGTAAGCTTACCCATGGGTAAGTTGTCAAACCATAGGCGCGCAACCCTGCAAGAGTTTGAACAAACAGGTGACACCACATGGGCAGCGTCCAGCCTCCGATTAGCCCCACGCCAGTGAACAAGCGCATGTGGTCGTCAGGGTCCGTCAACCCATTAAACTTTCCCACATTTGATGGTAGTTTCGCGCGTTCAAGTGGGGCTAATGCGATTTCCTTCAGAAACTTTGAGTGTTCGGCTGCTTCACCCGGCCTGTAGATCAGGTTGTAGTTATGCTCCGCCTCCGGGTTATACACAGCCCATGGCGTAGGTTTGTATGCGGCATGATCTTTAGGCAGCCGATGAAACATGCTGGCACTGTCACCCTCGCCATATGTTCTATCTTCTTCACGCTGGGGGTCCCACCCCTCTAGAGGACGCGGGCCTAGCCGCGAATGGATAGACGCTCGCCTATGAGTGTTTGACTCATATTTTGGCAGCGATTGGGAATACTTCGTTTCCCTAGTATGAGGTGTAAGGGAACACTCGCTCTGACTGGCGAGTCGTAACTGAGTACTCGTGGTGCAGACGAAGCATGCACGAGAGTAGTGGGCGGCTGCGCCGGCGCAGCGGATGCATTAGATTGCGCATAAACGACATTCAGGGCCGTTTGGATTGATGTACCAAGACATCAGAGTTTCACCCGGAGGTAAAATAGATGTGATTGATACAAAGGGAGTTTCCACTTGAATTCTGGGAGTTACCGGGATGTTCACACGACCTGAGTCATGGTGAACACCAGTGTTTCCGGAAGTACCTTCTTTTACTTGTCCGTCGAGTCGAGGAGCATGAACTGGGTTCTTGTCCTCAGCCCGAGGACCTCGTGGTACACTTGTTGAGATGTCAGCCGTTTGAAAGTGATGTAACATTCATGTAAAACGGGTTCTAAAACCCGCTGGGAGTGAAAATCCAGTATTTATTAGAAGTTCGTTGCGCATTTATCTATTTGCGTTATTAAATTTTGTTATTTATAGTTAATAATTAAAATGTATAATCAAAATAAAAACCAACTAAAGAATAAATGGAATAATTTAACTTTAAAATAATAAAAATAAAAATGAAATAAAACAAAAGGGGTAGCCGAGAGTCAAACCCGGGTCCCCACACACTTTCACACACCAAAACACCACTAAGCTACACACACATGTGAGATAATCTGAAAACAAATAAATTTTATACAAAAACAAACCGTTAAAGCTCTTAAAAAACAACCACCCAACATCAACGACTGTAACTCCAAAATTCACATTCAATGCCCGTTTCTTCTTCGATTTAACTCTGGGAAACCGACCCCAAATCATGCTCGAAGACCAAATTATGGCTTAATTCAGTTACAATGTAACTGTGGCAATCAAATTCATTAACTGAATTCGCTTGAAACCGAATTTCAGAATTTAACCCGCTTTCACTTATAAATATTGGACCAAACCTGTTCTAGAACTCACTCACACTCCCATCAATCCACTAAAATTCGCCAGGAGAGACCCTCTGATCCAATTAACCACTTCACCAGAAGTTGCTTAAACTACCGGAATTCATCGCTGGAAAAATGGGATTTTCACTTCTTGTTGGTATAATTCCTTAAACCCTTTATATATCTCTTATTTAAAGTGTCTCGATTTTCAGTTAAGTAATCAAAGCCGTTTAAATCGATCAAAGTCGGGTTTCAGATTTGGTTTAAGTTGTATGAAGAAGATGAAGTGTATTGAGTATATTAATATAACTAAAAACGGGTTATAAACCGGGTTAGACACACAGTCCAGCGGTGGACTGTGTGCATTTTATGCAAGCATGTCCCGAGTTCGAATCTCATGCACTACCGGTTTTCTGGATTAAAAATCATTTGTTTAAAAGGCATTCAGATCATCTTTCAAGGACAAAATAAATATAATTTGGTAATGTTGGGTTAGACACTCAGCCCAGTTGGTAGGGCTGGGTGCCTCACATGTAGAGGTCGCGGGTTAGAGACATGCTCAGTACAGCGGCTCAACTGGTTTTAAAATCTTTTTAATTAAACAAATTTCAGAATTCATCTAACTAGTATATAAGAATAATTAAATTAGAGATTATTTCGGGTTAGACACGTAGCTTAGTTGGTAGAGCTGCGTGCACGTATATGGGAGGTCACGAGTTCGAACCTCACACACGCTGCCAATTCCACGCATAAAACCGGTCAGACCTTGTCAGGTCTGACAAGATCCAATCTTTTTATATATATTTTATATTATTATTTTCTTTAATATTTTAATTAAGAATCAATTAAAACACTTGGAAACAAGACTTTTTAGGTTTAAAAACTCCATTAATTACCATAAAAATAAGCTAAAAACCTAATAAAAAGCATTAATTATAAACATTAATTTCTAATAAAAATTTATTTATTTTTCGAATTATTACTGAAGGGGTATGGTCCCAAAAACGTTGCACCAATCAAGGAAAACATACCCATTAATAACTTCTAAAGAAACTGTGCGCAGACTTCTTTACCAAAATAAGATTTATTAGAACTTTATGCCAAATATCCAAGAGAGGAAAGCTTCATTTAACTACCTTGTGCAGGCTCGCGCAAGGTTCAAAGTTAACCTTGAACACTCTCTTTGGATAAATGCTTCATTGAACTACCTTGCGCGGGGTCGCGCAAGGTTCAAAGTTAAGCTTGAAACATTCCTGTTTGATAATGCTTCATTTAACTACCTTGCGCGGGCTCGCGCAAGGTTTAAAGTTAATCTTGAACATTCTTTTCCGATAAACACTTCATTTAACTACCTTGTGCGGGCTCGCGCAAGGTTCAAAGTTAATCTTGAATATTCTTGTCTAATAATGCTTCATTTAACTACCTTGTGCGGGCTCGCGCAAGGTTCAAAGTTAATCTTGAACATTCTTGTCCGATAAATGCTTCATTTAACTACCTTGCGCGGGCTCGCGCTAGTTTCAAAGTTAACCTTGAACATTTATGCTTGATAATGCTCCATGCGCAAACCTTGCGCAGATATTTATATCAAAGCAAGCATCCACCAAACGTTGCGCCAAGCAGCAAGGAAAAGAAGGAAGATCAGTTAACTAACTTGCGCTTCTTACGCAAGGAAACAGTAAATCCTGAAACTTTCCCTTAGCAAAATCCTTAACTTGGTGCAGAAGCAAGGGGAGTCTTTTCTGTTGTAACAGAATGTACACGTGGCGAATGATAGATGGATAACAGCTATGAAACCTTCTAGAAGCCATTAACACCTAATCGTGCTAGCATCTTTTCGGTTATAACCAATTGCCACATGGCAGCAACTGGACGGCTGAGGAAGATCACGGTGATGGCATGCTCACATTCATAAGATGTAGTGATCTCATGTTGACACGTGGTGTGTGTCACACCCCGACCCGCAGCGGAAAAGGTGATCGGGGCATGATTGGGTTATCATCAAAGCTCATGACATTTATTTTAACGTTTCATATTCATTAATACAATTTAATGGAAATTTACAATCATAATTACATCATGACCTAAACATCAATCTAAGCTTCTTTGTTTTCTTCTAAGGCATTTCCTATGTTTTCCTTGCTTCATCTTGCACACCTGTATCATGTGTAAAAAGGGTTTTTGGATCAACAAAAAGTTGGCGAGTGAATCCTATGGAAAACATTTGAACAAGTTTATTTAATTGATTATAAAATAAGTGCACAACCACACATGAGTAAAAAAATAGGTGTAAACTTATTCACCAATCAATTTAATATTAAACAATACACAAATGAACAATAATGGATCGTTTAGAGGCACGCGTTGCTCAACTCGTCTCTCACGAGGAACTGATGGGCCTAATGAATGAATTGCATAAACTTGACAGTATGAAACACATAACTACAAACAATATAAACTCAATAATACACACACGAACAATAATGGATTTGTTTTGAGGCACGTGTTGCTCAACTCGTCTCACACGAGGAACTGATGGGCCTAATGAATGAATTGCATATATATAGACAAAATGAAATACATAACTACAAGCAATGTATACAATCTAAGTTTAGATCACAATATGGTATGGCACAAGTTTAAATAAACGAGTTAATTTTATGACACATGACACACCCCAAAACGTGTAATTAAAAAGGGGAGTTGTAAGATTCACTCACCTTGGGTGCGTTCGGTTGATAATGTTGAATGCACGCGAAGTTGGTTTTAACCACGAGTGAAACTAACCTAGATAAATAGCATTATGGTTCGATAAGTAAACGGATTTTATTAATCCATTTTAGTAGGATTGTTGGGTGTATTTTTGTGAGTTTAAGGCTATTTTCTAACCTTAAGAATGTTATTTTTAAGTATTTTTAATTGATTTTTAATTAAAATAAATAAATAAAAAAATAAAAAAATGTTGACTTTTTTGACCGTTGACCATTGACCATTGACTGTTGACTTTGACCGGTTCGTATGTGTGTATGTGTGCGCTGGGTGAGGCTCGAACCCAAGACCTCCCGTACGCGTGCACGCGGCTCTACTAACTGAGCTACGTGTCTAACCCGAAATATTTCTGTTTTTAATTATATTTATATACTAATTAGATTAAACTGAAAATCATTTATTTTTTAGAAACGATTTAATACGTCGGACCGGTGCGCTCCACAGGTCTCGAACCCGGGACCTGTGGGTTGAGTTAACACACAGTCCACCGCTGGACTGTGTGTCTAACTTGTTAAATAAACTGATTTTTATTATACTTATATACTAACTACCTTATTTCGTTTCTGCCTTGAATAAAAAGTTTGATAATTGTCCAGACCGGTGTAGTAGTCCGGACTCGAACTCGTGACCTGTGTTTTAAACGCGCACACAGTCCACCACTGGACTGTGTGTCTATCTTAGTTATTATTCCGGTTTTTATTATACTTAACAACTATATGAAATGAATCCGGTTCAGTAATAAAAATGAACATTTTTATTAAAGCGAGGGAGCGTGGGACAAGATTCGAACTCGAGGCGTAAGCGTGTTTAGTGAGCACACAGTCCACCGCTGGACTGTGTGTCTAACCCGAGTTATATCTTGATTTATATTAAATTTATACAATACTGAAGTTCGTCTTCTTCGTCGGACTTAACCAGAAGACATAATCCGACTGGTTCGAAGTTTTAATCATGTTCGTTAGTGTCTGGTGGTTAATTACATGTGAGATTAAATAAAAAGAATGAAGGATTTAAGAGCAAGGTATACCGACTGGACTCCTCTGTTTCTCCGGCGAAACTCCGATGACAGCAGAAACTTCCGGCGACGTGTGTCCTGCGGCAGAGAGTCTTCAGCAAGCTTGAAATGGATGTTGGTGACTTCGGTATAAGCTCTGGGGGTTCAGTAAGGCTCAGAAGTGAAGGGTTCGGTTTTCCGGCGATGTGCAGAACTTTTCCGGCGAGTGGAATTACGTCGGGTAAAGGTGCGGTTTTGAGCGAAAAGGCTTGCAGAGGTTCGAGGAGGTATTTATAGGGCAGGTCATCGATGAATTTGGTCCGATTTCCGACTTGATTCGTCGATTAAAAACTCTCAGGCGGTTATAACTTGTGTCGCGGACTCAGGCATCGGTTATAACCGATGTCATAGTAAATGTTTACGTTAAGAACAAAAGAAACCGTCCAATCTCGCGAGATCGCCGGGATTTCCGACGACTGCAATTGGGCGCGCCGATTTTGAATTCGATATTTATGATATGAATTAATTGTTTCCATTAATTAACAAAAAACACTAGTGGCGCAGTGGTTGAGTGTGTGTGTGTTAAGTCTCTGCCGAACCGGTTGACTGACCCGGGTTCAAAACCCGGCAGCAACATTATATTTTTATTTCATTATTTTTAATAGTTTTTCAAAAACAAATTATATATCCCCATATACTTATTAATTATGTATCGTTTAAAATTATTTTGGGTATTAAATACGCAACGAAATTTTTAACTGATTGTTCGGTTATTAAACGGAGCGGGTTTGGTAAATCTGGTTTTTGACGGATGTTACATTATCCCCTGCTTTTTAGAAATTTCGTCCCGAAATTTAAGTAGTGTTATATTTGACTAAAAAATGATGGTGTTTAGTTTGACAGTTACATACTTAGAAAAAGTGTAAGAGTTTGAATTTTGTTTGTGGCGGTAACGTCCCTTGTAAGGGTTAAGTACCCTGTTACAGGAATCGCTTTTTGTTGCCTACGGTAAAATATTGATAAGCAGAGTTGATTCGCTAAATATGATATCATGCGTAAGAGTTTTGATATGTTTGGAAGGATATGGTTATATCCTAAAGCAAATCTTCTAATACTACAACCTACATGGAACTTCTCATAACCATCTAACAATACCTCTGATCCTTTGACAAGAATACTTATATATAGGAAGTACCAGCGCGTATCCACCATATTCTTGTCAAATTTTCATTGGTTTTATCAGTGAGTTATGATTGGTTCTATGATATGACTATAGAACATAAATAAACACAACAACTAATGTACCAAGAAATTACTAAATCCTACATAGAACTTTCTCATAACCGTCTGACAATGCCTCTGATCCTTTGACAAGAATACTTATATATAGGAAGTACCAGCGGCGTATCCACCATATTCTTGTCTTTCATTGGTTTTATCGGTAAGTTATGATTGGTCCTATGATGTAACTCTAGAACATAAATAACACAACAACCAATATTTGAATCCACATTCTGATAGCATAGGTTTGAATGGTGACAGTTCCTCTCTCGTTTGTTATGATGGAGAGGTTAGTTTATGTAGAAATAGAACACAGTCCAATTTCTTTAAATGGCGAGATGATATGAATGTAACACAAATTTCAACCAAGGCAATACTAAATCCTACATGGAACTTCTCATAACCGCCTGATAATGCCTCTGATCCTTTGGAAAGAATACTTATATATAGGAAGTATCAGCGGCGTATCCACCATATTCTTGTCAAATTTTCGTTGGTTTTATCCACAAGTTATGATTAGTTACCAAGAAACTACTAAATCCTACATAGAACTTCTCATAACCATCTGACAATGCCTCTGATCCTTTGACAAGAATACTTATATATAGGAAGTACCAGCGGCGTATCCACAATATTCTCGTCAAATTTTCATTGGTTTTATCAGTGAATTATGATTAGTCCTATGTGACTCTACAACCAATACAACAAACACAAAATACTGAAAATGAAAAGAAATGTCTGTGCGATCAAGGCTCAATCAAACGGAGCCGATCGTATTGCATGTACTGAAAATGGAAATGTCTGTGCGATCAAGGCTCAATCAAACGGAGCCGATCGTATTGCATGTACTGAAAATGGAAATGTCTGTGCGATCAAGGGTCAATCAAACGGAGCCGATCCCATGTACTGAAAATAATAAATTTAATCTAAACAGTAATCACACAAACAGCTTATACATGGAACCTCTCATAACCGCCTGATAATGCCTCCGATCCTTTGACAAGAATACTTATATATAGGAAGTACCAGCGGCGTATCCACCATATTCTTGTCAAATTTTCATTGACTTTATCCACAAGTTATGATTAGTTCTATGTGACTCTACAACCACAAGATACTGATAATGAAAATGTCTGTGCGATCAAGGCTCAATCAAACGGAGCCGATCGTATTGCATGTATTGAAAATAATAAACAATAATCACTCAAACAGTTTATCCATGGAACCTCTCATAACCGCCTAATAATGCCTCCGATCCTTTGACAAGAATACTTATATATAGGAAGTACCAGCGGCGTATCCACCATATTCTTGTCAATGTTTCATTGGCTTTATCCTTAAGTTATGATTGGTTCTCTGTGATTCTAAAACATAAAGAAAAACATAAAACTAAACGATTGGAGTTGAATCTGGATTTTCGGTGAAGTGGACTAGCTGGGTATCTTCGTTCGGGCCGTCATTATCTTCGACAGGATTGGCGTTGATGTTGAAAACTCTTCCCCTTGCTGGTGGCCTAGTGATTGGATTTTCTTGATTTACTTGGTTAACTGGGTTTGACTGAGCTTGAGTGTTGATGATGTTAACCAGTCGAGGGCACGTGTTTCTAAAGTGGGTAGGGTCGCCACAATTGAAACAAGCTCGAACATATGGGAACATGGGGTATTGGGGTTGTTGATAGGTTTGGATCATGTTTTGAGTAGGGGGAGAGATTTGGTTTTGAAAGGTGCGGCAAACCTTGCTCAAATGACCATAGCGTCCACAAGTTGCACATAGTCGACAAGGTAAGGTAAGGGGATGGTGATAAAAACAGGTGTTACATCGAGGGTGAGGTCCAAGATATGGTTTCTTATTTGGGTAAGTTGAGTTGGGTGACACTTGGGTGATTGGGATAGCTTGGATGGGTATGGCGTGTGAAATTGGTTGATTACGTTGGGTAGTAGCGAAAAGTTGCCCGTCTCTTTTTCTCTTAAAAGTGGGTTGAGAAGGGGATTCGGTTTGGGTGGAGTCGGAGGTTTCAGTCGATGCTTTATCCTTCTTCTTCTCCTCCTTGAAGTCTTTGTTCCGGATTCGGTTCTCGGTGAGCTCTGTTGCTAGCTCCATTGCTGCTTCCAAAGTTGCAGGCGTGGTACTTATTACAGAGTCTTGAATCTTTGACGGAAGACCTCGAATGTAGTGCTCGATCAAACGGTAGAGGGGAGTGAACAAGTTGGGAACCATTTGATGTAACTCGAGAAATCTTTTGTTGTATGTGGTGTGGTCTCCTTCCTTTTGCTTCAACGAATAAAACTCATCTTCTAATTTCTTGATTTCGCTCCTTGGGCAAAATCGTCTGGTCATGATCTCCTTCAATTCATTCCAAGTTAGAGTCATAGCATCTTCAACACCTCGTTTGGCCTTCTCTGTATTCCACCAAGTAAGTGCTATTCCATATAAACGACCGGTAGCATATCGCACCTTGCGGTCATCGGGGCAATCGCAATTCAGAAAAGTGTTCTCCATTTCTTCAAACCAATGGAGGAGAGCGGTGACACCTTCAGTCCCTTCGTATTTTGGAGGGTCGCATGATTTGAAATGCTTGTAGGTGCATTTAGTGGTATTTGGGGAAAGGTTGATAACGTGTTGATCTTCTTGATTGACAGGATTCGCGGTAAGTGCTTGTTGGACTTGGACTACAAAGTTAGGTATTACGGCAGCCATTTGTTGAGTGATTAGGGCAGCCATGCGCTCGCGTGCTTTTCCTGCTCTCATCTTCCTACGGGCGAGATTAGAAGACATCTACAAGGAATACATGTCAAGAGTATGAGTTGGATGTTTTTTGGTTCATGGGTCGCATTAGGAATGAACATTCATAAAATAAATATAGAAAAATAAATCTACTACATCAATGGGATGTCTTGGGCTTTGCTCGTCATTAGGCCCTACATGCCGCCATACCGGGTTTTTCATATGGTTCGCATGTGTTAGCCTGGTTACGTACACTAAAACCCGGAGAAAATCGAGAAATATGTATACAACGTATGAGATTCGGAATGTGTCCAGGTGTAGACACGGGGACACCTCAAAGTAGGGTTAGTTTGAACGACGTTTGGTGTGGCATGCTTTGGCCTAATAGGTCCTTCGTACTCTCATCGTTAGTCCCCAGGTAGGCAAACTGGTCCGTTATATTGGATTTATACGAATGCCAACCTAGACAGGACGTTCCGACTACCGGTACTTGTACCCTTCCAGTTACTACATGCCCGTCGCAGAACTTACTTTGATGAGATTTGAAAATTGCAACAAAATCTTTGAATAACAAAAGTATGAAGATGAATTGAATATATGAACATTGAAATATGTATGATGAATATGTATATAAGTATGTATGTTTGACTGTAAGTATAAACAAATATGAAACAAATAAATATCATAAGTTTGTATGTAACCACCTAAACAATTTAAAATTTAGGCAAACTATAGTATAGGCTCTAAGGGTCTAATAACCTATCCTATATCCCTATAGTCATGGCTCTGATACCAATCTGTCACACCCCGACCCACAGCGGAAAAGGTGATCGGGGCATGATTGGGTTATCATCAAAGCTCAGGACATTTATTTTAACGTTTCATATTTATTAATACAATTTAATGGAAATTTACAATCATAATTACATCATGACCTAAACATCAATCTAAGCTTCGTTGTTTTCTTCTAAGGCATTTCCTATGTTTTCCTTGCTTCATCCTGCACACCTGTATCATGTGTAAAAAGGGTTTTTGGATCAACAAAAAGTTGGCGAGTGAATCCTATGGAAAACATTTGAACAAGTTTATTTAATTGATTATAAAATAAGTGCACAACCACACATGAGTAAAAAAATAGGTGTAAACTTATTCACCAATCAATTTAATATTAAACAATACACACATGAACAATAATGGATCGTTTAGAGGCACGCGTTGCTCAACTCGTCTCTCACGAGGAACTGATGGGCCTAATGAATGAATTGCATAAACTTGACAGTATGAAACACATAACTACAAACAATATAAACTCAATAATACACACACGAACAATAATGGATTTGTTTTGAGGCACGTGTTGCTCAACTCGTTTCACACGAGGAACTGATGGGCCTAATGAATGAATTGCATATATATAGACAAAATGAAATACATAACTACAAGCAATGTATACAATCTAAGTTTAGATCACAATATGGTATGGCACAAGTTTAAATAAACGAGTTAATTTTATGACACATGACACACCCCAAAACGTGTAATTAAAAAGGGGAGTTGTAAGATTCACTCACCTTGGGTGCGTTCGGTTGATAATGTTGAATGCACGCGAAGTTGGTTTTAACCACGAGTGAAACTAACCTAGATAAATAGCATTATGGTTCGGTAAGTAAACGGATTTTATTAATCCATTTTAGTAGGATTGTTGGGTGTATTTTTGTGAGTTTAAGGCTATTTTCTAACCTTAAAAATGTTATTTTTAAGTATTTTTAATTGATTTTTAATTAAAATAAATAAATAAAAAAATAAAAAAATGTTGACTTTTTTGACCGTTGACCGTTGACCATTGACTGTTGACTTTGACCGGTTCGTATGCGTGTATGTGTGCGCTGGGTGAGGCTCGAACCCAAGACCTCCCGTACGCGTGTACGCGGCTCTACCAACTGAGCTACGTGTCTAACCCGAAATATTTCTGTTTTTAATTATATTTATATACTAATTAGATTAAACTGAAAATCATTTATTTTTTAGAAACGATTTAATACGTCGGACCGGTGCGCTCCACAGGTCTCGAATCCGGGACCTGTGGGTTGAGTTAACACACAGTCCACCGCTGGACTGTGTGTCTAACTTGTTAAATAAACTGATTTTTATTATACTTATATACTAACTACCTTATTTCGTTTCTGCCTTGAATAAAAAGTTTGATAATTGTCCGGACCGGTGTAGTAGTCCGGACTCGAACTCGTGACCTGTGTTTTAAACGCGCACACAGTCCACCACTGGACTGTGTGTCTATCTTGGTTATTATTCCGGTTTTTATTATACTTAACAACTATATGAAATGAATCAGGTTCAGTAATAAAAAGGAACATTTTTATTAAAGCGAGGGAGCGTGGGACAAGATTCGAACTCGAGGCGTAAGCGTGTTTAGTGTGCACACAGTCCACCGCTGGACTGTGTGTCTAACCCGAGTTATATCTTGATTTATATTAAACTTATACAATACTGAAGTTCGTCTTCTTCGTCGGACTTAACCAGAAGACATAATCCGACTGGTTCGAAGTTTTATCATGTTCGTTAGTGTCTGGTGGTTAATTACATGTGAGATTAAATAAAAAGAATGAAGGATTTAAGCGTAAGGTATACCGACTGGACTCCTCTGTTTCTCCGGCGAAACTCTGGCGACAGCAGAAACTTCCGGCGACGTGTGTCCTGCGGCAGAGAGTCTTCAGCAAGCTTGAAATGGATGTGGGTGACTTCGGTATAAGCTCTGGGGGTTCAGTAAGGCTCAGAAGTGAAGGGTTCGGTTTTCCGGCGATGTGCAGAACTTTTCCGGCGAGTGGAATTACGTCGGGTAAAGGTGCGGTTTTGAGCGAAAAGGCTTGCACAGGTTCGAGGAGGTATTTATAGGGCAGGTCATCGATGAATTTGGTCCGATTTCCGACTTGATTCGTCGGTTAGAAACTTTCCGGCGGTTATAAGTTGTGTCGCGGACTCAGGCATCGGTTATAACCGATGTCATAGTAAATGTTTACGTTAAGATCAAAAGAAACCGTCCAATCTCGCGAGATCGCCGGGATTTCCGACGACTGCAATTGGGCGCGCCGATTTTGAATTCGATATTTATGATATGAATTAATTGTTTCCATTAATTAACAAAAAACACTAGTGGCGCAGTGGTTGAGTGTGTGTGTGTTAAGTGTTTGCCGAACCGGTTGACTGACCCGGGTTCGAAACCCGGCAGCAACATTATATTTTTATTTCATTATTTTTAACAGTTTTTCAAAAACAAATTATATATCCCCATATACTTATTAATTATGTATCGTTTAAAATTATTTTGGGCATTAAATACGCAACGAAATTTTTAAGTGATTGTTCGGTTATTAAACGGAGCGGGTTTTGGTAAATCCGGTTTTTGACGGATGTTACAGTGAGCTCACGATCCGTGTGCACTAACAGATTGCCAACAAAAGCTAACGGAATAACAAAAGATTCCGTTAACGTTAACAATCTCTCTTTTTGGCGCCAAACACCGCCTATAAATAACAAAAGATTCCGTTAACGCTTGGCCACACAAATTGCTAAACAACTCTCACCGCAAATCCCATCAACCCTCCCAATCAAGAAGACCAGAGCGTCGCCAACCCTCCTTCCAAAAAGTGCTCCTACAAACACTTCAAATTTTGCGATCCCCCAAAATATGAAGGGATCGAAGGTGTTACCGCCCTCCTTCACTGGTTTGAAGAAATGGAAAACACTTTCCTCAATTGTGATTGTCCCGAGGATCGCAAGGTACGTTATGCAACTGGAAGACTGTTTGGGGTAGCCCTTACCTGATGGAACACGGAAAAGGGTAAGCGAGGAGTTGAAGATGCCATGGCCTTAACATGGGAAGAGTTAAGGGAACTCATAACAAGACGCTTCTGTCCAAGAAGCGAAATAAAAAAGCTGGAAGACGAATTCCACACACTGAAACAAAAGGAAGGAGATCACACTTCCTATAACAAGAGATTTCTCGAGCTGAACCAGATGATCCCCAACTTGTTCACCCCCTTGTACCGCTTAGTCGAACCCTACATTCGAGGCCTCCCCTCGAAAATCCAAGATTCGGTTTTAAGCACTTCGCCTGCAACACTTGAAGCCGCAATGGAATTAGCTACAGAACTCACTGAGAATCGCATCCGAAAGCACCCATTGAGGCCCCAACTCCAAACCACCCCGTCTCCTCCTCGAAGTTTGCTGGTAAGAGGAAACGAAACAGCAAGAATTTTGCTGTCACTCAAACCAACCGTCCTATCACTGCTGCACCAATCACCCAAATTGCTCCTCCAGCTGCACCATTCAAAAAGCCATATACCGGCCCACACCCAAAATGCAACCGCTGTCAATACCATCACCCTCCCGAAAACCCCTGCCAACATTGCACAAGCTGTGGCCGTGCAGGTCACACCATCCAAACCCGCCGTACCCTTCAACGAATGAACCGCAATCAACCTCAAACCCAAATTCAAAATCAGATAGTGGGTCAAACCCAACAACCCTTACTTCTACCACCTGCACAACACGCAGCCCAATCTTACTACCAACCCGACTACCCCATGATGCAACCCATGCGAGCTTGTTTCAACTGTGGGGACCCAAACCACTTCAGGAACACATGTCTGCGTCTAGTGAACATCATCCATGCCCAAGCTCATGCAAACCCGGTAAACCAAGCTAATCAAGCTCCCCCACCTGCCAGAGGAAGAGCTTTCAACATCAATGCCAACCAAGCTAGGGCTGACAAAAACGTGGTCAACGGTACGTTTCTCATCAATGGTAGTTATGCATCCATACTATTCGATACTGGCGCGGATAAGAGCTTTGTGTCCTTAGAATTCGAACCTATCCTCAACCAAACTCGTGTTAATCTCATGGAATCTCTAACGGTGGAAGTTGCTGACGGAAAACCCGTTTCATTAAATTCTATTATACGCAATTGTACCCTCACTCTAAACGATCACGACTTTCTAGTTGACCTCATTCCTATGAAGTTGGGAAGTTTCGATGTTATAATCGGTATGGACTGGCTCAGCCAGCATCACGCTGAAGTAGTGTGCCGCGAAAAGTTCATTCGCATTCCTCTTGCAGACGGTCAGACCCTACGTATTTTTGGGGGAAACCCCTTCAAAAGGACTCAAATTAATGTCCTGCCTTCGAGCCCGAAGATATCTCCGCAAGAACTATGTCACATTCCTAACTCATGTCGTCAAAAAGGGGACCAAGGAGAGGAAACTCGAAGATATCCCAGTTGTGAAAGAATTCCCACAAGTCTTTCCCGACGACATTTCAGGACTTCCTCCTGTGAGAGAAGTCGAATTCCGCATCGATCTTGTACCTGGCGCCACACCAGTCGCAAAATCTCCTTATAGGTTAGCCCCATCCGAAATGCAAGAGCTGGCCAGTCAACTGCAAGAGCTGACTGACAAAGGATTCATACGTCCTAGCTCATCGCCTTTGGGTGCACCTGTTCTTTTTGTGAAGAAGAAAGATGGAACGTTTCGCATGTGCATCGATTATAGAAAACTCAACAAGTTAACGGTTAATAATCGCTATCCACTACCTCGCATTGATGACCTCCTAGACCAACTTCAAGGCGCCACCTGCTTTTCAAAAATCGACCTTCGTTCTGGTTATCATCAGCTCAGAGTGCATGAAGAAGATATTCCAAAGACCGCCTTCTGGACTCGTTATGGTCATTACGAATTCATGGTCATGCCATTCGGTTTAACCAACGCCCCCGCTGTCTTCATGGATCTAATGAATAGGGTATGCAAACCCTACCTCGACCGTTTCGTCATAGTCTTCATCGACGATATTCTTATCTACTCCAAGTCTAAATCCGATCATGAGCAACACCTTCGACTCATCCTTACACTCTTAAGGACTGAAAAGCTATACGCTAAGTTCTCAAAATGTGAATTCTGGTTAGGAGAAGTACAATTCCTTGGACATGTCGTTAACGACAAGGGAATTCATGTTGATCCTTCAAAAATCAAGGCAGTGCAGGAATGGCAAGCGCCACTTACCCCTACCGAAGTTAGGTCATTTCTTGGTTTGGCTGGTTACTATCGACGCTTCATCGCCAATTTTTCCCGTATTGCTGTCCCACTCACGGCCTTGACTCATAAAGGAAAACCCTTCATCTGGGGGCCTAAACAAGAGGAGGCCTTCCAAACTCTAAAGCAAAAACTTTGTGACGCACCTATCCTCACACTCCCTGAAGGTTGCGATGACTTTGTAGTATATTGCGACGCATCAGGGCAAGGGCTTGGCTGTGTATTAATGCAAAGAGGAAAAGTGATAGCCTATGCCTCTAGGCAACTCAAGGTTCATGAGAAGAATTACACCACCCACGACCTGGAACTTGGAGCCGTTGTGTTCGCTCTGAAGATATGGAGACATTACCTCTACGGTACTAAGTGTGAAATATACACTGACCACAAGAGTCTCCAGCATATCTTCAACCAAAAGGAGTTGAATATGAGGCAACGAAGATGGGTCGAACTTCTCAACGACTACGACTGTGAAATTCGGTATCATCCTGGAAAGGCAAACGTGGTGGCTGATGCGCTCAGTCGAAAAGGTTATGCGAACTTCATTCGTCTTCTATGTTCGCAAATCATAACCAACATCAAAGATCGAATCCGAGCAGCTCAACATGTTTCTGTAACAGAAAATGATGTACGCGAGGAGCTGTCATGTGGAGCTGAACTCAAAATCGAAACCAAATCCGACGGTATTCTATACTATTTAAACCGCATATGGATTCCTGATCGCGATAACCTTCGTGATTTCCTCATGAATGAGGCGCACAAAACACGATACTCTGTACACCCAGGAGCCGACAAGATGTATCAAGACCTACGATACACCTACTGGTGGCCTGGCATGAAAAAGGATAACGCTGTTTTTGTTTCCAAGTGCCTTACCTGTTCCAAAGTAAAAGCTGAACATCAAAGACCTTCAGGACTTCTAGTCCAACCCGAAATACCTGTATGGAAGTGGGAAAACATAACCATGGATTTCATTACCGGGTTACCTCGCACCTCCAGTGGGTATGACACCATATGGGTAATAATCGATCGTCTTACAAAGTCATCTCATTTCATCCCGATTCGCGAGGACTTCAAAAACGAGAAGTTAGCTCGTATCTACATCAGCTAGATCGTAAGCCGTCATGGTGTACCATTAAGCATCATTTCAGACCGTGATGGTCGTTTCACTTCACGAACATGGCGAGCCGTACAAACCGCCTTGGGTACATGATTAGACCTCAGTACCGCTTTTCATCCTCAAACTGATGGTCAATCTGAACGCACCATCCAAACCCTTGAAGACTTGCTGCGAGCATGTGTCATAGACTTCAAAGGGAACTGGGACGCTCACCTACCATTAGTGGAATTTTCGCACAACAATAGTTATCATTCAAATATCGGCATGGCTCCTTTCGAAGCTTTATATGGTCGTAAGTGCCGATCTCCAGTATGTTGGCACGAAATTGGGGAAGCGCAAATCACCGGTCAAGAATTAATTCAAGAAACAACCGACAAGATCCTCCAAATTCGAAACAATCTTCTAGCGGCTCAAAGTCGTCAAAAGAGTTATGCAGACAAACGACGAAAGCCCTTGGAGTTTGACATTGGTGATCAAGTACTTCTAAAAGTATCACCGTGGAAGGGAGTGGTTCGTTTTGGCCAAAGGGCAAGCTAGCACCACGCTACGTAGGACCTTTCAAGATACTCGAAAGAGTAGGTCCTGTAGCATACAAGCTTGACCTACCAGAAGAACTCAACAGAATTCATCCCACATTTCACGTATCAAACTAGAAAAAGTGCCTTGCCGATGAAAATCTCCATATTCCTGTAGAAGACATTCAAGTCGATGAATCGATGCACTTCGTTGAAAGACCAGTAGAAATCATGGACTTCGGTGAGAAGCGTTTAAGGCGAAGTCGTATTCCAATTGTCAGGGTACGTTGGGAGTCGAAACGAGGACCCGAGTTTACGTGGGAACGTGAAGACTCAATGCGCGAAAAATACCCGCGTCTTTTTCCAGTTACCACTACTACTTAAATTTCGGGACGAAATTTCTAAAAGTAGGGGATACTGTAACATTCGTCGAAAAACGGGTTTCAAAACCCGCTTCGTTTATTAATCAAATATTCAGTTATATGTTCGTTGCGTATTTATTGTTCAGTTTATTTTTAAATAATACATAATTAATAAATATTTAGAATTTAAAAACCAAAAATTATAACTAACAATAATAAGGATAAAAAAAATAATTATAATTTAATGTTGGGTTAGACACCCAGCCCAGTTGGTAGGGCTGGGTGCATCACACTTCATCTTCTTCGTACAATTTAAAGTGTCTCAATTTTCAGTTAAGTAATCAAAGCCGTTTAAATCGATCAAAGTCGGGTTTCAGTTCGGGTTTAAGTTGTACGAAGAAGATGAAGTGTATTGAGTATATTAATATAACTAAAAACGGGTTATAAACCGGGTTAGACACACAGTCAAGTGGTGGACTGTGTGCATTTTATGCAAGCATGTTCCGAGTTCGAATCTCATGCACTACCGGTTTTCTGGATTAAAAATCATTTGTTTAAAAGGCATTCAGATCATCTTTCAAGGACAAAATAAATATAATTTGGTAATGTTGGGTTAGACACCCAGCCCAGTTGGTAGGGTTGGGTGCATCACATGTAGAGGTCGCGGGTTAGAGACATGCTCAGTACAGCGGCTCAACTGGTTTTAAAATCTTTTTAATTAAACAAATTTCAGAATTCATCTAACTAGTATATAAGAATAATTAAATTAGAGATTATTTCGGGTTAGACATGTAGCTTAGTTGGTAGAGCTGCGTGCACGTATATGGGAGGTCACGAGTTCGAACCTCACACACGCTGCCAATTCCACGCATAAAACCGGTCAGACCTTGTCAGGTCTGACAAGATCCAATCTTTTTATATATATTTTATATTATTATTTTCTTGAATATTTTAAATAAAAATCAATTAAAACACTTAGAAACAAGACTTTTTAGGTTTAAAAACTCCATTAATTACCATAAAAATAAGCTAAAAACCTAATAAAAAGCATTAATTATAAACATTAATTTCTAATAAAAATTTATTTATTTATCAAATTATTACTGAAGGGGTATGGTCCCAAAAACGTTGCACCAATCAAGGAAAACATACCCATTAATAACTTCTAAAGAAACTGGGCGCAGACTTCTTTAAAAAAATAAGATTTATTAAAACTTTACGCAAAATATCCAAGAGAGGAAAGCTTCATTTAATTACCTTGCGCAGGCTCGCGCAAGGTTCAAAGTTAACCTTGAACACTCTCTTTGGATAAATGCTTCATTTAACTACCTTACCCGGGCTCGCGCAAGGTTCAAAGTTAAGCTTGAACATTCCTGTTTGATAATGCTTCATTTAACTAACTTGCGCGGGCTCGCGCAAGGTTTAAAGTTAATCTTGAACATTCTTGTCCGATAAACACTTCATTTAACTACCTTGTGCGGGCTCGCGCAAGGTTCAAAGTTAATCTTGAATATTCTTGTCTAATAATGCTTCATTTAACTACCTTGCGCGGGCTCGCGCAAGGTTCAAAGTTAATCTTGAACATTCTTGTCCGATAAATGCTTCATTTAACTACCTTGCGCGGGCTCGCGCTAGGTTCAAAGTTAACCTTGAACATTCATGCTTGATAATGCTCCATGCGCAAACCTTGCTCAGATATTTATATCAAAGCAAACATCCACCAAACGTTGCGCCAAGCAGCAAGGAAAAGAAGGAAGATCAGTTAACTAACTTGCGCTTCTTGCGCAAGGAAACAGTAAATCCTGAAACTTTCCCTTATCAAAATCCTTAACTTGGTGCAGAAGCAAGTGGAATCTTTTCTGTTGTAACAGAATGTACACGTGGCAAATGATAGATGGATAACAGCTGTGAAACCTTCTAGAAGCCATTAACACCCAATCGTGCTAGCATCTTTTCGGTTATAACCAATTGCCACATGGCAGCATCTGGATGGCTGAGGAAGATCACGGTGATGGCATGCTCACATTCATAAGATGTAGTGATCTCATGTTGACACGTGGTGAGCTCACGATCCGTGTGCATTAAAGATTGCCAACAAAAGCTAACAGAATAACAAAAGATTCCGTTAACGTTAACAATCTCTCTTTTTGGCGCCAAACACCGCCTATAAACAAGTAACTTGGAGTTCAAGGAAAGGTATTCACTGTAACATTCGTCGAAAAACGGGTTTCAAAACCCGCTTCGTTTATTAATCAAATATTCAGTTATATGTTCGTTTCGTATTTATTGTTCAGTTTATTTTTAAATAATACATAATTAATAAATATTTAGAATTTAAAAACCAAAAATTATAACTAACAATGATAAGGATAAAAAAAACTAAATATTGGGGCAGCCGGGTTTCGAACCCGGGTCTCCCGCAAAGACAAACACACACCACACCACTCCGCCACACCCTTCTTTTGTGATAAATACTGAAACGAATAACATTTATAATAAAAACCGAAAATCAAATCTGTAAATCAGCGCGCCCAGAACTCGCAATCACCGGAAAACAAACCGAAACTCCGCGATTTTGGCTATTCTCCTTTGACTGAAATGCATAAACGGATCGCGACATCAGTTATAACCGTTGCCGGCACTCAATTTCAGTCAAAAACCGATGAAATCATTGATCGCGATTGTTGACCCCTAATTCAGACCCAATCGACCTGCCCCCTTATAAATACCAACTCAAAATCCTTGTAAACCTTTCGCTCAGAACCGCACTCTCTTTCCGAAGCTTCATTCGTTCCAAAGCACGTCGCCGGAGTTTTTCTGCACTCGCCGGAATATCGCCGGAATCACTGATCAGAAAACCGCAGTTGTTCTTCAGACGGTATAAATGTCTAAACCTCCCTACTATCTCTTGATTGATAATTTAATTGCTCAAATCAATGATCAAAACTGTTAAAACAGTTCACTCAGCCGGAAATCGCAAATCAGAGCCGACGAAATCCTGCCGGAAATCCGAAGCAAACTCTCTGTTTTGGTATACCATATTACTTAATATTCTTTTTCTATTCCATTTCAATCAAGTATAAGTTGTGGTCGATTAAACAGAACAGTCGGGTTTCACTGTTCTGTATTTTTTTTAGTAAAGAAGATGAAGTTGAAAATGCGTATTAATATAATTAAAATCGGATATTTAACCGGGTTAGACACACAGTCCAGCGGTGGACTGTGTGCAAATACAATACACACGTCCCGAGTTCGAATCACGCATGCTTCCGACTTTCTGAAATAAAACCAACATTTTTTTTAAAACTTATTCAGATCAATCCACAGAACGTATATAAGAGGAATATAATCCAGTAGTTAAGCAGATTAGACACACAGCCCAACTGGTTGGGCTGTGCGCACTCGAACCGAAGATTCCGGGTTCGACTCCGGGTCTCTGCAACCGGTTGGGCCATTTTAAATCATTTTTAATAGAAAACTAAATAAGGTTAAAGTTAATTAGTATATATATATAATTAAAACAGAGAATATTTCGGGTTAGACACGTAGCTCAGTTGGTAGAGCTGCGTGCACGTATAGGAGAGGTCCCGAGTTCGAACCTCACTCACCGCATAGAATAAACACAGTCGGACCGGTCAGACCCGGTCAAACCTAACAGAAAGTTTACCCAATTTTTTATTTTTACTTATTTATTTAATTGAAAAATCATTTAAAAATACTTAAAAATAAGATTTTTAAAGTTAGAAAATATTCTTAAACTCACAAAAATAAATCTAAAAATCCCATTAAGAGCCCTAATTAAAAATATTAATCTCAAATAAAAATTATTTATTTATCGAATCATTTCTTTATTATTTAGGTTAGTTTTCCCTCGTCGGTTGAATCATAAATTCGTGCGCATTTATCGTCATCAAAGAACGCACACACTGTGAGTGAATCTCTACCAATTCCCCATTTTAACCATGTTTTGGGGTGTATCATGTGTCGTACAATTCTTTTATTTTATTTAAACACTTGTGCATACATCATATCCGTGATCAAATGTGTATCAATTGTTGTGTGAATGATATGTAGATTGGATTTATCATTTTCAGTGCACGCATTTCATTAGGCCCATCAGTTCCCCGTGGGATACGGGTTGAGCATCAGGAGCCTCATTAGATCGGCTCCGTTTGATTGAGCCTTGATCTCACATACATCATCATTCATGTCATATACTCATCCAAAGTGGTTTGTGATTGTTTATCTATATATGTTGGCTCACATGTGATTATTGTTCTTTATTAAATAAAACAAGAAATTAGTAAAAAATGTTTTATCAAGGTTCACTCGCCAACTTTTGTTGACCCAAAATCTCCCCCGTTTTACACATGATACAGGTGATCCAGCTGAGACAGGAAACACTTAGGAAGGCCTAGAAGAATAAACAAGTTTATGCTTTGGAATAATTATGTAGCTTCATTTTCTTGCAATTGTATGAATTTTGTTTTGGATATTTAAGTTTGTAATTTGAATTTAATAAATATGAAACATCTTAGTAAACATCATGAGCTTTGGTGATAACCCAATTATGCCCCGACTTTTATTCCGCTGCGGGTCGGGGTGTGACATTCACACTCAACTACTCTCTCACTTACAATACTTATTTTCGACTACCTGTAGTTATTTTCACGCCGGAGGGTGGTCACGGAGAGAATCCCCCTTCTACCCGTGGCGAGCTAACGGTGTTCTGTTTTGCAGGATCAGCCGGAGTATTGTTCTATTCAGCATCCATTGTGAAACCAAATGGAGGGTTAACCCTTTTATGCAGAGCCCATTCCATAGATCTACTTTGATTCCGGTCTAGTTGATCTAGGGTTTCTTCATTGGCGCCCACCGATTTCGATTCTCTCACCTTTCGTTTCGTTTCACTTCGATCTGCAGCGTCATGGCTGACGGATCATCTTTTCAAGGTCCTCGATCAGGGATTCGACGCATTGTTGTCGGTCCTCACGTCGACGGACAAATAGTTAAGGATTCTTCTAGCAAAGCTAATGCTTAGTATGATCCTAATCATGCGAGTATTCTTGTGACGCCGGCGGCTCCTCAGGTTGATGTTACGTCAATTTAACCACCTGGAGGGACTCCATTATCGTTGTTAATCAAATCTCAAGCAACTCTAAACGCTATGTATGCTCAGTTATGTGCCCAAACCAGAACTCCAGCTTTCCAAGCTCCGGTTAGCGTTCCTCAGGTCCGTGCTTCGCCGGCACCTCGAGTTTTGAGTTATAATACTCAAGGTCATGCTCGTTCCCCTTCGCGCATGCCTGAAGATGGAACAGAAATGCATTCTATAACAAGGAATGATCCTGTTCATTCTGGTAATAGAATGCAAAAAGACAACGTTCAGCGTTGCGCATCTGTCCACTCTCGTTTGGGCCCGCGATCTTCACAGAAACGGGACACCCAACACGGCGAGCTTGATAGAACCTATGAGGAGGGGGATAGTGCAAGTATTTTTAATCGAATATCTGCAGATCATGCTAGTTACAAGCCAAAAGTACGCGCAGTATACAATCCAGAAGCTTAGCATAATTACAATTTGGTGTATCGCCCAACCGAAGCAGCTGAACAATCAAAGTTTACCAAGAGAGAGCACTGGCTCCGTTGGAGCGAGTAAAATTACCATCCAACGTCGGAAAGTTTAACGGTTTGACTGATCCCGATGACCACATGCGCCTCCTTACCCACGCAGGGTTACTCGGGTGCTGGACACTCCCTATGTGGTGTCACTTATTTGTGAAACACTTACTGGCGTGCGCGTCTTTGGTTTGATAATTTGCCGATAGGTAAACTTTCCTCTTGGAATGACTTGAAAGAAAATTTTCTTACACACTTTAGTCAGCAACGGCGATACGTGCGCGACTCTTGAGATGTAATGAACATCTGGCGGAGAGACGATGAAAGCCTCGAAGATTTTATAACACGTTATAATAAAGAGGTGTTGGAAATTGGAGATGTCCATGAAGACCTTATACGCGCGCAGTTCAAGTATGCGGTAAGGTGCGACGAAATGATTAAAGTGTTGTCCGGTACAACTGGCCTTCCAAAAAACTGGGATAAACTCATGGCGGCAGCCAAGGTTTACACCCAGACTGAGCACAACTTAAGTTCTAACCGGCCACCTCTACCTCAGAACCGTCCGCAAGACCTGAGTAGAGGTTGTCGCAAGTATAAGAGGAACTGGAAAGAGTCAAGTCAGAATTTGTTTTCTCCGTATTCACCAATTGATGCGCGAGCAACAATCAACAAGATAAAAACTCAAAAAGCGATTAAACAGGAGAATAGGGAACGTCAGTGGACTCCCTTAACGAAATCTCCGGCCGAGGTTCTGAGCACTAAGAATTATCAGTTTAAACAGCCGCACCCAATAAAAAACAAAAAAGGGCAAGACCCAAATTTGTTCTGCGACTATCATAGAGACACCGGCCACACAACAGATAATTGCATTAGTCTGCGTACGGAGATTGAGAAAGCGTTAAAGAGTGGGAAGCTTACACATCTAGTCCAAAACGTGCGCAAAGAGATTAAGCAGATTACGCGCGAGAACGAAGGGCCTAGTAACAAGAAAATGAAACAGCACGTTTCCATAATTCAAGGTGGATCATCGCGCAAGCGCAGCTATCAACATTTTCAAAACAATACTTGGCGCGAACAGCAAGTCATTTTTCCTATCGTTCTGGGAGGTCCTCAAGAAGACCGGCCAGTAGTCATCACTGGTATCTTTGGGCACTACCAAACATACTATATGTTTATAGATCCGGGTAGTTCCATGGATATCATGTATGAGCAGTGTTTCAAGCGACTAGATCCTGAGGATAAGGCACACTTGGAACCAGTTGATTTTCCATTAACTGGGTTTTGCAATGAGGCTGTCTTTCCTCTAGGACAAATCCTCTTTCCTGTCACTTTATCTGATGGAAAATGCGCTCGAACGAGTAACGTCAACTTCATGTTGATACCGGCAAATTCCCGTCGATTACTTCCGCTCCGCATGCTGCTTGTGGTTTCCCGACACCTAATGGCGTAGCTATACTTTATGCACGGAAAGAAATCATGTCAATTTAAGAACCAGTTATGAAGGCTGGCAAGACATTACCAAGCAATGAACCAGAAAAGTGG